>OY751322.1:9731979-10159479 GCA_963564615.1 Rhorus exstirpatorius | reverse complement strand
TTTGCACGCCGCGAGTATGAAGTTGAGCACCGAGGCGAAGCCGAGGTGTTCTCAACTTCATACGACGCGCAAACGACCGCCGTTTACTCCGAGGTGAACATACTATTTTTTTTTTTTACAACAGCGAGTTACCATCCGCAAACGAGGACCGGAAATCGACTGGTTGCCGTCCTCGTTTGAGGTGTTCTCAACTTCATACGACGCGCAAACGACCGTTTACTCCGTGATGAACAAACTATTTTTTTACAACAGCGGAGCGAAAAAAAGCGAGTTTATCGGCCGAGAAGACGGTCTTTTGCACGCCGCGAGTATGAAGTTGAGCACCGAGGCGAAGCCGAGGTGTTCTCAACTTCGTACGACGCGCAAACGACCGCCGTTTACTCCGAGGTGAACATACTATTTTTTTTTACAACAGCGAGTTACCATCCGCAAACGAGGACCGGAAATCGACTGGTTGCCGTCCTCGTTTGAGGTGTATGAAGTTGAGAACACCTCGGCTTCGACTCGGTGTTCTCAACTTCATACGACGCGCAAACGACCGCCGTTTACTTCGAGGTGAACATACCATTTTTTTTTTACAACAGCGAGTTACCATCCGCAAACGAGGACCGGAAATCGACTGGTTGCCGTCCTCGTTTGCGGATGAAAACTCGCTGTTTTCGCTCCGCTGTTGTAAAAAATTTTTGTTCCTACCTGAGCTAACTATTGCGGGTGTGGCCTCGTTGGAAAATCGATTTTTTTTTTTCTGAAACACCCTAATGAATATATTATTATAAAATTTAACTCCAAATTGCGATGTTATCTCCTATATGTTTGAAAGGTGTGTGATTCTTATTTTGTAAAATTCGTGTCCGTCGCGCGCGGTGTGGGGGGAGCAGCAGCGTATTTTTTCTTTTTACTCTTCCGTATATATATATATATTTATATATATATATATATAATTCTCACTAAAATTTTATTTTATTTTATTATTTTTTTTTCGTTTTTTTTTTCATCTTACATACTTAAATAATCATAGTTAATTAATTAACTTACATCAGTTGTCGCACCCTGCTGGCATTTTCTCTCTCTCTCTCTCTCTCTCTCTCTCTCTCTCTCTGACGATCGTTTCTCACGCTATAAATCGCATTATCCTTTACCGCAATTTTGTTGATGTTTTTTTGTTTTCCCTCACGTTTCGTTTGTATCTCGATACGCAAACACCATAACTCGCGCGTTATATCTCGGGTATCATCGGAAAATAATGAAATTCAATTTTGGATGAAAATGCGAGTGAGTTTCGAGCGAAACCGATCATTTTTTTTTTTTATCGTCCACGAAAACGTCGATTTTAACGCAGCCGGGGATGGCCAGCCGGGACGAGCACGTTGGTTTCCGCGATGATATCGGGGGGAAAAAAAAAATGTCCTTTTTCTGCTCAAGACGTTGTTACAGGTAAAAAAAAAAAAACAAAAAAAATGGGCTGAGGGGATAACAAAAAATACGAAAAAAAAAACGCGCGATTTCTTCGATCTCGTCCCCGAATCCCTGGCCTGGCGAGAGATTTCCATTTTTTTCTTCTTTTAACCGTAATTAATTATTCAATAATATATATATATATATATATATATATATATATATATATATATATACTTTGTGTATGTATCATAACAACCGATAGCTCATCTATGTCTCTATATATTTATATACGTATGTATACGTATATATATATTTATCTCAAATTAATATATATATATATATATGTGTGTGTGTGAATATATATATATATGTAACAATGTTATGTTTATTTAAGGCCCAATATGTTCAATACGAAGGAAATAATCTGAAACAGAGAGAAATCAGTTTAAATTTTGTCGCGGAGAGAAATAAAATTAGAAAAAAAAATGTAATAAGATTACCTTGACGTGGAGCAGGTATCACTCGCGTCGTTCCGCGTCGTTTTCCGCCGTCAGCGTCGTCTCGCTAGTTCAGCTATCGACGCTGAACAGCTCTTTGTGAAGCGCCGGAAATTCAAGATGCGGCTGCGATCGCTTGAATTTTGCCAGCGCGTCCATGTGCAGCAGCGAAATTTCCCTCAGCTGCGGTATTTTCGCGAGCATAGCGTCGCAAACCGTCACGTCGCCCTTTATCGGTGCAGCATGATTGCGATCGAGTTCCCATCTCAGGGCCTTTATAACCGCCTGCGAGAGCCTCGTTATGTCCGCCAGTCCCTTCAGTCCCGGTCGATCTGTGTGTTGATTTTTCGTTTCGTTTCATTCGTCGTTCATTCGCGTTTCGCGGGAGCAATCGTCGAAAAAAAAAAAGAAGAGAGGAGAAAAAAAAAAAAAAAAAAGGAAAATTGTTTTACTAACCGGGACTCAGGAGTACAGCGGCGCTGTAAAGCGAGAGCTCGGTTTCCGTGAGCTTGAGCTCGGCGACGTTTCTCGCGAGCTCGAAAACGCACGAGACGAGCTTCATTTCGGCGGTGTCGGTCGTGTAAAACGCGTCCTGCGGTAGCATCGTGTCACCGTAAAGAACGCAATTTTGCTGGAGATCGAGATACCTGCTCATGCGTAGCACAGCCAGCTCGAACGAACCTGTGGGATCATCGAATTTTTCATTGTAACGAATTTAAAAATATATATATATATATATATTGGACTATTTCAAAATAAATCGATAATTTTTTTTTTGCTTTACACAATCTTAAACTATACTTGGACATCAAAAAATAATCCTCGCGAAAGGAGGGGCCGGTCCTTCAAGATTTAGAGGTGTCTCATCGGACTTTTGTCTTTTTTTTATTTCGTTAATGACTAATTCTTCTACAAACTGAACACCATTCTGACTGACACATTTTTTATTTGGCTGAAACTTTTTTTACGGGTTCTGTGTCGAAAAAAAAAGATACGTGTTCGAGGAATTTTTTTTTTTTTTTTTTTTTTTTATTAATAGAGGGGGTTGAAAGTTTGAGATTTTCGTGATTTTTGCCTTGGATACTCATTTTCAAAAATTCATAACTCCGGTTATTTTTGAGCTAGAGAAAACTTTTTTTTTTTTTCATTTTGAAGATAAAAGAGTGAATTTTGAGAAAAAATTATTTTCAAAAAAATTTATAAAAAATTTCATATTGTTATGAACGATTGAAATGTTTAAATCAATTTTTTAACCATGGCCCCCAAATTTTAACGATTTCTTCATACAACCATCGTATTCTACGTCAAATTTTCCATAAAAAACGTATTTTTTTATTAATGGAGAAATTATGTTTACCGGTAGAGATAAATTAAAATTTATCTAGCGCGGCACGTCGTATCGGCGCGCGGGTACCTTTGCACGCCTGTTTTTCTAACCCCACATCGTTTTTCTCAATAACATTAATGATTATTCAACTCTTAGTCTACTTTGTCAATCGAGTACAAATTATTATTATTAGCAAACAAGGACTTTATGATTAATTGAACAAAATAGTAGCATGTTAGCAAATGAAAAAGCAATGAATTAAAACGTTGTTTATCAGTAGTTAGTAATCTACTACTCAATTATAGGAGAAAGTACAAAGTATGAAGTACTTTAAAAGGAAAGTAGGAGATTATTAGTATTGATTTTTGTATTTTTTTTGTTGTTTTTTTGCATTTATCGACGCATACATCGACCGATAATTGTTGCTGCGATCATCAAAATCAGAGCTGGGCAAAGTCCGGAATGTACTTCAAGTACAAAGTACAAAGTACTTAAGTATTTGAAGTACTCGTGTATTAAAAGTACCAAGTACTACGTATTTGAACTACTCAAGGTTTCCAAGTACTTGAAGTACCAAGTACTTGAAGTATCGAGCACTTGAAGTGAAAGTACTTGAAGTACTTAATGCGCCAGGTACTTGAAGTATTGAGTACTTGAAGTACCAAGTACTTGAAGTAAAAGTACTTGGAGTACTTAATTCGACATTACTTGAAGTACTGAGTACTTGAAGTACCGAGTACTTGAAGTATCTCAAAAATCAAGTATCAAATACTTGAATAAATTTCCAAGTACTTGAAGTACCAAGTACTTGAAGTATCGAGTACTTGAAGTATAAGTACTTGAAGTACTTAAGGCGCCAGGTACTTGAAGTATTGAGTACTTGAAGTACCAAGTACTTGAAGTACTTAATACGACATTACTTGAAGTACTGAGTACTTGAAGTACCGAGTACTTGAAGTATGTAAAAAATCAAGTATCAAATACTTGAATAAATTTCCAAGTACTTGAAGTACCAAGTACTTGAAGTATCGAGTACTTGAAGTAAAAGTACTTGAAGTACTTAATACGACATTACTTGAAGTACTGAGTACTTGAAGTACCGAGTACTTGAAGTATCTCAAAAATCAAGTATCAAATACTTGAATAAATTTCCAAGTACTTGAAGTACCAAGTACTTGAAGTATCGAGTACTTGAAGTATAAGTACTTGAAGTACTTAAGGCGCCAGGTACTTGAAGTATTAAGTACTGGAAGTACCAAGTACTCGAAGTAAAAGTACTTGAAGTACTTAATACGATATTACTTGAAGTACTGAGTACTTGAAGTACCGAGTACTTGAAGTATCTCAAAAATCAAGTATCAAATACTTGAATAAATTTCCAAGTACTTGAAGTACCAAGTACTTGAAGTATCGAGTACTTGAAGTATAAGGACTTGAAGTACTTAAGGCGCCAGTTACTTGAAGTATTGAGTACTTGAAGTACCAAGTACTTGAAGTAAAAGTACTTGAAGTACTTAATACGACATTACTTGAAGTACTGAGTACTTGAAGTACCGAGTACTTGAAGTACGTCAAAAATCAAGTATCAAATACTTTTCAAGATTTCCCGTACATCTCGTAAGTTCTAGTACTTATTTTTGATTTGTTACGTACTCTTTAAACTCATTTGATTTTGATTCGAGTACTTTTTGTATCAACACATATTTTCACATTGCGCGATTCACTCAGGCTAGGCAGACTTGAACCGAAATATTTAAACGAAGAATTATAAATCAAAGTCAATGCTCAATCTCTCATGGCACTATTTGTCGAATTCTCTCTCTATGTCAAATGGAATATAAGTACATATA
Source organism: Rhorus exstirpatorius (assembly GCA_963564615.1). Classification (NCBI taxonomy): domain Eukaryota; kingdom Metazoa; phylum Arthropoda; class Insecta; order Hymenoptera; family Ichneumonidae; genus Rhorus; species Rhorus exstirpatorius. Next base: position 10,154,407 of record OY751322.1, on the reverse strand, counting down.
AACATGTAACGTAAATATAAAATATATTTTACATATCTCTTATAATTACATTTCCTCTTAAAAATAGAGTTGGTTTCATTCGATTTCCACATAATTTGGCGTTGTTACGCCAATTTTGGCGGTAAAAGTCAATATTTCGACTTTTTTTTAATTCCCAGACTTCGATTCCCGGAATAAATAGACTTTTTCGAAAATCGAGTAAAACTAAGCTACCTGTCTCAAAACTTTATATTTTCACATTATAATGCCGTTGGTTTTGTTCAATTTCGATAAAAATCAACGGAGATATTGCAAATTCAATCAAAAAAGTCATTTTTACGATTTTTTTCATGTTTTTTACCATTTTACCTCATTTTTGACTAACTTTTCCGACTTCAAGCAAAATTTCCGTAAGCTCACGTGATTCTGCATTAAAAAACGCAAAGAATGAGCCCAAATTGAATCCTTTTTGTGAAATTTTACCGGAGATATGAATTTTTCAAAATTAGGGTGTTTGGTCACCCCGGGTTACCATAACAGGTAAAAAAAATAAGGTTACCATTCTAGGATTAACTCGATTCGTCTCACGGCATCGCTACGCGGAACGTTCCTTAATTATATATTAAAAGGCATATTATACATGCGACCATTAGCAAAACGTATTCAAAAGTACTTGATACTTGGTACTTGAAAAAGTACTTGAAGTATAGAAAAGTACTTGAAAATTTAAGTACAAGTACTTTAAGTACATGACATGTACTTGAAATTTTAAGTACAAGACTTGAAGTACAGGTCAAGTACTTGAAAATTTAAGTACAATACTTGAAATACTTTTGAAGTACTTTGTACTTCAAGTACTGTACTTCCAGTATATCGCAAGTACTGGGTACTTGAAGTACTGCCCAGCTCTGATCAAGATCGTTTTTTCTAGTATATTCAGTATTTACACACAAGTTTGGAATATATTCATCATTTTAGGACTAGAAAAACGTTTGTTCCATCCATGCAAATTAATTATTCACGTATTAACGAAATAAAAATGACAAAAGTCCGATGAGACACCTCTAAATCTTGAAGGACCGGCCCCTCCTTTCGCGAGGATTATTTTTTGATGTCCAAGTACAGTTTAAGATTGTGTAAAGCAAAAAAAAAAATTATCGATTTATTTTGAAACAGTCTAATATATATATAGAAACAAAAAAAAAACGTTCAAATCAACAAACTTACCGGCCTTGAGTAGAACGATCTGATCGTCCTGCGTGAGCTTGAGAAAACCCGGTACCATTTTCGCGAATTCGATTATCTGCTGAATGACGGTCGTCAATTTTTGCGCGCACTCGAGCCACAGTTGCTCGTGCGCCATGTTTTTGTAATAAATCAGCTTCGTGAGATCGTGAGGTCGGCGAAAAGATTCCTGTATCTCGTCCGTCTTGAAGAGGCACGTCCTGAGATGAGCGTCCTCTATCGTCTTTGACAGTAATTCATTGAGTTCTGCCGGATCTGCGAGAACCAAAATGAAATCTCATCATTTTTTTTGTTTCCCCCCCCCCCCCCCCCTCCCCGATCAAAATCACCAATTCATATCAATAAGATTCGAATGAGACGCGCGGGTATTGGCGGGAAGGGAGGGAGAGGTTCGTGAGGAGGTTAAAAATAAAAATAGCAGCTATGGTTTTATCGCGGGCAATTATGCGTGAATGGAGCGAGAAAAAAAAAAAAGCGAGGAGTTTGACAAAACGAAAAAAAATGAATAAACGTGCGCGGAGAAAGCAGAGGCGGGCTCGCGCGCGTGCGCGCGCGCGTGTGCAGCGACAATGTACAAAATGTATTTTATAATCTCACATCTCGCATGGGACATACTGGGCAGACTGGGGACTTGCTCGTCCTCGGTTGCCTGATTGTCGAGCCTGGTCTGTTGTTGACCGCTGAGAAAGGTCGTCGAGTCGACGACCATCGTGTAGGAGCCGAGACTCGCGAGCTCGAGCGCGCTCTGTTGCTGCTGCTGCTCTTGTTTAACGGTGACTATTCCACCGCCGCTCAGCGACGACGAACCCGCCACCCCGGCTGGATTAACGCTCGTATTTGAGCTACTTCCGGTTGTACCGCTCGTACCGCCACCGTTATTACCACCGCCATTACCACCACCACCACCACCACCACCACCACCACCACCACCACCACCACCGCCACCACCCCCGCTATTACCGCCCCCTCCGCCACTACTTCCTCCGCCCGTTCCGCTTCCGGTCGTCGAGGCGGACAGCGATTTTCCTAGTTTCGTCGCGAGCATCAGGGCACACAATTAACTTTTATATCATCTCTCTCTCTCTCTCTCTCTCTCCCTCTCTTTTTCACAAAAAAAAAAGGGTTAATATAATTTTTAGGGGTTATGTATACTGTACAGAGGATGATGACAAAGCTCCAATTTAGTGAACGCGAGACATGAATGTTAATCCTTCGATCTAACCGTTAGAAAAAAAAAAAAAAACCGGTAGCCCTGATAATTTTGTATGAAGAAAAAAAAGAGAGCTAGGTAATTTACCTGTTGTAACGACGCTCGGTAATACGCCGGTTGCCGTTACCGATGGCGTGTCAGGCGCAACGGCATCGACCTGCGTCTGATTCGGTCTAGGATCGTAGGCCGTCGTGCTGTCAACGTAATCGGCGCTCAGCTCGTAATTCGTCATTGCCTGATGATTGTAATAACCGGTTGTACCGGGCCCCGGCGACGAGTACTCGCTACCGCCGTACGTATAGCTGAATATTCGTAACGGGCACAAACGTCGGAAATTAAAAAGTATCCGCGTGCGATAAAATTTTCGTCATATTCAAGTAAACATATATCCGATACAAACGCGCATCATATTTTGTTCTCGTGAGATTTTTTTTTTTTTTTTTAAACCGCGAGCAAAGAGTCAAAACGTATACTGACCCGCCGTTGTAAGAATGATGCTGATCCGAGCTGCTCGGTGTTTGATGCTCAAAGACACTGCTGTCAGGCGCCGTTTCCGATGCCGCTCTCATCTGCGCCCTGTGAAATCTCACCTCGTCCTCGACCTTCTCCCTCTGCTTCTTCGACATTCGTCCAAATTTAACGGCTGCAGTGCGAAAAAAAATTTTTTTTTATCAAAAATTAAATTTATCGGCTCGAGGGTTTCTCACGTTTAATATTAAATGAAATATTATATATTATACGATTACAGTCGGACCTCGGGCACACTGGCTGAGCTCGAGCACAGGAGCCTCGGCCACTGACCGAAAGACCTAACCTTCTTGCTAACCAATGGGCATAAAGCACCAGGCCCGTATCATACGTAATATCGGTACCCTTCGCACTCGTTGAAATTATAAATTTTTTTTTTGTTCAAAGGGGGATTCTATATTGTAGCGGCACTGCGGATTCCGCGCTTCCTGAGTAACAGCTGATGATGTCAGTGCTCGGGGTTAGTCAGTGCCCGAGATTTGATTGTACAGCGAAAAAATTGACCGCACCATTCATGTGTCAATGAAAATAATCGACGAGGCGGGTACTTTTTTTTAAATATATATATAATGTATAGATATATAATATATATATATTAGACCGTTAAAAAAAAAAAAAATTTTGGATTTTTCTTGGTCTTACCCCCCAAAAAGTTTGTTTGAACTAAAAAAAGAATCCTCCCAAAAGGGGAGCGCTGTGGCTTAAGTGAAAGACCCTCCACTTTTGATTTTTGTAAAAAAAATCATGAAAAATGGATTTCTGTGCCCCTTCGAGCAATCAAAAAAATTTTTTTTTCACTTGTATTACCCTATAAAAAGTTAGATAAATAGAAGAATACGATGTCCAATATTTAGGAGAATTAGATCAGGATTTTAAGAAAAAAAAAAAACCATTAATAATTACTGATATAGCACAGAGACGTTTTATTTTTGGTCTGACTGCATTGCTAACGTTTTCTTTTGACAGTCGGGAAATAAAGATCGTTGGTGCTTAACGATTTGCCGAAGGAATTGTTTTTGATCTTCATTCTTTGTTAATAAAGAATTGAATTCCTCGATCAGTACGACACTTCTCTCTGCCATGTCGTTAACAACTTTTAAGTTTTTAAAAACTTGTAAGCAATCAATATAACTCTTGTGAGATTTCCCACAATTCGGGACTCACATCAAGAAAATCATATTTCAGGTCGAATTGATTGAAAAGAAATAGTGATTTTTTCGTAAGAAAATCGCTAAGATCTTTTTCAAGCAGCTTGGACCAGTCAGCCTGGTTTATTGCAACCCTTATACGATTTGGAGCTTTTTTTGGATCTTTTTGTTCCAAAAACTCTTTCTCTCCTTGATGGCACGAACCATTTTCAATTTCATGTCATTTGGTACTGCATCATCGAAGAAAGATAGAGGAGCAGAACTTTCAGACAAATACCAAAAATGTCCACTAAGTTTTCGAGCAGCTGCAATTGAAATATTAGCGTTGATTTCGCCGAACTTAATCAAATTTTTCATCAGTTTTAAGTCATGATTAGGAGCTTTGATGGCACTTGGTGCATCAAACCATGATTGCACGTAAAACAAAACAATAAAGAGGGAAATATCACGCAGCCCATCAACTTCACTACTTTTTAGTTTGAATTGCTTCTTAAATAGAAACATTTTTAAGCAATATATAGCTTTCGCAAGCCGTCTTGCGTGATGAACTGCTCCGGGGGCTTTGAATCGAATTACCGGTGTATAGCCGAATATAACCTAAGCTAGTGTTCTCCTTGTGAGTCTCTGAGAAAATGTCTCTGTGCAATATCAGTAATTATCAATGGTTTTTTTTTTCTTAAAATCCTGATCTAATTCTCCTAAATATTGGGAATCGTATTCTTCTATTTATCTAACTTTTTATAGGGTAATACAAGTGAAAAAAAAATTTTTGGATTGCTCGAAGGGGCACAGAAATCCATTTTTCATTATTTTTTTTACAAAAATCAAAAGTGGAGGGTCTTTCACTTCAACCACAGCGCTCCCCTTTTGGGAGGATTCTTTTTTTAGTCCAAACAAACTTTTTGGGGGGTAAGACCAAGAAAAATCCAAAATTTTTTTTTTTTAAACGGTCTAATATATATATATATATGTATATAGGAGTCTGACCGATTACTCATTTCATTAATGAGTTTTTCGAAGAAAAAAAAAACACGAGACGGAACTGTTCCGAGGGAGACGAATGACCTCGTGCGGTGAAATTGAATAAATTAATTAAATGAACGGTTCTGTCTTATGAATACACTTGGAAGATTTTATGAGAATAAAATAGCGATGAAAAAGATAAAGAAAAGATGAAATCTGTGAGCAATTAGTGGAAGCAAAGAGGAACTCTCGTGATTCAAATATCGTTATTACTTTTCATCGATAAGTTATAATAGATTATTTGTTTGTGAGGAAAATATTTGCTGGATCGAAGAAGGCTTTTGCATTCAGGAGTGGTTGTTTGTTCCGTTGGGCAACAGAACGCCGGTCGCCCGTGTATCTATTTGCAATTAAAAAAAAAAAAAAAATCACTTAATCAGCCTACTCGTTTATCACAGGGATTTATGGAATATAAAAAGCGTGCAAATTATAAATTTGCACACTGCTTCCTCGTTATTTTCTATCACACTCACTTAATCTCTCTATGAGCAAGTGGTTTGGCTTTCTCATACAGGCGGCTTTGGGAGTGAAATAAAATAACGAGGAAGCAATGTGCAAACTTGTGATTTTCACGAATTTTCTTTTCATTGTCACCTGCATTGTTAGGCTGAAACGTTTTGGCTGATAGGCTCAAATTTGCAAAGATCAAAACGCGCGGATAATTTTTCGAAAATTTCCAAATTTTACCAAATCTTAATCCCCTTGAGGGATTCCTGCGAAATTCAGTACCCAAAAATCTCTGCTCTCAAGACCATTGTACATTTAAATAAATTTTTCGAAAATTTAAAATTTTTTTAAAATCTTCGTCCTTCGAGGAATTCTTGCAAAATTCAATATCAATAATCCTTGTCTCGCAGACTGTTTTTAACATACACACATATACAGGCGCATACGGATTTTTCTGAACGTCTTGGCATGTAAATCGGGAAATTTTTCGTTCGCGAAAACAAAAAGCTTCCTCTATAAGGAAGTAAAATATGATAAAACAATCGTGAATGAACGAAATGCGTGGGAACATGTAATTTGTACGAATCCTCTTCCTGCTCATTCAAAGTTGTTCCTTCGTCCGGTCGATTTTTTTTTTGGGCCATCACACACAAATAAAACAAAAGACCCTTTTGGTTGTCAGCGTCTGCTCGTTGTCCAAGTAGTGCGTTCGAGAGAAAAGGACAGAGTTCGCAAAGTCGTAGATCGCGGATTGTGTGTCGTAGGGAGAAAAGAAAAGGGAGTGGGAAAGGAGCGCATGCGTCGAGACGGGGAACGCGGAAGCGTTGGATTGGTACGCGTGACGTCAGCATACGTCACAAGAGTACAAGCTGCAAGTAGGCTCTATATTTATGTGTGTGTGTATGTGTATGCGTGGAACGAGAGAGGGGGACCCCATGGAAAAGAGAGGAAACGGGGGAGTGGAGTAGTTTGGCCACGTGACAAGCCACATGCCAGCTATTACTTTGTAATTCAGATTTTCCGAAACAAATTTTTAGGCCTCATTAACGCATACCCTCGAGATCCTCACAGGCCAGTTAGTCCAGTATAATTACAATCATTTTTTCTGCAATCTTCTACACAGAATTGATTTTGCTTTTGTAAATGGTTCAGGGACGTCCCCTGAGTGTAAATTCAAGCTGGTCGAGCTTTAGCCGCCATCTTGGAAAACACGTCTTATCAAATATCTCGTGAAACCGTGCATCGTACGACAAACATAGTAGAAACCTTTTTTGTAGATAATACAATTTTCTGCAGTTTTTATTTAAAACTTTTTCCTACATAGAGCATTATTTTTTATTTATAGCGTGGCAAACTTTTCCGAGCATGCGGTTATTTATAAATATACAGGACAAAAGTTTTCAATAAAAGTTGTAGGGTATTTAATTATCTACAAAAAAGGTCTCAACTATTTTTGTCGTAAGATGCATACATGGTTCACGAGATATTTGATGGAACGTGTTTTCCAAGATGGCGGCTGAAGCTCGACACCCCTCTCCCCGCGTCCCGCCGACTTGAATTTACACTCAGGTGACACCCCTGAGCCTTTTCCGAAAGTAAAATAAATTCTGCAGAAGATTGCATTATGAACCTACTTCGACTGGACTAATAAGTTGAACTCAATAGGACCTCGAGATCCCACATTTCACTAAGACTCGCTATGACCTCCGGGTTCTCCAAATTTTCAGTTATAAATTATAACTCAAGCTTCTCAAAACAGTTATCAATTATCTCATCAAATGTGCAATTAAAAAATTATAATTCGTATAATTCTCGGAGAACGTGGAATGCAAGTTGTGCATCCCGAACGAGCCTTATTGAAATCTGTCATAGAAAAAAAATCAGATCTCCAAATTTATCTCGATAGTATCATGAAATTCAGGCAGAAATTTCGTAGTGTATCCCAGAGCTCACATCCAAATTTGTAACCTTTCCGGAAAATTTAATTCAGGATTTTTTATAGAAAATGCATCTATATTTCGATATCGTCAAGGTATCGGATATCAATTTTCATGCTTAAATTTTTCCTAGTTATGCGATTCAATTGTTAATTAACAAATAAATCAAATTTCCATCCGGATCCTCTGAATCATTGACTCGCGAGTCTACATAACAAATTTCATAATTAAACTAAAAGTTATGATTTACTCTTGCGAAATGAAATTGATGATTAACAGCCGCCCGGCGTTATAATTATTGATAATAGTCAGATTTATTACAAAAATTTTACCCTCGTTTATACCATCAAGACATAAACGTATGCATATAGATTTATAGATATACATACGCCCTGATTGACCGGTGACGTCATCACCAAAAGAGTTCAGAAATTACACGTCATGGATGTTGACGATGGAGACAAAATCACCATGCGAAGCGTTTATGATGGTTTTCCTCATTAATTTGCAAGTATTTTATCCATTGCATATTCTCGTCTCACTCAGATAAACTCAGATAGGATGAAAATTTAATTTTGACAGAATAAAGTCCGAATTAAACAATAAAAAATAATTGGCTGAGGGTTTTTTTGTTTTAAAATAATTATTTGGGATTCGAAAGGCTTTCGAGGCTCTATTTGAGCCCCGATAGGTTGGGCCCAATTAAGCATCGGAATCGGCAATTTTGCGCACCTTCGAGGTTCCAATATGAGGCCTAATTAACACAGGATTTCCCTATCTACGAAGGCCTCCTTCATTAGAGCCTCGAAAACCTCTCGAGAGTATCCTTGAGGTCTTATCGAGGACTAGAATTTCGACTCGGGTAATCGCGACCTTCTTTTTTTTTTTCGCCGCTCAATCGTGTATTATTTATTTATTTATTTCGTACCAAACCAAGGATCTTGGATAAATAACGAAGCGTGAATTTAAAATTGATGAAAAATAAATGAATAAAATATTGGAGACGAATAAAATTCATGTTGCTCTCGCAGTTGAATTTTCAAGATCGTATATATATATATATATATTGCGTATATTTAGTATGTATACATTTGAGCTGAAATTCCGATTGAAGGGGAAAAAAAAAAAAAAACAAAAAAACCGAAAGAGGGCGGTGTAAGAAATATACAGCGTCGAAACACAATGAGCAAAGAGAGAAAATAGAGGCAATGGAAAGAAGACGAAGGAGAGAGCGCGAGGCAAAGGGTGATCGACCGAGAGTTGAGAGAAAGACAAATGCATGTACATGTACACACACACACACACTATATACATACATAAACATATGAATATGTGAAATGTGCGGGAAAAGAGAGAGGGAGAGAAAAGACCAGGAAGAGAACTCTTCGGGAGAGAGACAGCCTAGGCAAAAAGTCCCCATCTCCTTGATGCATTTTCTCGGTGCTATATATAGCTCATGGGGAATATACGTGTCCCTTTATCAGTAAACGCGTTGCGTACACCCGAGCTCGTTGTATCTTTGCCACTGCAGACCTCGTAAAATTGCGATACACATATGTATATATTGTATATATGTATATAGCCTGAGAGAAAGAGAGAGGCTGCGTGTTTAGATTTCAGAATGGACCGAGAGTCTGTTCACGAAAATAGAACTCGTGGAGCATGAACGAGCAGAATACACATATATATATATATATATACGTATAAAACTCTCCCGCGTCATACCATATACGTATCAAATATACGTACACCAAAGGGCGCAATTGATGCGCAAAGTTACGCGGGTGGTGCCTTTTGCTTCTCATTCAGCAGAGAAAGATAAAAATGTTCATACAAATTCTCTTGGTCATTGATTGAGATTTTTTTTTTTTTTAATTTTAAGCTTGGCTCATGTGATGAAAATTGAGAATCAGTATGAAAAAAAGATATATTTTTCAATATGATTGTACTCATGAACGTGTATTTTCGTTGCCAGAACTCGCGATGAGACGGATTCAGGACGTGTTTCTCTCACGTTTGCTGTTTTCTCAGAGCATTCGGATACCATTTGAGGGGTAACACCACTCTAGGATTTTTGAAATTTCAATTTTTTTTTGGCTTGAACAATATTTTTAGGGTCATAAAAACCATATCCAGTTGGTCCTGTTGTGGAAAAAAAAATTTTAAAAGGCTCAATTCTCGATTTTGCCACAGAGTGCCTTGGAGCGCACGCTGACTATACGATGAAAACTTTAAACGCTTTTTCTCTAAATCACTTTTTTCAAACTTGGAGGACAGATTACTTGAACACCGTTGCATGGATCAATTTGAAATTTTGACAGTAGCTTTATAATTACATTCTCTATGGGACGTAAGCGTTATATATAACGTAAGTACGTATAGTACGTAAGCGTTTTTTTTTTCTAATTTAATGTAAACTTTTTTTTCATCAACAATTACTGCTTATTTTTTGACCAAAAATCGATTAATTTTTTCAAAAGTGCACCATTCCTACAAACTTTGATTTAAAAAAAACCCCCTACGTAGTCTCATGGGCGACGTAGTGTATAGATTAAAATTTTTTTGGTGTTTTTGGTCCTCCCGTTAACGGGTTTAAAAAAAAAAGGCGATTTTAAAGTTTGGTACGGTTGCCAGCATTTTGCATCAAAATGATAATTAATTTTTTGTTTTCATACTTCAATACGTGTTGAATAAATCCTCTGAAAAGATATCCTATTCCTTTTTCCATACTCCCCAAAATAAATTGTCAAAGTTATGGGCCTTTTTTTCGGCAGTTAGAGTGGTGTTACTCCTTAAGAGGGATACGAGGCTTTCTGCGATCATGCCCTCGACTATCTCTCTCTCTCTCTCTCTCTCTCTCTCTCTCTCTCTCTCTCTCTCTCTCTCTCTCTCTCTCTCTCTCTCTCTCTCTCTCTTTCGGCAATTCTCATATTGTACGCAGTGGCAAGGATAATGCTGGATGTCAATGTCTTTACACCTTTTCTCATTCTCGATTTCGTAGTTTCAAGTATTTATTTTTATAAAGTACGTTTGAAATCGAATAATCTGTTGATATGCGATAGTCGTCGAATCATGCTGCGACTGTTAATTCGTCGCTCATTATGAAATTCGAAACTCTCATAGGCATCTCAAAGAAACATCGTGAATAGCCCAAAACTTGCAAAAAAAAACAAAAAACTTTCTTGTACATCCCTGCCCTTTGGTGCCCAGAATGATTTTGAAATTGAAAGTCGTTGAGAAATAAAGAATTAAGGAGGTTCGCTAGGATTTGCGGGAGGTGAAGAAGATCGGCGGAAACCCTATGCTTATGGGCCCAGCAGCCAACTGTGAAAATAACTTATCATGAATGGGAAAATCATGGAATTGAGATGAATAAAGTATAACGATAAATGAATACTCAACCCTTTTTGATATAGTTAAGGATCGATAAAAGTTATTTTACATTGATGCAAATGAAAGAAATTCGATTTTATAGTTTACATAATTCGCAAAGAAGTCTGGCAACAAGGCGCGTATTTCTTACGTTTCGTACCGTCAAGTGTCATAGTCACAGGCACCAGAGAGCGCAGTCGAGCTATCAAGAAAATTGCGCGCTCAACCTAACCTATAACTGCTCCGGCTCTACCAGCGATGTTGCCATGCTTATCCCCTCTTTTACATCCCTTTACTGTGAATAACTATGAATCCTGTGGCTTCATTGAATAGTATTCATAAACTGAGTACACAGTCAATCTGATTTTTGTCATGCTGCTTTATTCATCAATACCGTATTGAAATAATATTTTTACAACAGCGGAGCGAAAAGCAGCGAGTTTCCATCCGCAAACGAGGATGGAAACCAGCCGATTGCCGGTCCTCATTTGCGGATGGAAACTCTCGCTGTTGTAAAAAATAGTATTTTCACCTCGGAGAAAACGGTCGTTCGCGTCTCGTATGAAGTTGAGAACACCTCGGCTTCGCCTCGGTGCTCAACTTCATACCAGGCGTGCAAACGACCGTTTTCTCGCTCGGTAAAAAATATAATATTTTTTTAAATTTTCTCCACATTCTCTCCGGAGTTATAAAGGGGAAAAAAATCGCAATTTCCGCTTACGTCATAAGAGAGCGCGTGTGTTAAAAGAGCCTCTGGTCAGAAACTAAATTTTCATGCGAATGGTATGAAGGTGAAAATTCCCAAATAATTCAGGCACATTTCTACAGTAATAGTGAATATCTGATAAACAAATTCAGATTTTTATGTGCATTTTGCTCTACCTGGTGAACCTTCTCAAAGGAAAATATCGCGAGGAGAAATGTAATGAAATTTTATGAAGCCGCACCGACATTGCAGATGCGATTATCCTTCGACAGAAGGAGGCTGCATCGTTTTTTTGTGCTCTCTCCCTCTCGTATATACTCATAATATACGTTCTCGCGTATGCATATATACCGTAAAAATACGCGGGGATAGAAATATCGAGGCTTATACTTTTGATAAGAGTTATTCCGGGAGGGGAAAAGGGACTCTCGCTGATAAGGGGTCGTACACCCCGCGGTTACAGCGTGTGTACCTACTCGCGTCTTTCATGCATCATAATCGGCCATTTCACGCCAAATCGACCATTCCCCGCGATCCTCATTTTTCTCAAAAAAAAAAAAAAAAAAAAAAAAATTACTAAAATAACGACCAACGAATTATCCAGGATGACGGGTAATTATAGTTATCTCATCGGACCGGTATGCGGCTATTTTTTTTTTTTTTCGTGAAAGACGAATCTAAGAATCGTTGCCGTTTTTATTGAAGAATTTTCGGAAAATTAAACAGCACTCTGTGCGTTCGCAGCAAGATGAATTCCCGTATAGATATAGATATATATACTGTTGGCTGTTTCACGCTTGCATTCACGCGCGTCATATCCGCTTGTTTGTAATGTTTCTCCTAATATAATCATTTCTCGTACAGACGCTCAATTCGCCCCGGAAAGTTTGACCATTCGCGATAAGCTAACCGAGTCTCAACCACTTTTACGAAATATAAAAATTACCAATGACTCGATTTAAGAAAAAAAAACAAAAAAAACAAAAAAATGATGTAAAAAGAGAACTCACCATCTCTGGACATGCCAAGCCGTAGGCACTTTTGGAGCCGGCAGTATTGACACCGGTTCCTGTTTACGCGATCGACCACGCAATTCTTGTTCCTCGGGCATTGATAATTCACGACCGCCGATTGTGACCTTCTGAAGAAACCCTTGCACCCCTCGCACGTGATGACCCCATAATGCACGCCGCTGCTCTTGTCGCCGCAAACCTTACACGGGATTATCTCGATCTGGGCTGTAAAAAAGAACAACAAAAACGATTACTATACACAAACAAAAACAGAAAAAAAAAAATATCGCCATTAATTTCACATCAACTATATCCCATTTCACGCTTGATCGAAATGAATATTAAAAAGAAAAAAAAAAAAAAACGCGTAGACGCACAAGACGTGTAAACATTTGCCTATATATATGCTTCGGACTAAACCTGCTACAACAAATTCTTTCGGGAGCTAATATAATTGTTAAAACAAAAAAAATTACAGCAGCAATTGGGTTGATGAAAAAAAAAAAAAAAGAGTGGAATAAGGGAGAGCTTTTGTCATTGGTGGATGAGAATCAGAGATAAATTTTTTCGAAGAAAAAAAAAACCAGTAGAGAGAATGAATATAACAATAAACGCTTGGTAACGATCCGAAATCGGGTAGATGTGATTAGAGCCAGAGAGCACACGAATCATCACGAATTCGTCATTATCTCCTCGGTTTGGTTTAAAAAAAAAAAAAAAAATTGACGCTTTTATCGTCGTCTCTGATAGATGAAACGTGGCGATACGAAAAAAAAAAAAAACCAAAAGTATGATAAGCAAAAAATTCGCGACGACCCGCTGCCGCGTGTGCGTGTCAATTTCCGAAGAGCGTGTGCACTCGAATTTTTGCACGCGATCGCGCCTCCGAAAAAAAAAAACCGCGCAATCAATGAATAAAAAATAAAAAAAAAAAAAATAAAAAAAAGACGAAAAGAATTTTGGTCGCACAATTGCATCGCGATACCTCGTATTGAATTGGCCTGAACTCTTATGTCATCGAGCAGCGGCGCGTTGTTACCAGGCGTTGTTTCCCCTGCTGCCTGTATCGAAACACGTGTTCTCGATTCGTTTCTCCGCGGGCTGGTACTGTCAGCTCCCCATGTACCACACCCGTCCAATACCGACAGATTTCCCTCCATTTACGCTGATTTATTATCAGCACGTCATGGCATTCTCGTCTCGAGTCGTCACACCGAGCATGCGGCATATTACAGTGTCATGCACGGTTTGATTTTTATTTTTTTTCAAATGGCTTTGCTTGTATATTTTTTTTTAATCGTTCTTCGTTTATATTCCCTCGCGACAATTGTCCGCGCACGCGTATAGTTACGCGAAGCACGATTGTATTTTCGTAGATAATGCGTGTGTGCGTGTGTGTTTTTTTTCCCACTCTGGGGCGTTTCGATTGATATAATATACGCCGAAGGCAACGGGAGTCTTTGATGGGCGAATTCTCATCTCAGTGTCATTGACCTTTGCCTCGAAATCCAAATCTCGTTTCAAACTTTGACACGCCGGAGAATATTTTTTTCCCTCCGTCTGGTCTTTTTCATCGAGTATACATCCGACGAATAATAATTAGACGAATCATACGCGAATTGATCCCGTCTGCGGACTCTTTGATTTTCGGGCGACAGCTTTTGCAGACGCGGTGTTCAACGAAAAATTTTACACTCGGTGTTTGATCAGCTGTTTTCGAACACGCGTATATATATATATATATATTATCCCGTCACACGGGACAAATTTTCGAAAGAATAATGATTTAAAAAAACGATCTTTTTTCACGCAGAGCCTTCATTTTGTTTTTACACCGAATTGAAAAATCGCTGCGCTGAAAAACTTTTGATTTGCGTTAGAAAAAATGAGGGGGTGGGGGGACGAAAATTAAATAAATTAAAGGGGAGAATAAAATGTGCGGGAAAAGAAGAATTTCGGGCGACGTGCAATATCGCAAAACGCGGTCTAAAAGCGGCGCTTCTGGCTCCGCTGCGGTTCGCGGCTGTTAGGATAGCCCGAAGAGAGGCGCTTGCACCATATAATATAGTCAAACATTACATAACCGCGAACGATGAACCCAGAGTACAGTCATCCAACGCATAACACGCACCGAGACCCGCGGCCGCGGTGGCACATCTAACCGCGCGTTCAGCGTTATCGCGGCCGGAATCGCTTTCGCAAGCGCACACGATAAAAAAAAGTACGAAAAATAAATTTGTTTTTTTTTTTGTTTTCTTTAATGAAAAATATAATTAGAAAACCGTGTCTCTCGATTAATTTGGATTTGCACTCTTCGAACGATGTGTCAATTGTGTCGTTGAATCGATTCGAACAAGAAGGAAGTTTGCGTTTTTCCAACCGTTCCGTCGATGCTTTTTTTTTTTTTTTTTTTTTTTTTTTTGCTACTCGAGGTCTCCGTACGCCACCTCTCGTATACGAAGTCTCAGTCTCTTGGGCAACTGGGGCGCGATTGGCGAAAAAATGTTCTTTTTTTTTTTTTTTCCTCCCGAGATCCGAACGTTATACAGTCCCGCTTATATTGCCCAGGGGCCTCTCGAGACTGAGCTCTCGCTCTCGTGCGTTAAAGTATCACGGTATTATTGGACAGCCGCGATAATAGCGTGTATATATAGGCTCTTTGATAAATTTCAATTGTTTTCGTGAAATTAGTCTTTCAATGAATTCAGTAAATTTCGCAATGCACGCCGTGATTGTCAACTCGACCGAAATGGGTGTCTTCATTGAGGGTAAAATTAAAAGCAAATCTCGCGCTCTCTCGCGTGTATATATATATACGCTCGTCGCGATGCTGCGAGCGTTTATGCTTGCGCGACACATGAAACCCGGAACCCAAAAGCGTTTTCTCGACCGCGGCGCGTATATATCTCGAGGATCTTATTGTATACGCGTATGGGTATCAAAGCGTGACTCTCTTATTGAGACGAAGGATCGTGAGATTATGCACGCATATTATGTACGATAAAAGAGCGAGCGATAAGCAAAACTAAATTACAATATAATTATAGCGTTATAAATTTTTCCTCATCGACTGTTTCGTATTTGAAATCGTACTTGAGCAAGCTGATGTTTCATTCGAATTTATAAAAAAAAAAAAAAAATTGAAATTTTTTTTCATAATTTTCAATTAATTATGTGCAATAATAATATGCATATGCGCGCGCGCGCGCGTTATTTTTAATGAAAATTTTTCACTTCGAGTGACAATTGCTCAGCAGCGTCAAAGCGTCATTAAAATATTATATATTTTTTTTTCCTTCCTCTTTTTCACTCGTATCATTCAGTTCCATCGCAACGAAACGTTCACACATGTATATATAGGGCTTCAATCGCGTCACCGCGAAGAGCCACATAGAATACACAGCGAGTAAACACTTGTTCGTTTTTTTTTTTTTTTCTGCTCGATAATCGTGCAGGATTCTTCAATATCTTGGCATACGAACGACACGATGCGAGCCCACAGAGGATTAATAATATGCATACATGTATGCGCACGATTATACCAAGAACTATCACTCGCACTTGACTGTCGATATAGACATACGCGGAGAGTCACGCCGCGGTTATATGATGATTAGGAGACGTATATATGAGAAGAATACAAGTAGAAGAAAGGCGGAGAAATAAATCCCCCCCCCCCCTTATAAAGGTATATATATGTATATATATATATTTATTTATTTATAAAGGGGGGGGGGAAGAAAAAGGTTGGAGAGTGAAGTATATGTGCGGAGGAAAGTGGTATGACAGCTCGGAGAAAGCAGCGTCGAGGCTGCGAAGATGAAGAAAGGCAAAAGTTGCGACAATTGGCAGAATAGCGAAGAGACGATTAATAAATGGTTGCCGATATGAAGAAAAAAAAAAAAAAACAAACAAACAAACAAGAAACGAAAAACGAAATTAAATTAGCAATGACTCTCCTGAGACGCGGAAAACAAAAACTTTATCTCTCAGTCCTCTCGTACGCATTCTCGTTAAAATTTAAAAATAATAAAACGAAAAATTGAGTCGTGCACATTTTTGTTTTGTTCCCTTTTCCATTGTTTTTGTTTTGCTTTGTTTTTTTCGTGCACGCGTACTCGCGACCTTTTCACTTCCGGAAACACTGACCGCGGCACTCGCGCGTTTCACTCCGTGTGTCTACACGAAATTCCTCCCCGCGCATCATCGGCGCGACTCGAGCGAAGGTTTTTTTTTTTTTGGTTTTTGTGGAATTTTTTTTTTTTTTTTTTTTTCGGAGGAACCGGCAGTACTGGCGACGAGAGAGGAACGCGCGAGCTCGGGCATCTCGCGTCAGAGTGAAAAAAAAAAGAAAAAAAAAAAAAAAAAAAAACAATATCCCCACCACTCACGACGACGCTCTGCGTGGCAGGTCACTGAACTGTGCGCCGCACCGTCGATGATGGCCGAGTGCCTCGAATCCCTTTCCCCTCGCTGCCCCTCTCTTTGCCCACAATACCCACACGATTTCTTCTCCCTCCCATCGACTCACCAACGTCCATTTTTTTTATATACAGACACACACACACACACACGTATATGGTCCATATACACCCACGCAAGATTCACGAAACTCGCCGAACTCTCGCGAGGGAAGAGCGCGCGCGTTTTCGAGAATTATAGAGAATATATCTGTAAAATTTCCTGCCTTGTTTGCGCGAAAATTCATTGTCAATTGGAAAATTGACGAAATTTCGAACGCGCTTGGAGACAAAAGAAAAAAAACTCGACAACGGAATGCAAATTGATAAAAGAAAGAAAAAAAAAGGTGCTTCAAATATTTCGAAAAAATATAATTAATTCAAAAGCAATGTGTGTATTAGAAAAAAAAAGAGCTATAGCAGCGATTGGTATGATATGGTGAAAAGAATTGAACGAAAATTTTGGAAAAAAAAAAAAAAATACGTTGAGAGAGAAATTTCCTTTATCGATAGAGATGGGGAAAGGTCTCGTCCGTACTTTTAACGCGCTGGCAAGTAGGTAAGGAACGTTGCTGGCCAGACGAGTCGCGTCTGCTCGCAAGCGCGCGCGCGCGCGCGTTACCGTCGCGTAAACGCATGACAAGTGGAAACGGCGCGCGGTGATCAGACACACACGTGCACTTTGCCCCTACCTGCCACACCGGCGGTGCCACAAACACAAACCCACACACACACACACACACACACATACATACACACATACACATCTGATCCACGTGCTTGCGGGATAGTACGCGGCGCACCGATATACATCTTGTCCAACGATCATATCGATTTTATTAATTTTTTTTTTCACGAACATTTTGTTATTTCGATACTAGGCCGGTTATTTTTAACTTTTATTTTTTTTTTCCTTCTCACGTACCCTTCGATAAGTAAGTTTTTAGCCTCAAATGAAGCCTCGTGAAATCGGAACTCGGTAGGAAAATTCTAAAAGGTGACTCATCCGGTTTGAATATTTCAAACACTCTAACCAAAATATCTCGAAAATGATAAAATTTCGGGAGGCTGTTTTTGGCTTCATTCTGTAGATAATCAAATTTTCTATAAAAAAGGTCGTGACTACTGTACACCCAAATATGTTCAACTTGTACACGATACGAACGTAGTGGGGGAGATTTTACTATGCTTATACATTGGGCGCTGTCGGTCGCTCACCCGCTCGGAGTGAATTTTGATGCGATTTTTGATACATATGTTACAATATCTTCAAGGAAATTCTCCAAAGGTTAACGATTTTGGTACTGATCGACGCGGAATATTTCAGAGAGTAGTTGGTTAGTTTTTCAACAAAAGTTCAATGGCACGATTAGATATATCGCGAGTTTATTGATCTCAATAAACAGACAGAGCCATAAAGAGACAGACAATAAACAATGACAGAGCCATGCGCGATCTCGCGCATGGCTCTGTCCATTAGAGGCTATGTAATCGGGCCTCAAAAGTACCCAACTTTGCAATTTTTTTACTCCGTAAATAAGCTCCAAACTGACTTGAAATTTTACAGAGACATAGTTAAAATGTTCAATTATACACTGCGTAAATTTCAAAATTTTTTCATAAGACGCGATTTTCTTCTGAACAACGTTAAAGATGAGTGCATTATTGAATAAATGAATGAAGATACTTTATTACCTTGTAAATTTTTATCTGACCCGTGTTGTAAGCTGATGCAAATTATGTCACGCAAACTATTTCATAGAAAATTAAATTTTTTACACGATACGCGTTACGATTATCTCTGTATCATCTACGGCTTGCAATATAGATTGAAATAAAAATTAAATAATAACGCGGTAATCATTTCAAATTGCTCTGGAGTTTATTCATAGAAATTCGTTTTATTATAATTCGGAAATTCTTTGTAATGACTGTAAACGACTTGCATGACGAGCTACTTTTGTTCCTCATTTTTAGTTAAGGGAGCTTTCCAGTGTGACAGCCCGAAAAATCGCTGTTTTTCGCGATTTTTTTTTTTAAAGAAAAAATAATCTAATCGGTCTGGTTTTTTTTTTGTATATTAATTGGGTATTGAAGAATACAAAACAATTTTTTAAAGATCGATTTATTTATTAATTAATATCTATAAAAATGATGAAACAATTGTTGCAGAAAATGCACTTGGATGTGGTGTCCACGTTGGGGGTTACAATTTTGATTTGAAACAAAAAACACAAAAAGATTATTGATCGGTATATAATTGGCTTTCGTGCTATGGAGGCTTTTTCTTTTTTTTTTTTTTGCAAAAATGGCGCCGGTTTGAACAAAAAGTATCGATTTTAGCATTTTTTTTGGCAGTTTTTTTTACAAAAAAATAGGAAGATGTCAAAAAAAAAAAAAAGCTTCCATAGCACGATAAACAATGACGTTAAGAATATTGTGTAAAAAATTCAACTCGATAGCTTTAAAACTCTGCCCTCCAGGTTGGACACCGTTTTAAAAAATGCTGTTTCGAGAAAAACGCGTTCAAAGTTTCAAGTGAGGAAGTGACGGCCGACGCGGCAGCTGTAGCGCTCCGTTCCCTTCTTCCAAGAAATGCTGTACAGTAACCGAAATAATCTGAATTTCGGCATGAAAATTTCAGGGAATATTCGGAAGAGTGTATACTATTCGATAAAGCAAAAAAAAAAAAAAATCGATTTTTTAAAAATTTCACACTGGAAAGCTCCCTTAACAGAGCATTGGACTAACAGAGTATTGGAGCATTGGACCAACGCGACCCCTCTCTGGGCACAGGGAGAAGTAGTGAAAAAGTTATCGATCACGCGGCGTAAGCCATAGGGCATGAAAATTCAAATTTTAATTTATACTAGCAATACATTTTACAGTTGCACCGCTATGGTAAAGTTTTATTATTGAGGTAGAAAGGGATCATTCTCCGATAGTCCACTTGCAGTGTGTTTCACTGCTTTTAAAAATAGTGGAACTCAAATTAATTAGAAAAAGTTTCTGTGAACTAAAATGGAAAAATTCTCCCATCGAAGAATTTGTCAATTTAAAAATTTTTATTTTGAACTGTACAGTGAGCGGTTAAAGATAGAGAAAAAATGAAGAGACATATATTGTGCAGGTAATTGGATTTTCCATGAAATAGTTAGCGTGACATAATTTGTATCAGCTTGGAACACGAGTGAAATCAAAATTTACAAGGCAATAAACATCTTCATTCATTTGTTCAATGAACTCAACTTTAAACGTTCGTATCGAGTACAAGATGAACATTTGAGTGCATAGTCATCAGTATCTTTTTTAAAGAAAATTTGATTGTCTACAAAATGATACTAAAAGCAGCTTCCTAACTTATATACTTTTCGAGATATTTCGATTAGAGTGTTTGAAAAATTCAAACCGGATGAGTCACCTTTTAGAATTTTCCTACCGATAGTTCCGGATTCACGAGGCTTCATTTGCGGCTAAAAAATAACTTTTCGAAGGGTAAGTAAGAAGAAAAAAAAAAATAAAAGTTAAAAAAAAAAAACCGGCCTAATATATACAAATATACTCTCGCCCGCAATCACGATCTTCTCCAATCCCTTGTCGTATAATGTATGCTCGCGTTGCATAACTCGATCTCCTCGCGGACGAGGTTGCCAACCTGCGTTCGCGCAATACTCTATAAATAAAACACGACAAATAAATAATTGTGCAGATCTCTCGTGAGCACCGAGCGAGCGAGATCAACGATCCAACGAATGCGAGAAAAAGTCTCGTTTCACATCAATATATCCACATACATTTATACATGTATAAATGTATATTCAAATTAATATGACTTTTATCGCACACATGGTTTGTCGATTGATTTATCGGAGGTGCGGAGAAAGTTGCCTATATATATATATATATATATATGCACAGATAAGCGTATTGTTATTTCGTTGAAAAGGGAAAGCCGTTCTTTGACCATTGTTATAATTATCAATACGTTATAACAATAAAAATGAGTCATGCAGAAACGGACGAGTGAATAAATCGTCGATTATTCACGCGTAATTTTCGCATACAATTTTGGCGCGAAATAGTAATAAAAATTTCTTTGTTCAAAAACGTTTTTTACTTTAGTCGCAGCGGTGTACCTCTTTTTTCTCCCTTACATCGACGAGTAAATATTTGAACGATTTCAGAGCCCCGACGTTTAATCGCACGCAGCGGATAAGTGGATACGGCCAAGATGTAAACAGACGCGCGAGTGTCTCGTCATACGACGTTGGATCGCGAAAATGTGGGTCATCGGGGACTCTCTTCGATCCAAGTAGGTAAGTCAATCGATATTTATGTACATACATATGTGTATATATATATATATATATATATATATATATATATATATATATATATATATATATAGACCGAGTTATCGTGGATTACATAGAATAATGTCCATGTCGTGCGCTGGCTCGTTAACGCGTTCTTCGGTATTCTTTTGAGATATCGTAAAAAAATACACACAATTCTCGTTCTGCGAGGAGTGAGTGAACGGAAAATAAGAAAAAAAAAAAAAAAATCACAGTAAAACGTATAATCTCTCAACGATAGTGAAAAATAATTTGGCAAGTAATTGCCACGTTTTCGATGAATCGGCGATATAAAGATCGTTAGAGTGTCTCGCGCGATGCTGATATACATATATATATATATACACTCTGCTACTCCGCGATGTTGTAACGCGATTTTGCAAGAACAAGTTAGCACTCGTAACGTTACATAGTACAACGCTTTGCGATTGCAACCGGTCGATGCCAAGATCGTCGGGTATTCGTCGTGACGAGAGAGAAAACGTCGGAGAGAGAGAGAGAGAGAGAGAGAGAGAGAGAGAGAGAGAGAGAGAGCACGTTGAATTTGGGTCGGACCGACGAGAGACGCGAATAGATCCTTTTGCTTCCGGCCACGAGAATCCCTGTACCCGTACTCATTTATTATCAATCTCGCGCTGTAACAAGCCATGGATATAATTATGAGTTTCGCTTTCTCACGAGGAAGCTTTTTATTCACGGAGAAAAAAAAAATTTCCAGATTTTCATGCCAGTACAATGTTGAAAATATCCCAAAACATCGAGCAATCATGTTTGGAAAACAAAAATTCAAATTCATCTATCCGGAGAACCATTTGAGCATTCAAGCTGATACTTGCTACGCAGGTAGACCATGTTAAATTGCTTTCAAATTTTTGATTTCGTGGGATTTCGAATTTTTCGCAAAAATGCATCTGCGTGGACGCTCAAAATTTTGTAAATATTGCTATAGCGGGCTGAAATCGCATACCGAATCTCACACGGCTAATTATTGTTTCAAATGTTATTGGAAAATTTGTTTTGTTTTTTTTCGTGTAATTATTTGTAATTAAACGAAAATTTTGTGTACAAAATTGCGTACAAAATTGTACATAGAGGGTGCTCCTTGTGAGCGAAAAACAATAATGACGAAGGAATGTCCAAATTTATAATTTGCACGATTTTTATAGTGTGGAAACTCGAATTTGTCAAATGTAAAGTTTCGTGAACGGTAAGATATCTCTCGATTAAATATTAAATATTAAAATATACAAAGCTCTCTTTATTATTTTATGATCTTATCATATATATATATATACATATACATATTCGGAATTTTTAAAGCAAAATTTTATTTATTTGAGCGAAATTAAATTTTAAAAGACTCGATGAACGAGAAAATTCCGCGCGCCGGAAGGTTAGTAACTCTGATGCGAAACGGCGACGGTGAACGACCGGGAAGATTTTTGCGCATGCGTCGGGACGCAGCTGACCCAGATGCACCAGAGAGTGCGATTGCAACTCGAGTCGGACGTTTCCGTGGAGGCTCGGCTAGCCCGCGCTTACTCTCTCGATGCACAAACGCATACCCGACGTTTTATAAATCTATGTATATATATATATATATGGATTATTATATAGATATATAGGAGACGCGAGGGCGCCTCGCGGCTGACCCACATCGGCGCTCACCACTTGCGGAGAGCCTGCTGACGGGCCATGCACCCTGTCCGAGAACTGTCGTACGCGTATACATCCCGCAAAACATGCATATTTTATAAGTTTTTTTTTTTTTTTTTTTTTTTTTTTTTCACAACCACCCCCGTCTCGAAAAATTATTTCAAATTTAACCTCGTCGTTTTCTCTTCTTCGTCACGACATAAAAATGGCTTCGCGTCAAGGAACACAAATTGAACACAAACTTCAGGACACAAATTGACGAAGAAAATACAAAAACAACATTGCATTGCTCGTTGCGTTTACGTTATTTCGATTCACACGGCTCGCGTTCCATAAGAGTCATCGTCCTCCTTCCGGAAGTAAAAAAATTTCGGCATAGGTATGCGGTGGGGCAAAAAAAAAAAAGGCCATCGCAAAAACCGATGGTTTCAATATTCGTCGAGGAGGAAACTATATTATAATATGAAAAACGAGATTCGTATACAATGGCGAAAAGAAAAATTCAATTGACCGCGATGACGCGAAAGCATTATTCGTATAGCTCGCGTTATATCTGATTGCCACATGCGGTGAAATTTTAGAAAGCACCGTTTAGAGTGCCCCCCACCCCGCGCGCTCGCTGGCTTCGAGAGTGGCATATAATATAACGAGAGAACACGTTATATTCGCCGGCCACGTGCCATATGGATTTACGAGAGAGCTCGCGGCGCGTCGCGCGTTTTCATCGCGGGCAAAGAAAAAGTATGAATAAAAACGTAGCTCCGAAAAGTTGATGAAAACATTTCGAAACATCCGCAACCGATACTTTCTATACTTGAAGCTTTCGTTTCGCGTACAGAAGGCCCCCTTCATTGACTCTCGCCGGAGACAATATAAATATATTTCACAATTATTCGGGAAAATTGGCGTTATCAAGCAAAAGTTAACGTTAAATTGAATTTTGATTCAAATTGCCACATCTATTAACCTGCGATGAAAGCAAAATCCGTTTGAGAAAAAAAAAAAATTGCGATTGTGTTACGAGTCGAAAGTTTCGAGAGAGTTACGGAATTTGCTGGGCATCGTCCAGCAACGAGAGACGCTTTGCTGAATTATAATCGCCAACGATCACACCGGTGAGACGATCATTCGCAATGCGATAGAAAGATCTTAAAAAATTTTATACCAACGCCAGAGAAATCGGATCTATATCAATTTATTATACGATTGAATTTTTGCTGGGCAAAACTAATTTAGTCGGTCCTAATTCTTGTGTGTGTGTGTGTGTGCGTGTGTGTGTATTAGTATGAGCAGAAGGCAAACCGGTCGCGATGTATACAGTACAGTCATTTTAGCCATTTTTTTCTGCAATCTTCTGCAGAATTGATTTTGCTTTTGGGAAAGGTTCAGGGGTGTCCTCTGACAATGTGTGTGAGCTTAAGTTGGCGGGACGCCGGGGTGTTTGTTAAGTTTTCAGCCGCTATCTTGGAAAACACGTCTTATCAAATATCACGTGAACCGTGCATCTTACGACAAAAATAGTTGAAACCTTTTTTGTAGATGACAAAATTGTCTACAACTTTTGTTCGACATTTTTTCCTGTACAGAGCATATATTTTGATTTATAGCGTGGCAAAATTTTCCAAACACAGTTATTTCTAAATACATAGTCGACGGTTCACGTGACAGTGAGAATGGTGATGTTTGGTAAAGTTTACCACGCTGTAAATAAAAAAACCATGTACTACACAGGAAAAAGTTTCCAATAAAAGTTGCAGACAATTTTATTATCTGCAAAAAATGTTTTATAATTTTTATCGTGCGATGCACGGTTCACACGAGATATTTGATAAAACGTGTTTTACGAGATGGCGGCTGAAGCTCGACCCCCTCGAATCCCGCTAATTTGAATTTACATTCAGAGGACACCCCTGAATCTCTTGCAAAAGCAAAATCAATTCTGTAGAAGATTGCATGATGAACCTATCTTTTTGGCTAGAATGACTGGACTAGTTATATATCTTGGCGTTGTCGAATTTCTGTATATGTCGTAATGGAGATTGCGTATCTCGATAGTTAAAAAAACGTCACTTCAATTTCAGAGTCAATAAAACATCGTAGCTGCTGCTGTTCCAAATTGTTATCGCAGCTTACTACACTATCAGTCGATGCTTATCGATGTATTTTTTTTTTTTTTTCTTCATCGAGATATCAATTTGATACTATTTTCATTGCATTAAATTTTTCAAACGGCAGTAAAAAAAAAAAAAAAAAAAAAAAAAGGAAGCGATCAACGAACTCAGGAAAAGAAGAAGATCCATGTATCGTATATGGATGAACGAATATCATCTTGCGCTCTGTTGCGGCGGGGATAAAAATATCGAGCGTTGCCTTAATAAACGCGAGTGTGATTTTTTTGTTTGTTCGTTCTTTCTGCATACGAAAAATCGCTGCGTCGTCGGAGAGGACATTCCGAAAATAGCAAGCACAGCGACAAAAACGACAACGTCGACCATAACACCTCGCGGGGAAACTCGAGAGAGTCGATTCATTCTGCCTCGTCTCGAATTTGCATCACACTCTCTCTCTCTCTCTCTCTCTGCGCTTTAAATGTCGTTGTCTTCGTCGAATTTGTATCGGGATTTGGCCTCGATTAATTTATCAATTTGTTTATAATACATGTTTGAACTCTCCCTCTCGCGATGACAAGTCAAAAATAAAATCTCCACACGATCCGTTCGTCTCGTGCGTGTCCCTTTATTATTGAAGAGGGTTCGAGTCCGCGACTTTCACATTTCACGATCGTATACATTATAATATGTGCATGATCATTGCGCAAACCCGCCTCGGGGGAGTGTCGAGAAAATATATATATTTTATAAAAAAAAACGGAAAAAAAAAAAAACCCAATAATTGAGGCAATATCGAAAACTTTTATACTCCGGCTCTCTCTTTCTCTCTCTCTCTCTTTCGCGGTTCTTTTATCGCGAAATATACTAAGTGTCCTAAGGAGCGCTCCATACGGGCAGCCCCTGACGAGTTGGGCTTTTATTTTGCTATTTTTTTCTTCATCTCGATCGCTCCTATATAACTCAACGCGCGCGTAATCCTCTCGCGTATATAGCCTTCGCGGCATTACGCATTCGCGGCGTGTTTCGCGCGTTTATATACGCTATAGCGTGTATTATAGTAGCCCACAGAGAGGAGAATAAAAGTGTTGGTATTGGCAAACTGGTCGTCACTCGGTCATCGTCGAGCTCGCTGCATACCGAATACGAACAGCGACGCATCACCAATGCTCTCTTCGCATAAGCTTCTATCTGGCAGCTGTGCCAAATTAAGAATAGAGAGAAAAGCGACATGTATTTTTCAAAGCACCAAAATTTTTCATTCCCCCGATGCGCTTATCGCACCGCTTTACGGATAATATGTAAGGCTTTGGGGCGATGCACGGGTTGCCGAAACACGAGCCAATATCGCAAAAGTTTTACAAGTTTCTCTCTACCTACTAGTTCAGTCATTTTATTCAAAAAAGCAGGTTCATAAATGCAATCTTCTACAGAATTAATTTTGCCTTTTAGAAAAGGTTCAGGGGTGTCCCCTGAGTGTAAATTCAAGCTGACGAGATGTCAATCTTCAGCCGCCATCTTGGAAAACACGTTTTATCAAATATCTCGTGAACTATATGTGCGTATCGCACGATTAAACTAGTAAAGATCTTTTTTGTAGATAACAAAATTCTTCACAACTTTTACTTGAAATTTTTTCCTTTACAGTGCATGGTTTTTTGTTAATAGCGCGGCAAACTTTTCCAAACAATAACCATCTTTGGAAAAGTTTGCCACGCTATAAATCAAAAACTATGCTCTAAAGAGAAAAAAGTTTTCAATAAAAGTAGTCGAAAATTTTATTTTCTATAAAAAAGGTATGAACTATTTTTGTCGTATGATGCACGGTTCACAAGATACTTGATAAAATGTATTTTTCAAGATGACGGCCAAAGCTCGACTATAGGCCAGTTCTATCCAAAAAGTAGGTGTAAAAATGCAATCTTCTACAGAATTAATTTTTCATTTAGAAAAGGTTCAGGGGTATTCCCTGAGCGTAAATTCAAGCTGACGAGACGCTATGGAGGGGTTAATCTTCAGCCGCCATCTTGGAAAACACGTTTTATAAAATATCTTGTGGACTGTGCATCGTACGATAAAACTAGTTAAGATCTTTTTTGTAGATAAAAAAATTCTTCACAACTTTTACTTGAAATTTTTTCCCTTACAGTGCATGGTTTTTTGTTAATAGCGCGGCAAACTTTTCCAAACAATAACCATGTTTGGAAAAGTTTGCCACGCTATAAATCAAAAACTATGCTTTAAAGAGAAAAAAGTTTTAAATAAAAGTAGTCGAAAATTTTATTTTCTATAAAAAAGGTATAAACTATTTTTGTCGTATGATGCACGGTTCACAAGATACTTGATAAAATGTATTTTTCAAGATGACGGCCAAAGCTCGACTAGGCCAGTTCTATCCAAAAAGTAGGTGTAAAAATGCAATCTTCTACAGAATTAATTTTTCATTTAGAAAAGGTTCAGGGGTATTCCCTGAGCGTAAATTCAAGCTGACGAGACGCTATGGAGGGGTTAATCTTCAGCCGCCATCTTGGAAAACACTTTTTATAAAATATCTTGTGGACTGTGCATCGTACGATAAAACTAGTTAAGATCTTTTTTGTAGATAAAAAAATTCTTCACAACTTTTACTTGAAATTTTTTCCCATACAGTGCATGGTTTTTTGTTAATCGCGCGGCAAACTTTTCCAAACAATAACCATGTTTGGAAAAGTTTGCCACGCTATAAATAAAAAACTATGCTCTGAATAGAAAAAAGTTTCCGATAAAAGTTGCAGAGAATTTTATTATCTACATAAAAGGTCTGTACTATTTTTGCCGTAAGATGCACGGTTCACGAGATACTTGATAAAATGTGTGTTTTCAAGATGACGGCCGAAGCTCGACCCCCCCCCACATCCCGCTAACGTTAATTTGCACTCCAGGGGAAACCCCTGAACCTTTTAAAAAAAATAAAAATCAATTCTGTCGAAGATTGCAGAAAAAATGGCTAGAAAGACTGGGCTGTACAAATAAAATTCAATAATTTAGTGAAAATTATCGTACACGATGTGCGAAGAATTTATGCGGAGGAGGATCATGCAGCGATGACGATATACGCATCTACGCGCGATATTCTCGTCATTGAATGAAGAATATTAACAAGATTTCCCATATTTCCGCGAATGAACGGTCGCGAGCCTGATGCCGATCACAAAAACAAATAAATGGCACTCGCGTGCAATTTTACAATAGGAAGATGAAAAATCAGCTATTGTCGAAACATGTATACAAGTATACACACATTATTGTAGGCATATATCTATGAAAAATTTGCTAGATCATTTGGCGCTATGCACGTCCATGGCTGTCTCGCTCATTGGCACACTGCAGCAGCAGCAGCAGCAGATCTCAGTAGCGCTTGCCTACCGGCCGGCGGGCGAGTTTTGCCGTTGCCGGTCTGATCGCGGGCGCTGTTTGCGCGCGTGTTGGTCGATCGTTGGGTGTATATGCATCGGCGGCGCATACTGTATGCACACGACGCATGAGAGAAAGAGAGAGAGAGAGAGAGAGAGAGAGAGCAATGTATCGAGCGTGTGGGTGCGACTAGCAGCACTCGCTTATGTGTGTTGGCACGAGCGTGTAACTGGGTCGCGGGTTCGACAACTTCAGCCAAGGCTGCAACAGCCAGTGACTCTCCGTTCATTCCTTTTTAAACTTCTCCTTCTCTCGTCGTAACAGCTTTTTACGCCATCGATGCTCTTTTCGTCCCCCCCCCCCCCCCCCCCCCACCTCACGTATCTTTTTCCATGGGTTTGGGGTTTCTTAAAAAGCTCATAACGCGTTAATCGTGTGGAGAAATATAAATGAACGCGACCATACCTTTTGCTCATACGATATTCTTTATTTCAACGTTCGTTATCTTATACCGCTCGTATAACTCACCGCGCCTCACAAACGCGCGTTCTACCAAACTATTGCGAAACTTTTTGTCCCCTCGTATATAGGAGAGAGAGCGCGCTGATTATAGATCGAGGCTCTCGGTCCGCGAAGTCGGTCTTACCTGCAACAAACGAAGAGACAAATAATCAAAACTTTGAGGGCATGAAAAATAAAATGGCCGGATAAATTTCATTTTCGTTCGATATGAGGGATAAAAAGGAAGAATCTGGAGAACCACTGAATCCGCGCCGTTATCACAACATCGGTGTGGCTCCCTCTATATGGTATATCTGTATTTTAAAGTGCTGGTGTGAATGTCTCCCTGTTATATACGCGGGAAGAATTGGTGTGTTATACGCTCAGCCTATCGTCGCGATATAAACATATATATATATATATATATATATATATATAGCAGAGAGGCATAGAAAGAGAGACCCTACAGGAACATGATCCCCAAGACTTACGAATTTTCTCGACCGATGCGAACGTGAAGAATTTTTTAAGAACAAAAAATATGCGCCAAACAACATTATTTCGGAGCGTATGAATTACAGTTTATTCGACAAAGGGGGGGAAAAAAAAAAAATGAAAATATAGTCAGAGTATGTTCATCATTAATTCGAGAATGGTTCATTCATGAGACGGATTTACGGATGTGTGTTACCGATCGATACATAAATGGGGAAACGAGAGTATATGCCCGATTGCCCGCAGTCGCGTCCGTGTGCTGATGAACAACGTCCAACGCGATGGCGTATAGCCCCGCGCGAGAGTTGGAGAACCGGCGGCGGTTCTCGTACTCGCGGGATCTTACGCAATATAAACCTTCTGTTTGTGTGTGTGTGTGTGTGTGTTTCGCGCCGCTCTTTCAAACACGCTCAAAGTACATATATACTATGATAGACGTGTTTCTTGCCATCTCGCGTCTAGAGTCTCTATATATATATACGAATCCTGGACTTTCAAACTCCTTCCAGCGATATTCGCGCATGCACATCAGCCAGGGAGACACGAATCTCGAGTATCGAATAAAATACGATTAAAAGTAACGTACCGACGAGAAAAAAAAAGGAAAAAAAACAAAAAACAGAAAAAAAAGTAGAGCTAGACTCTCGGAATGATTCTTCTCGAAGCTGATGCACACGACGAAGAGTATAGAGGAAAAAAAAAAAGAATCGGGCTATATATAATGAGGCAGCGCTGCGCGGCAGTAAAACTAACGATCCCTTCGCGGGGCTGTGTGTGATACAAAATGCTTCTCTCGACATTTTTTTTTTTTTTTTTTCTAAGACCGAGAGAGCAAAATGTCGAAGAAATATTACTCTTGTTCTCTTGAGTCATATATAGAAATATAAAAGTCGAGTCGTTTAAAAGTTTCTATGTCTGAGAATATAGAGACGTACAAGTGCTTGAATATCGATGTATTAGTTTGTTTTTATGGACTATCCATGTATATATATATATATATATATAAATATCGACGTTCTGCTACGTGTATCGGGTGAAAAAAAGCGAGTGTTGGCAACGCGCGATTTTCACTTCTCAAGGGCCTTTAGCCGCGAACATTTTGTACGCACGCACATTATTAACAACGCGCATGTTATTCCAACTCATATATATAACTATATATTGCATAGACTCATTGATATTTTGGTCGTGTGGGCATTGAAAAATCCTGGAAAAGCTGCTCGTCGATGGACATTGCGTGGTGGATGCGGTTAGTTGGGAGTGCTTGAAAATGCCATGCATGCACCTCGCGTCGACCTGCTGTGCGGTCATTATTGCGCAACGGCCCTCGCCGCGCGGAGTGATCGAGCTATAACCCGGAGCCCAATCGCCCATTTATTTGTATCTCGGTCCAAACGGCTCTATTATATTTTCCATTACGCGCGTCACCAAAGTAAAAAAAAAAAAAGGATCGTGTGCTCCGAAATATTTTTCGCCTGACTTGTATATTCACGGCGTGGCAGCGGGCCTGGTTCGTGTGTGGCTCGCCTGTACACTCTCGACTTTCTTTTTATTTTGTTTTCAACTGCTCACGCGCGTTTCGAGACTTTCGCCCGGATATATGGCATATAATGTTCGAGCGAGTGAAACCAAATTATCGTCACACGAAAATCGAAAGTCTATTTTTTTTTTTCCCCAATTTTTTCTTCGGGTCATATGAGTCGAGGACGCGTAGAAACGTGACCTTTTCGGGAAGCAGGCGAGTCGGACGAATAGTGCAGCATTATCTCATATTCGGCGCTTGATGAGTCTCGCGCGGCTGAAAATCCGAGGGGGTTTTGACGCTTGCGGTATATACGTGTGTTATGTATATATAGCGGAGCATTCGAAACGAGGGTGAGCGGGTACTATTTCCTGCATTATTCGGTGGGAATGATTTTTTGATTGGGAATTATTAAAGGGTACCCCCTGAGAGTAAATTCAAAATGGCGTGGCTTGGAGGGGGGGTTTCAATCTTGGGAAATCGTTTTTTTGAAATATCTCGTAAACGATGCATCCTACGGCAAAAATGGACGGGACCTTTTTTATTGATAATGAAATTTCCAACCTTTTTTATTTAAAAATTTTTTCGGTGAAATGCATATTTTTCAAGTTACAGCGCACCAAAATGTCGTGACGATGGTTTTCATGAAAAATTTCGTCAACGGTTGTTTTGGCGTGTAACTTGGAAAATATGCATTTTAACGAAAAAATATTTGAATAAAAAAGATGGAAAATTTTGTTTTCTATAAAAAGTTTTGGATTCGTTTTTGCCGTGGGATGCACCGTTTACGAGATATTTTAGAAAAACAACTTTTCAAGATGGTGGCTGAATCACATCCCTCCCCAGCCGCGCCATTTTGCATTTACACTCTCAGAGAGCTATAATTCCCAATCGAAAAATCGCGCCTACCGAATTATGCGGAATTAACCTACCTTCTTTTGACCCCCGTTTCGTGGGCTAGTAGCAATATTGTCTGCTCTGGGCCACGTGAAACGCGCGAATTGAAATTGTATCGAATAAATGAAACTCAAGCCGGAAAACGCACAAGGTCTCTTCGTTATATCGTTTCGTCACGGTGATTGCCGGAGTTTTACGTGTCGAGGTCTCGAGTATCACAGAATTTCTTTCGATCGACGCGCGTATCATTGTCCAAAAGCTTCAAATTGCCATCTTATCGTTGAATATTTTAACCTGCCTTCGTAATTATATCACGTATACAGTAGGAAACGCATCCACGTTAGATTTTTCAAGAAAATCCGTAAATTCTGCGCGCAGTATATGTCGTAATTAAAACTCGATATCTTATTCTCACTCGGATTTGGGTTGTCTCTTATCCCATTGCACGTGCATAAACGCGGCAATGGTTTGCACCTTTTGGAGTTTACTTCTCCCTGAGAAATACAGAAAAATATTATACTCAGGAGAGAGAGAGATGAGAGTTGCCCTTACATTTTGGATCGATAAATATATTTTTTTCACGTAGCCCATCTCGTGTTTCGAAGAGTAGTTATGCTCTCGCGTTCTCGTCGAGGAGCATCCAAGTTAGCGGACCTAAAACGAAACTAACAGCCGGACGCGAATACATCTAAATGGACACGTCTAAATTAAAGACCGGTGCGTGGTAATGAGCCAAGACTCTCGAGCGTCGTCACACGTGCATATATCTATGCACGCATTATAAATACAGACGTATTTTTTTGTTGTTGTTGGTTGCGGCATTGTCTCTCTCTCTCTCTTTCTCTCTGTCCCTGTACCTCACCACACCGAATTTTCGCAATGCTCACTTCAATTTAACTCAACTATAATATAATTATAATTATTTTTACTCGATCTACCTGAATTGTATAGTTATTTCTACTCACTCAATGTGCATTACACTGCTCACTTCTCTGCTTTTGTAAGACTATTTTGTAAGTTTATATTACTCTTCCATGTTATCATTTATACTTTGGGGTATTTCACCCTGGTGTAATAAAAATACGTTCTTCTTCTTCTTCTTCTTCTTCTCTCTCTCTCTCTCTCTCTCTCTAAGCCCAATGGCCTACATATTCGATCGATGGGTCTTGAGAGTCAAGAGAGACTCTTTCGCATTCTCGAAGGAGCAGAGTTTGATGACCAATGACAAAAGATACCGAGAGAGAATAATTAGAAAGACGACAACAATAAAGAATTCGAAATTCTCAACTAGCAATCTCTCTTCGTTTCTCTTTTTTCTCTCCCTCCTAACCGTATTTATATCGTATCGAGTCGTACATGATACGACTCCCGGTGATCGAAAGTTTGAGTCATACATCTCTTCTCGATATATATATATATATACAATATATATATTTTTTTTGCATTAAAAATATTTAGAGAGAAACACACACACACACACACATCGTGTAGATCGAAAGTCAATTATTATAAACCTCGCGAAAATATTTTTTTATCGTCTTGTGCGATCCTCGAAAAATTTCGCAAGTCTCTCAATCATATTGCGGTACATGTTTTTGCCTATACATGTATGATATATATATAATGGGGTCATTTCTTTTTTGGGGGATTTTGGGTCTCGACTCAAAGCTCCGCATATTTTTTTTTTGCCTGTTTTTCGATAAAAATGGCATTGAAACGAAACCAAAAATTGTCCTTAATGCGTGTCCGCGCGTACAGTTTCTCGTATATTTTTTTTTTGTCTCGCGGTTAGTAGAGCAGCCGGAAGCTCCATGCTAACCGCGAGATATCGACATATCTCGCTTTAAGCAGAGAGGTCTCTCCTTTAGACCGTGGCTATATGCGCCAAGGAACGTATCCAGGCGGAAAGAGCCGTGGCTGGCGATCTTCCTATATATCTTTGCAATTTCAGAAACGAGCCTATCAGCTAACCCACCAAGTTCTTGCTTGCTAGCAAAAGCACCCACATATATATATGTATATTTGTATATATATGTAAGCTTTGCTGGCATCGATCTTTACTCGGTTCTATAAAACGCACACGAGCTATGAGAGAGTCTTGCACTCTGTGTGTGTGAGTACACACACACACACACACACACACACACACACACACACACACACACACACACACACACACACACACACACACACACATACACACACATACGAGACACGATTCTCGTGTATAAGTGAAGAAGGGTCGGACTCAAATAAGGAATTCTTGGGCTATGAGGCGTCTCGGGGAAATGCCAGCAGGCAGCTCTATTTATCCCTCTCAGCTTTTCTCTTTTCGCTGTATACGTCGCCTTCCTTCCATATTTCTATACTTTATTGTTTTTTTTTTTTTTTTCTCATATATATATTTTTTCATCCCTCAGTTCTCGCCGTTTGGAATTTTTGTATGATAAAAGCATCCCCTGTAAGGTTAATGAAATATCTTTTTATATATACGATACGGAATTTTGTATACATTATTTTTTTTTTTTCACCAACCATTA
Source organism: Rhorus exstirpatorius (assembly GCA_963564615.1). Classification (NCBI taxonomy): domain Eukaryota; kingdom Metazoa; phylum Arthropoda; class Insecta; order Hymenoptera; family Ichneumonidae; genus Rhorus; species Rhorus exstirpatorius. The sequence continues at coordinate 10,119,872 of OY751322.1, read as the reverse complement.
TAAATTATATTAATAGTCGTTTTATAAATTTGTACGCTCTATTTTGTTCCGTGAATGAAGAGAATACATTGATGGTTTTCGGGTTTGGTCACGTGAGCTTTTACGACAAGTAAACATAATCGAGAATTCACGGGAGAACGCTTGCGTCGAGTTCAGCTTTAATTCAATTTTGCGGAGTAACTCTCGTGTCACGAAGCACGCGTTCTACGGTCAAACGTGTCGACCGGGGTGTAAGGCGCGTCTGGGAGACGAGAGGAATGAAATTGATTTCGGTGTCTCGCATACAATTCAGCACGTATCTTTGATTATGGCAAGGGTCCCAAGGGCTTGTATACACTAGCATTATAAAAATAATTATCAGGTCGCAAATAAATACGATGGATGTACTATTTGTCATGAAACATCTGAGGCGAAAGACCGAATAATGTTCTGCTTGATTCATGGTAACGCTGAGCTTTTCGCGTGCCAATACCGAGTACGGATGTTTTATCTTGCTCTCATTCTTTCTATATAATTAGAATTACAATGATATGTAAGAAGATATATTGATTATTCACGTATATATGGAAATACACTAATATAAATAAATATGATTTATACAATATAATTTCGTGGACATGAAATATTTTTTTTTTGGCTTGTCGACAATTTCATATCGAATTTTTGAGATTCAGGATAAAATTCGACGTGATTTTTAATCAGCGGAAAAATTTCCGATCGCCTATAAGGCTGAAAATAGCGAGAAAGACGAAAAAAGAAATTTCTCAAATTTTTGCCCACTTTTTCGAAAACCTAAAAATACCTAAATTTCAAATCCTCATTACTGTACTCCCGGAGGTTGTCGAGAATGGGCTCATCAGGGGTGTTTGGAAAAGCCCTCGAGTAGACTCGGACAATGCCGTTAGATTCAGCCGCAAATTTCAAGCCAAAGAAAAAATTGGCAACTTTGAAAATTTGTAAAAAAATAAAAAAAATTAAAATCTTAAGCTCGATAAACCAAGCGTTATTTTGAAGCTAAAACGGTTGCGAATTAAGAGAATAAGCCTGAAGTGCAGTCCCTACTTCATTTGGGAAGCAGAGCTACAGCGATTTTAGTAAGCCCATTCATTTTTCGAGAAATTAAAAAAAAATCTTGAATTTTGAAATTTCATTCATGACCCTGTATCGATGTATTTTTTTTTTCAACTGATCACGAATCTCCTCGGACCTTGGAACTCAAAAATTCCATGTCAAAAACATGTTTATTTTCCCCCAAAAACTGACATTGGATAAAATTTTATTAAAATTCATATAGCAGATTATGAATAAATAACTCATTCTTTAGATATTATATCGATAAATGAAAAATCAAATTAAGGAAAAAAAAAAAGGTTTTTCATCGTTTCTAACGATTTTTTTTTATTCAAACGTTCGTCAAGCCTCCTTCCTAATCTTATTCCTATTCTTATTCCTGCTCCTTCGCTCTTCCCCCGGAATGGTCTGGCTCACCTCTGACACGACGCGGCTCCAAAGTTTTTCCCGATCTGTTTTTTTTTTCAACTCCCTTCTCTTTCCTCTCTCTTTCTCTCTCTCTCTCTCTCTCTCTCTAGTTTCGAGCCACGTTGCAGATCCGTCTTAGTTTGATCACGTGTGGAGGATAATCAAACTCCGAAAGCGAGGTGTACCACAGAAATCTATGCATTTATCTGTTCATATTATATGAAGATCTTGCCGAAAATGACCGCAGATGCACCCCGGCGTTTGCGGTGAGCATGTATAAGAGCCCCTCGGCAGGATCTTTATATTATAGAGAGATATACGTTTATATATTCCAGGATCGATATCCAAGAATGTTCCCCGCTATAGTCCTTCGTCCATAACATGTACATGGAGATATATATATATATATATCTCCATGTACATGTTATGGAGCACAATATATATATATTGTGCTGTACAAAGCGTGCATAGTTTATCCGAGTCACGAGGGAGTGGCCTCGAGCAGGCGGGAAAATTCATAGTGCCAACTCCTTCGAGTCTCGGGATCGTTTATAGCGCTAAATACTTCGTATATATATAATTAGGATTTTTAATAAATTTTTGCGTATCCAACATTGTTACGATATTCTAACTTATCGCTGGCTCGGAGAGAAGCTTCTGAAAAATTTCTAAGATTCGGTCACGAAGATACGAAGCATTTTTTCATCCACGTATATATATAGTCCAGGTTTTTATGAGTGCGTTTGAGAAAATGATGGACAATGGGTGTGTTCTCCACTGTTGATATATTGGGCTACACGTGTGGATGTATTGATGTCTCGACTATACGACGTGGTCGACGACACACGAACGCGTTTGCTTCGCCAGTTGCACGGTCTATCGATCTAGAGCGAGAGTAACCCACGCTTCCGTGCCTCGTGAGCGCTTCCCTCATCCCCAACCCTTCTGGCCCATTCCACATCGATATTCAACCACCCTCCCTTCAAGCGCACCCTCACGTTTATGTGTGTGTGTGTGTGTGTGTGTGTGTGTGTGTGTGTGTGTGTGAGAGAGAGAGAGAGAGAGAGAGAGAGAGAGGCAGAGAATTTCTCGCGCCATGTATAACCCTCTGGTGTGCACCCACGCTTCGAAGCTTCCACCGCCTCTTTCGCACTCTTCACTCCGCAAAAGACTTCTCTATCCACAAACCTTCTCTCGCTATTCAAGCCTTTCTCTCGGCCAGAGCTCATGCTTTACGTGCAAATATGACGAGCGAATGAAAATGTCTCGAGAAATACCCCGGGTTATCTCTCGTTGGCGAAAAAAAAAAAAAAAAAAAAAAAAAAAAACCATCCGAATAAGGAATTTTTTTCCTCATTGATTTAAAGTAACGGCATCAATGCTCGGCGAGGTTTAGAGCGTCCCTAGATCATAGGATTTATTAGTCATTGAAGGATTACTTTTTTTAAGAAAATGACTGATACGTAATTTCTAGTTTTCAAAACTAGAGCTAAACTAATTAACAATTGAAGGTTAAGTAGAATACAAAAGTGTCACTTTTCGTTGCCTGTCACGGTTATATTGCTAATATAGTGATGTATCAGGACTACTGTCCGAACGGTAGGACCTCTTTCTAGCAAGTGGGGTTCTTCAATTTCGGCGTTCTCATCCATATACGAGGAGCGAGGTAAAATTAACGAGGAGGCAATTTTCAAATTTCTAATTCGCAGGGTTTGGCTTACTGATGGTATAGTGAGGAAAACTTTGTTTTTACATATATATGCTTTGAAAATTTGCACCTTCACAACTCTATCGCTCGTAAATCGTGCACAGCTATAAGAGCAGCAGTGACTCGTTAATTACTCATCATGAAGCCCACTCTGTTGACTTTCTCGAACACTTGATTTCTTTATAAAATTAACAAGCACGAGCTTTCACTGCTCCATCAATATGTGTCTATAATCAAATTATTTCGTTTTGTTTCATTGTCCATTCGTGAAACTGTTGTTCTCGATTACATAGAGTCCGAATATTCCGTTGTTTTCATTTCAAGAATAAGGTGTTGCGGTAATTGTTTTTCAGGCTCCGCTATCTAATTATCATTATTGGGACCAAAACAAACGTATTGACGCTAAAAAAACAAAAACCCAAGAATTTGCAAAATTCGGAAAAACCGTCAAAGTAAATGATTACAAGTAAATTTTGAATATTCATGTATAACCCCTTAATTTTTTCAAGCTCCCCCACCTGATTATCATTATTGGGACCAAAAAAAACGTGTTAGCCGAAAAAAAAACCCAAGAATTTGCAAAATTCGGAAAAACCGTCAAAGTAAATAATTACAAGTAAATTTTGAATATTCATGTATAACCCCTTAATTTTTTCAAGCTCCCCCACCTGATTATCATTATTGGGACAAAAAAAAACGTGTTAGCCGAAAAAAAAAACCCAAGAATTTGCAAAATTCGGAAAAGCCGTCAAAGTAAACAATTACGGGTGTTGCTTTCCAAATTCCTCGAGCTTTCGCGTAAATTCCCATGTCACTAGAGCATCTCTTTTAGTATTTTCGTCTTCCCCTCGGTGATTCTTTTTTCTTTTTTTAATATTTTGTGTTTTTTTTTTTTTTTTCAATATTCTCTATCATTGATTTTTTTCGAGATTCCTTTTCTCTCATCACTCGCATATATACAACGGGTAGAACAAGACTTTTATCAAAAGACGAATGTACGAGTAAACGATACGCGCATCAGACACGAGAAAGCCTCGATCGTCGCTCTCGTAGAGAGCGCGCGTCGTCGCGTTATCAGACAATACTCCACAGATTTTTCTGAATCGAGACCTACTTTCCACCACGACGCAGTTGTGTCGTCTCTTTCCCATATACAATAAATAGATGTGCATCAACGAATAATACACGTATATATATATTTATATGTATATGCATAGACACCGACTGTTTGCTGCGACGAAACGAAAAAAAAAAAAAAAAACACGTTTTACCCCTTTGCCAATTCGATCGATTAATATTTAACTATACTTGACATCGATGTATAACATCGATGTTTGGAGCGTGAAAAACTATGCTTTTAAAAAGCCACGAAGCAAGAAATTTTCTAATTGAATGTAATTTTTTAAAAATGGTTTTAAATACAGTCGGACCTCGGGCACTGACTGAGCTCGAGCACAGGAGCCTCGGCCACTGACCGAAAGACCTAACCTTCTTACTTACCAATGAGAATAAAGCGCCAGGCCCGTATCATACTTATATCAGTACCCTCCACTCGTTGAAATTATAAATTTTTTTGTTCATGGGGGGGTTCTATATATTGTCGCGGCACTGTGAATTCCGCGGTGCTCGAGTAACATTAGCTGACGTCAGTGCCCGGGGTTAGTCAATGCCATGCCCGAGTGTAGTCAGTGCCCGAGGTTTGACTGTATATTGACTCGATATTTTCGATTCTTTGAAAATTCTCCGTGATAAATTGTACAGTAGATTTATATAATGAAGAAAATATGCCGAACAAGTGTTGGCAAAGTGTAAAAAAAAAAAAAAAAAAAAAAAAATTACGAAACAAAACATTTTGCATCGCAAAGATAATGAGAGTGGCTTTTAGACTGAACCAGCCTCTTTGAGTCTTTTTTCAATGCAGGATTAACTCAAAGTCTACTATAGATAGGGCTAACGTCACAGAAAGATGCTACAAAGTCGAGGGTTTGCTATGTAGCTCAAGTATATAATATCGTCCTCGTGGCTGATCTCGTTCGTAGATCCGATTCGGGGAGCAACATCCAGCAGCAAGGAGCCAATAATTAAGCTGTCAGTGCCGGCGAGTTGCATCTCGGGACGAGAGCCTCGTCGTCGTAATCCTTGCTGCTGTCTGCTAAAGAGATTCTCTCTATATACACGGTATAGTATGTCTGAGTCTCTCTTATTCTCGTGTGTCGTCAGGCGCAAAGAGTCTCCAGATTCCTCTTTACCGTTTCGTCTTTGCCATTTTCTTTTTTTTACAACTTCTTCCCTGCTGCCCCTCGCTTCTCTCTCTCTCTCTCTCTCTCTCGATTTTTTTTTGCATCGCAAGTGAAAGCGCGATTATACACGGCGCACGGCAACAGCGAGAGTTCATTGGTACCGTAAATTTTGGCCCGTGAGACCGGTCCAATAGTGGCAAGAGAGAGACAGAAAGAGAGAGAGAGAGAGAGAGAGAGAGACAGAGAGAAAGAGAAGATGCAGAAAGGCTCGCCAAGAGGCTCTTATGAAATTGAACCGAGAAAACCGCAGCTGCGATTACGAAGCTCTCTCGTCTTTATGCCGTGTGTGTGTGTGTGTGTGTGTGTGTGTGCTTGTGCCAAACGATAATATTTTCCTATACCATTATCATTAAGGGAGCTTTCCAGTGTTACAGCCCGAAAAATCGCTGTTTTTCGCGATTTTTTTTTTTAAAGAAAAAATAATCTAATCGGTCTGGTTTTTTTTTGTATATTAATTGGGTATTGAAGAATACAAAACAATTTTTTAAAGATCGATTTATTTATTAATTAATATCTATAAAAATTATGAAACAAATGTTGCAGAAAATGCACTTGGATGTGGTGTCCACGTTGGGGGTTACAATTTTTATTTGAAACAAAAAACACAAAAAGATTATTGATCGGTATATAATTGGCTTTCGTGCTATGGAGGCTTTTTTTTTTTTTTTTTTTTGCAAAAATGGCGCCGGTTTGAACAAAAAGTATCGATTTTAGCATTTTTTTTGGCAGTTTTTTTTACAAAAAAATAGGAAGATGTCAAAAAAAAAAAAAGCTTCCATAGCACGATAAACAATGACGTTAAGAATATTGTGTAAAAAATTCAACTCGATAGCTTTAAAACTCTGCCCTCCAGGTTGGACACCGTTTTAAAAAATGCTGTTTCGAGAAAAACGCGTTCAAAGTTTCAAGTGAGGAAGTTACGGCCGACGCGGCAGCTGTAGCGCTCCGTTCCCTTCTTCCAAGAAATGCTGTACAGTAACCGAAATAATCTGAATTTCGGCATGAAAATTTCAGGGAATATTCGGAAGAGTGTATACTATTCGATAAAGCAAAAAAAAAAAAAATCGATTTTTTAAAAATTTCACACTGGAAAGCTCCCTTAAGAAAAAAATTATTGATAATATATTATGAGCGATGGCAGAGTGAGACACCGCGAAACGTTATGTATATATTTCGAGCGAACCGGGTATACAAAAATAGGAATACGAGAAAATTAATTGGACGTGATTTCCCCCTCTCCCCAACATATCAACAATTGAAAATACAAAAAGATAAATAATGTGATCGTATCGCGATGTAATTTGTTAATCAAATTTTACGCCGGGATTTTCGACCCGCAAAGAGAAAGAGAGAGAGAGAGAGAGAGAGAGAGAGGGAGAGAAATTCTCTGCTGCAGCATAGTCTCTTGCTTGAAAGATTGGCAGAGTTCCCATGCTAACTCAATTTAGTAATTGCACTCCATTCGGCCGAGCAGTGGTTAGTCGTATAGCTGCGGTCTTGTCTGATATTTAAAACAACATATGCATATACATATATAGATAATTCAATGCGCTATATGATTGTCCCTCGTGTTCCTCTACAGGACAGGTCCTTTTTGAAAAGGAGATGTTCTTTTGTTTTTTTTTTTTTTTTTTTTTTTTTACCTTTTATGCTGCCTGACGACGTGTGAGGCGTTTGTGGGACATGCGAAGTCAGCGGTAACGGGGAAGCCGAGGAGGTCGCGGAGTGTTCCAGCTTGGAACTCACCGCGCTCCACATCTCGAACATGTTGAACGCCGTGATGACACTTGCTCTCTCTTTCCTTCCTCTCCAGCCACTTTAGCCTCCCTCCTTCGTTGAACATAAATATATTTCTACCGCCCGATGCTCTTCCCACGTAACGAACAATCGAGAACAGCGACACCCAAACATTTGCCACTTTTTTTTTCTTGGCGATACAGCTCGATGCGGATTGATACAAGTAAAAATTATCGAGATCCTTATATATTATGTGCTCAGTCCTTTCTCGTTCAACTCGAGAACAACGATGCGTCGACCACTCATGCGAACAACGGTCGACGATAATTTCCTTGAGATTGTTTTGAGGAAAATCGAAAAATAATTATCGTCATTTTCACTCGTCTTTCCTTTTTTCAATTTGACTCGTCAATCATTGCGGGAGAGAGAGATTTGAGATTTTTCAGGACGTTTTCACTCTCTGATCTTAGATTTTTAGAGGCAGAAATTAGCGTATTATGAATATTCTAGAAATTCTAGAAATTTCATTACACACGGATATGATCGTTTGTACTTTTTGGTATTCTTTGCGCGGAGCTGGGTTACATATCCGAATGGAAACAACGTCACAATGAGATTGGGTTCGAACACATTTTTCTTTTATTCCTCAAGCAAGGTATAATCCCAATAAATTTCATATCCACGTTATGAACACATCGATGTACCGTGGCAGCGCTGTCATTTTAACGTTTTCGCGAAAGAGAAACACACATATATATATCGATGGCTAAATTCCATAGGTACGTATCGGTCATGTATAAGCATACAGCTTATACGCCCCTTTTTTCATCAGACCATCGATATATTATACGACACGAGTGTCACACAGCGAACGCGGCAAAAGTGGAGCGGCAACAACCCTCCGGCGTTTCGAGATTATACCGAACGTCTGCGAGCGTGATCGCTGTGTCCGCGAGTATACCGGGACCCTCGAGATTCCCGTGTATACTTACGAACCGCGTGCGGCAAACTATATTGCGAAAATCACGCGTGAGAGGTTCGAATGAAAAAAAAAACGAAAAAACGGAGAGAGTTAAAATGTACACAATTGAAATTTGTGCATAAAATAGAATTTTTTTTAAATTCGAATGTAACGAGGAATTATGGCGGGGGGGGGGGGGGGGGAGTATAAAAAATGGGTCTCTGTTTCTGTCGTATACGTGAAGGTAAATTGCAAGAAGTGTTCTCGCGAGCGTTTGTGTTTAAATTGAGTGGACTGTTTGAGAGTGAAACGTAGCCCCAGGGCAGATCGAGTAGTGTATTACTTATATATATATATATATATATATATATATATATATATATATATTAACCGAAGCGTTGAGAGCTCAGAATTTTATAAGAATCGTACGCGGGATCTCTCGGTAGGTACGGTGCGACGTGTCGCGCGCGAGACTGATGGAAGGACAAGCTGTCTCGATCGTTAACGTTTGTCAGAGTCTCTGATATATGTATGCGATATTATGGTCGAGGTTTTCTCGTTTAACAGGCTCGGATAATATATAAAATGGGTAAAAAACAGAAAATAGAAAAACAAAACAATAACAGTCCTCGTTTCAGTCACTCGACGAGATCGCTTCGAGGTAGCACACTTAAAAATAATAATAATAATAGTGATATAATTATGCAATCGAAAATTTATGATTTATTTTGAGAACGATTTTTTTTTTCAAAGTTGCGTTATAAAAAAAAATGTTAATTTTAATTTTTTGTATTAAAAATTTGTAATTCCAATATTATGTCGGATTCTCGCTCGGTATATACACCTCTGATAGTTCCTCTTTAAAGCCTGCAGTAGCGCGAAAGCTCGCCGCGGGAAACCGCACTTTGGTATCGAGCGAGGCTCGGAAAGCGCGAACTATAGCAGAGAGAGAGAGAGAGAGAGAGAGAGAAAGAGAGCAGCTCACAGAGCGAGGGAATAAAGCAGTCGAGAAACAGCGGAGAGCCTACCGGTTCTCCGTGTCTTTGACTATAGAGAGCTGCAAGCTCTCACTGACACAGCAGAGGGTGGACCCGATGTGGAGCTCGGCTTCTATACTATATGCGCGCACGAATACATCCCAAATGTTCATACGGGGCGATATTTTTATTGCGGGAATTCCGCGCTGAATCGATCATTCTTCGCTCTTTTGATATTACGTTGCACTTTATTCCTCAGGATATGGAGCGAGGATTCGGTAGTTTTTTTTTTTCTTTTGCACATTTTAATCTCAAATATAATTTCTCGAGATATGAATTTTTCAATCAGCTGCAATTTTTCATACGACTATATCAATATGATCTTTAACAAAAATGTCTTCAACATTGTTCGTCTTAAAGATGAATGAAAAAAAAAAAAAAACAACTCGTTCACGACGATGAAATTCAGATGGGAAAAATAATTTTTTGCAGCGCTTCTTTTGTTTTCATACGCAAAGTTGTATTCTAAAAAAATTTATTTTTTTGTCAAATTTTTGTATGCGGGTATAACGAGGAAAAATCATCATTGTGGACACAAAATATATTCAAGTATTTGTACGATTTAAAATATTCCCTGGCATGGAAATATATCAAATTTTCTCGCCAAATGTGGCCTACGTCTAAAAGAAAGCGATATAATTGAATTTCATCGAGGAGAATACACGGGGCTGCTTTTTGTTTTTTTTTTTTTTTTTGTGCCAAAAGTCTATTTCACATAACCGAGTGCGTGTGTAACATTTCAACTCCGCGGAAAGTGAAACTAAAGGAAGGGGGTGGGAGAACGAATCCAGGGCGGGTCGCGACTGAACGCGAACTACATATGTATAGTAAAAGTCTATAGGATACGTGTACACTTTATATATGTATATACCACGAAGAGTATAAAGCTCTGGCGGGGTGTTTTCCGGTCTTGGCGTATACACAAACTCCATCGTATCGCGGCTGACCGAACAGGGCTCTATCTACTTGCGCGTCCAACTTACGGCGTCGCTTCTCTTGCCACGTGGCTTTCCTCCGCATTATATATATATATATATATATATATATATATATATGTTTATTAGGGTGTATCAAAATTAATTTTTTTTTTGGATTTTCCTGTGTTACTAAATGGTTACTTTGTACCTAAAAAATAAGATTCCCAAAAGCTGAGTTCTGTAGCTCAAGTGCTAGGGTATGCTAAAACGTTTTGTGTAAAAAGAACAGTGAAAAATCGCATTAAATAGGTTTTAAATTATTGACTTTTTTTTCTTAGAAAAGTCTTTATCAGTACAGCTTGATTAGAAAAATGCCTATCGGTCCGAAATTCATCCTTCCTTCAACCAAAGTTCATTTCACCATCGAAAAAAACACTGTACTCCAAAACCTCCCGAGCAGAAATTCATTCAGGCTGCCTGATGATTCATCAGGGCCTGATCAGGTATCAATAAGGGGTGCCTGATCCGGCGTGCCTTATTAATGCCAGATAAGGGCCTGATTAGGTACCAATAAGGCGTGCCTGATCTGGCGTGCCTTATTTGTGTCAGATAAGGGCCTGATCACGTATCGATAAGGCATGCCTGATCCGTAGTGCCTTATTTATGTCAAAAATTACTGTGTATTATTGTGTTTACGCAGTCACGTTGTTCTATCCAGCCCGTTGAGACAGCGACTTTTCATCAGAACTCATATACTAATGTCATTTAAATACAAGAAAATAATAAGGAACTAATAGCGTAGTGGTAACGTGTCAGTCGTTAGGTAGGTCGTTAGGTAGGTCTCAGGTAAAATCTTAGGTAGGCTCAAAATTAATTTCGACGGAAAAACGTCCGGACTATGAAGCCGGAAACACTCGTAAAAAAAAATAATCTCCAAATTTTTAATTTTTTTTAAAAATGATTATTTAAGAATCGAAAGTGCTGAATTCGTCGATTGGAGGGTAGTGGGATCAAATCCCGGTCAATGACTTTTTTTTTTTTTTTTTTTAATTTACAGGGTTTTCAAAAATAATGGAATGTAACAGCTTCAAATTCATTCATCGATCATTCCTAATTGCTAATTTAAAAATAATTATATCTATAGCCGGACGAAATTTCTACTCGGGCTTTATCAGGTCCAGATAAGGCGTTTTATCAGGGCCGGATGAAGCGCCTGATCAGGGCCGAACGAGGCGCCTGATCAGGGCCGGATTTACCAATGCGTTACACCCCTGATCAGGGCCGGAGTTATTTAGCCTGATCCGGGCCGGATTTGGTATTGTGGCAACCTGATCAGGGCCGGATTTCTCCCTGATTAAATTTCTGCTCGGGCTGTGTCGTAAGGTTTTAGGCACACCGTTGATCTGATTCGAGCTTTCAACGTCTCATCCTCCTCAAACATCATTTCTACATCTTTTGAACGCGGGGATTCGAAAAAAAAAAAAAACTATGTCAAAAGGTACAGCCAATTATCTAAAATTACCAAAATTTGAGTTACTAATTTGCAAGTCCTTAAGGATGTATCGGACGTACCTTCCCAACCAAAAGTGACTTTCGTCGAAAATATTGCATACTTCATGATAAGATAAAAATCGGAACAAATTCGACCACAATAAAGACGATAAGAAGATTAATTTCGAATAATAATAATGCCAAAAAGTTATCAATAAATTGTTTAAACAAAACATTGTTGAACAAATTTTTAGGGAAAGTTTTTTTTCAAACGTAAAATGAATTCGTTGATTTTTCTGACTAGGCATGAAGTTTTTTTTTTAATTTTCTTATCATTTTGAAATTTCGGTTTTCAAAAATTTTTTAATTTTGAAAAATAAAGGAAAAATCGTGAATTTTGAATATGTTTTCGTAAAAACGTTGTATATTACAATTAAAAAGTTTCCAGGACATTGAACAAATGGTTTCGTAAATAAAACTGTTATAAATTTCCGAAAATCGAAATTTCAAAATGATAAGAAAATTAAAAAAAAATTCATGTGTAGTCAGAAAAATCAACGAATTCATTTCACATGACAAAAAAGAACATTCCCTAAAAATTTGTTAAGCAATGTTTCGTTTAAACAATTTATTGATAACTTTTGGGCATTATTATTATTTAAAAGTAATCTTCCTATCGTCTTTATTGTGGTTGAATTTTTTCCGATTTTTATCTTATCATGAAGTATACAATATTGTCGACGAAAGTCACTTTTGGTTGGGAAGGTATGTCCGATACATCCTTAAGGGCTCATTTCGTTCAGAAACAAAATCCTCATGATGTAAACGAGGGGATTTTTTTTTTTTTTTACAAAGTTACTTGCAAATTAGTAACTCAAATGTTGGTAATTTGAGATAATTGGCTGTAACTTTTGGCATTGTCATTTTTTTTTCAGATCCCCGCGTTCAAAAAATGTAGAAATGATGTCTGAGGAGAATGAGACGTTGAGAGCTCGAATCGGACCAACGGTGTGCCCAAAACCTTACGACACAGATTTTGGAGAACAGTGTTTTCTTTTCGATGTAAAATGAACTTTGGTTGAAGGAAGGATGAATTTTGGACCGATGGACATTTTTCTAATCAAGCTGTACTGGTAAAGATTTTTCTGAGAAAAAAAAGTCAGTATAACGTGGATTTAAAACCTATTAAATGCGAATTTTCACTGTTTTTTTTTTTATTTACAGAAAACGTTTTAGCATAGCCTAGCACTTGAGCTATAGTACTAAACTTTTGGGGAATCTTATTTTTTAGGTACAACGTAAACATTTAGCCATGTGTCCGCAGGAAAATCCAAAAAAATTTAATTCTGACACACCCTAATATATATAAACACATATAGCTGTTCGTATAAATGTACACGAGCAGCTATTTCTCAGAACGTCAAAAGCTTCCTCTGCACTTTCATAATTATGTCAAAATTTTTAAATTGTACAAAAAAATTACGTTTTCTCGTTCTTTTTCGACGATTTTACAAGTCTCAATGAAAAAAAAAGTGCCTTTTGAAAGTGCCGCGCACACGTACATAGGAAAAAATCCCATAGGAATTCCGGTGCACTAAGTCGCGAGGGGGCGATATCTGTACGCGCGACCCAGTTTGCGAGCATATAGAACGAATCGTACCAAAGCATATCACTACGCGCGTTTTCCTCTCTCTGTCGGTGCAACGGGAGCGCTTTCTGGAGTCAAACTCATCCCTCATCTTATATAATTATATATACGACAAATTGCGAATAATTAAACCAATTCCAGCGCCAAAACGCACCCTTTGAGAATGCACTTTATAGTATACGCGCTGCTCGACTTTTTGCATTTCGCGAGAAATACCAATACCCGCCTCTGGGAATAACGCTGGTAAACTTTTTCACGTATTCGCTCTCGCTATTGAGGACATTTTTCGTCATTCCTTCGCAATTTTTCGGTGACTTCTTTTTAACTATAATTATCACCGCAGAAAAATCTCAAAACTAATACGCGTAAATAGAAGTGAGCCTCGATCAAAGAACGCGCATAATACACTACATCGAAGACATGTATATGACGAATTTTTAATGAAAATGCAATTATTTTGCACTAATAATCTGTCACTATCAGGGTGAATGGAAAAAAAAAAAAAAAACAATCATTAACGTACCGAACGAATAATGATAACGGTAGTGACGAAAGTAAGTTGACACGTGATCTAATATATATATACACACACATGTATATGTATATGTATAGCTTGTATCGCGGAAGCGCAAAGCCGCGGCGTTTCTCGTTGCATCGTTTTGTACTCGCGCGAGCGTTCTCGCTCTACACCCGCGTCGCTTCGCGCAGTTGTCGCGCGTATATATGAATTATTTTCACCGTGGGGGCATCGCATCTTATTTAGGTCGTGTACACGTACTGGCTTTGCACACATGTGTCGCTATTACAGCAGTACGGATAGTTCTCTAGTAGGATTCGCAATGTTGTTGGGACTCGCGCGCGCGTTAGAGCCTCATCACGGAAATAACCGACTTGACAATAGCCACATAGCGTGTGTATATATACCCTTCCGTCGAGTCCGTCACTTTTCCACCCTCGAATCGCCCTTTTTTTTTTTCTCTCGCCCCCTTTCAACTCCCGAGCTTTGCGTGCTTTTACACTACACACACACACACACACACACACATACACGTATACACGTCGATCGATGCAACTCGAAAATATATGTGCCACGAGACTTTTGTTTCTATACCGAGTAAAATTTATATGGGACATTTCGGGTCACATCCAAAAGGCTTCTTCGTTTCATGTACATGGAATGTACGGAAAAAAAGAAAAAGCCCAAATCTTTGGAAAATAGTTTGGCGTCTCGATACCGCGTACCTAATCTTTCAACATGTTTACGATTATTTATTCTACAATAGCGTGAAATTTTTTATTTTCCAAAATAACGAAACATGCTGCTCCCATGTCTCCGGATATTTGTGCAGGCTACGCGTGTGTCTCTGTCTTGTTTCAAAAATTTTCGAACGTTCCTCCCAGCTAATGCGATAAGAGAATATATCACTGAACGCGAATTTTTTTCATTGCAACGAACAACCAGCAACACTCTTGATCATAATAATAACAAAGGGGGGAAAACTTTTTTTGTTTATTTCAACTGTATCGTTATCTCTTGGCTTTTAATCGTCATTGTCCCATGCAATAATAATAATAATAATAATAATAACAACAATAATAATGATAATAATAATATGCTCGATTTAGGTCTGACTTGGGTAAATTAAAGTCAATGAACTGGGATTTCGTGCGTTACTCCGTATAACGAACACTCGGGCGAGCGCATCGTTAAAATCCCCAAACTGTCGTGCACTCGTGCTTTATGCCGAATTCTCGCTCCGTCGAGCGTGTAAATGGATGCGCTAACGCGTGTAAACATTCGAATGCTCCTATACGGAGCGTACTGCGAGGGCGATGCGTCTCGTTTTCAAATTCAAATCTACATACCAATCTATGTACAATCGTGTACCTTTTTTTTTTTTTTCATAAATCAGTTAAATTTTTAAGAATCAGAATTTTTGAAAAAAAAAAAACTAAAAAATATGTTCAGGCACGTTTAGCTCATTCAAGGCGTGAAATGAGAACCCGCATTTACTTGTTCACGTGCGTGGTGTGCGAGCCTTCAATAAGAGACAGGGAGAGAAAGAGAGAGAGAGAGAGAGAGAGAGAGAGAGAGAGATAGTGTGGGGTTAAAATACATAAGAGCGCATAATGTAACGTTTGTGTGGGTTTTACAAAGTCAGTGTGAGTATAACGCGTAATCGCTCATACGTTGTATTACCCGATAATATATCCATAGCTGATGACGAGAGTGGGTACCCGAAGGAGAATGGGAATAATCCAGCGATGAGAAAGAGTAAAAAAAGGGGACGGGGACAAAACTAATACAGAAACGACGATTATACAGAAATGAGCAAAATATTAATTTTCCAATTACATTATCGTCAATGTTATAATTTATTTTTCATTATTAAATTAACGAAACGTTGATGAAACAATTTACGACTGGACTTCATCAAAGGTGGATGAAAAATTTTAATTTTGCACACCTCTCTCGATTGATTGAGAAAAAATAAGACGAGTGAGAATGAAAAGACGATGTTTTTTTTTTTTTTTTTTTTTCTTTTCTTTTGTTTCTATCGTCTCGCTAATTATTCCGATTAAGACCCACCGAGAATATTTGTATTTCCTCCTTTTTTTTTTTTTTTTAATAATCCACTTTAAAAATCCTTTCGATCCTTGCGAAGCTTGCTTCTCCAGCTTGGCAATGGAAATTTATAAATCGTCGTTTTCCTTCATTCGCTATTTGAGTCGAAGATTTTTCACTTTTGAAAAATTATTTCAACAAAAATCACACGAAAACGTCGATTCGCACTCGCGTGATGAAAATTACATTTGAATTTTTCATCCTGCATGTATAGGCACCGCGATTGCACAGTTGCGTTCTCCGGTTACGCTATATCGCACACACACACACACACACACACACACACACACACACACACACACACACACACATACACAACTTACGAAGAAACTTTTTTTTCCAATTTTCCCATCATTTTCTCACTTAGAAATTTCCAACGACTTGGTAGGAATGAAAAAAAAAAAATCTTTCACCTCCACAGATACATTTGGGCCGACGGTTGTTTTTTTTCACTTTTATTCAGCGAGCACGTAACGAACTTGCATATCGTCGTGTCTTATCCGAGATCGGAGATCACGATTCAAAAACACAAACGTGAAAGTAAAAAAAAAAAACGAAATATCAACTAAATTCCACAATTTATCGCACGTTAAATCTCGTCGAATTCACGTTAATCCATTCCACTCGATTATAATGGCAATTAAACTTTTCATCCTGATCCTTTCTTCACTGGCAACAACAATGATAATAATAATAATAATTATATTATCATTATTATTTAACGAAAAAAATCGCGCATGCTTACCGGCTTGCGTTCTCGCGCGAACGAACGAAAAAAATAAAATTACCACCCCTCGACGGTAATTCGAAAGTCTGCTTTACTTTACTGCGATCCGAATTGGGTGGGGGATTAAAAAAAAAAAAAAACAAAACAAAAACAAAAACAAAAACTTCGCGAAATCGTCTTGGTCCGACTTTTTGGCCGGTACGCCGGTTCGTGACTGACGGAGGAGAAAAAGGAGAGGAGAAGAAAACGTTTCTTTTCGTGTATAACACTCCCGCGATATGGAGGATCGCGCTTTTTTCTCTCTCTCTCTCTCTCTCTCTCTCTCTCTCTCTCTCTCTTTCAGTCGATCCGTGGGGGAGAGACACGAGCGCGTGGTGTACAGTGCGGGGGTTCTTACGCGACCGTGGCTCTGGGTTGACTGGTGCGCCGCGCAAGACCAGAAAGCCCCACCATCCATTTTCCCTCATCGGTATATAGCCCCAACACTCCGCTCCCTCCGTCCTGTATACTCTCTTGCTCACTCTCTCTCTCTCTCTCTCTCTCTATGTACGAGCAAGAGAAACGACGTGCAACGGAGAATAGAAGAGTGAGAGTGAGAGCATCGAGTCGATGGGAGCGAGTGCCGAAGGTAGAGAGGGAGAATAGGCTGAGAGTGAAAGAGAAAGATGAAAAATATGCAAAGAGAGCGAGATGTACTCGCGAATATGCATCTATATGGATTGAGGAGAGCAGTGAAAAAAAAAAAGGGATGGCGGAGGAGCCTCGAGGGATGAAGAAAGCTTCGTTGCAGTTGGGGTAGGTCTACTAACACCCGTGCGAGGACACCCCACTTCGCGGCGCCGTTCGATAAAGACAAAACACGCGCGCGACAGACGGTATTTGGACGGGGAGGGAGCTTGGATTGAAAGTACATGTACGGGAGAATGGTGAGGGGCCGAGGGGGAGGTTTTCCGTGCTTGAATGGGACCTCCGCATGGCATATATACATATGTTTCGGGAGTCTGGTGTCCCAGAGACACCATAACACACCGAGCCGGTGGGTGGTTTTGAAGCGATATATATGTCGAGAGTGAGAGAAAAGTTCATAGAACGCGCAACGAGAACAGCCCTCTTCTCTCTCTCTCTCTCGAGCGCCTTCATTCAAGAGAATTTTGCCTCCCGTGTTGGGAAACGAGAAGCAGAAAATGAAAGGGGTGTATGCATGTATTCGAATGTGAGTCGTGTAATTAACTCAGAATCCTCCGAATCTGGAGAAATTTTCAATTACGGTATGATTAAAGAATGGAATTTAAAAAAAAAAAACATTTTTTTTCCCCCTCCATCTTGGAGTTGATAGTTCGGACTTTATTCTGCGCGTATTTGCTTCGGATAATCGTTCAAAAGTTTCGAATCGATTGCTTTGCGGTTTTTATTGAGCCATGATTTTTTTTTAAGGGGGCGACTAGGCATCGAAAAATCTCGAATTTTTTCGTTTTTTTTTTTTTTTTTAAATATTCGGTTACTCTACAATCTCTTCCAAACATTTTGGCGCAAAGAAAACTCAAAAATTCGCAAAACTGAGCTCAGGAGAGCAATAAAACTCAAATGCTCCGCTAACGGTGAATATGTGCAAGTTGCATATTGCGACCAGGAACGCTTGTTGGATGCAGACAAGTGATCGCAAGCATCGAAAAAAGGGAGCTAGGGTGGTAAAAAAAAAAAACCAACGTTCCGCGATTGCTGCCACAGAAAAAGCTGAACTCGAGAAGTCGTTTCACAGCGCCGGCAATATATTTAACGTAAAGTTGCAATTTTTCTGCCGTATAGTACTGCGCGAGAACGCGAACGCGTTTTTCTCGTAACAGAGTATTTTGTGCTAGTTTTGCCGCGATAACTCAAGAACGATTGAAGATATCGCCTTGATTTTTTTTTTTTTTTTCAAATAAAGATATCAACTTTTTCTACAAAATTAACCGACGTCTGGGTGAAAAAAAAAAAAAAACAATTTATTGTTACTGTTATTGCAACAAATGTCATCCGTTTTTTCGATGTTTTTAAAATTTTAGACGCCATCTTTCAAATTTTTATGTTTGCTCAAAAATTTTTGGTTCGGTCTTTGGAGGAACATCCTCCGAAGAGAATGGCGTTTGGGAATTGCCGAAAACTTTTAATCGGCCACTCGGAATCGTGGCAATGAGGGAGCAGTGCCCGAGACGCGTGGTCTTCTTTATCAGCCCATATCACCCTTGAAAATTTATATTTTTTAAACTTCAACCACTGAATTTTGTAGCCAAAACTCCAATAAAAACGTTGCGTAAAAGAAAATATATGTATGCTGTTTCGATTCTTTGCAAATGCCATTTGAATTTTATCCAATGTTAGACTATTTTAGCTGCCTACACTCAAAAAAAAGTTTGATTGTGACAATCAAAGTTTCGTTGGCGCAACAAAATTCGTTTGTTAACATGTGATCTACAAAACGTTTTGTTGGCCACATGGGTATCGTTTTGTTAAACACATTTTGTTGCCGCAAGCAAACGTTTGATTGCGCTATGGAATGATTTAGTTACCTTAACCAAACAATTTTGTTGAACGGACATATATATTTTGTTGGCTCAACAAAACATTGCTGTTCGAAACGCTATATTTTATGTATGTAGAACAAAGCAATTTTGTTGCAGCAACAAACATATTTTGCATACAGGGCAAATCATTTTTGTTGCAGTAATAATCGTATAGTGCATGGGGATAATCAATGCTCTCCGCTATAATATTGTTAATAAATATTTAAAAAATGTGGTTCTCTAATTAACTTCCAAAATGCTTTCTCACAGAGCACAGAGGAAGCTTTTTCCGTGAAAAAAGTTCAGAATTTCATGACAGAATGTTTTAGGCGAAGCTAAGGATCAACATAACCTCAAAAACCTTCGAGCAGATTTTTCGCGCAGATGCTTTGTTAGATTGAAAAATAACAAATGAGCCCATCTGAATGATTGTTAGACGCTTTCTCATGAAGATTTGTTAATTTTTTAGATTTTTTTAATATCACTGTTGGCTCGAAAAAAATATATTATCACCATATACATGCACACTCGAAGCATTCACGCGGTCGTAGAACGATTGTTGCACACCACGCGATACCAAAGATGCTACAGTATTGCCGGCGTGACAAATTTGTTGGGCGAACGTAACGTTTGGTTGCGCCAACAAAACGTTTTATTCCGACAACTATACTGTTTGGTTAGAAGCCGATAGTGTGTCTGACGGGCACGGGTTGCGGTGTTCATGAAGTTTTTGTTACGACAACAAAACATTTTTGTTGTCGACTTTTATTTTTTTTATTGTCTCAACCAAATATACAGATGGGTCGAGGTCTTCTTATTGTATCGTTCGCCCAATCCAATAATTTTGTTTGCATTACAAAATAAAGTATGTTTTGTTCCAACAACAAACAGTTTTGGTTGTATCAATGAAATGTGATTAACAAAATTAGGACGATGTTGCCAACAAAAAGAATTATTTTTATTCATTGGTCGCAACAAAATATTTGTCCTACGAACAAAATTATATATTGGTCGTAACAAAACGCAGGCAACAAACGAATTTTGTTGCCGTTACATTACCTTTTTTTTCAGTGTAGTTAGCTCAAGGCGAAGTCGCGCATGTACCACGTGACACGCGAGTGCGAGAGAGATAGCTGAGAATCCTTGAAGGTATTTTCTCCCAAACGACGCAACTGATTGCAATAAAAAGAGCTTAGCCACTTTTTGCCAACATACTGCAGTGGCTAAGCTTATTTCATCCTGATCGCTCGTATCATCTCGGAGAAAATAGAATTCGCGTTTTCGAGCTGGTCGGAGGGTGTGATACATTGCCTTATATTAAGCTCGTTGCGGTTCGCATTTATGATTTTTACCCTGCAAGAAAATTCGAGACAAAGTATACGCATTTTCGCGAATCGAATGTAATTAAAAATAATTTTAAAAAATCCCGAAAAAAATTATCACAAGCGATTGCGTTGAGTCATGAATCAACGAATATACGCAAAAAGTCAATTGGCATTTTTGACATTTCGAGGAGGAATTCTGGCGAAACTTTTGGAAAGCTGGAAAAACGCTCCCGCGCATCTTATGCTTCAGTAGTATATTTATGTACTATATATATATATACATGACCAGCCCTGGCGGAAACGGGACACTAGATTTTATGGTGCCCGTACCTTGTCCCCTCGGTTATTCCGGAAGATCAGAGCCTCTTCGAAACTTTTATAGAATATTCCTCTCTCTCTCTCTCTCTCTTCGGCCACTTTACCTCAGCCTCATGAGTCGACGAAAAGATCCCGTGAAAATGTTGCAAGTAAAATCATTGTTCACCTTTAGTCATAATTCTGAGGAGAAACTGCAGCAGTCGCAGTTACTTTTTGGAGTGAGGATGCAAACAAAATTAATCTCACGTTATTGTTTCGTAACGAAACGTACTTGTTTAGATGCGATAGAAAAAAAAAAAAAAAAAAAAAAACACTTTTACTAAAATGCAGGTTGGCTCGATGGTGAATTTTCTTCGTACATGCATCCCGCTGGACAGAATTATTGATTTTGTTTTCCAGTCTCTCATCAGGATTATCGAAATGAATGCAAATTCATTTCAAGCGATGACGACGATGATGATGATGATGATGATGATAATAAGTGATATTATGATTATTGTGCTCGACATCCATTATATACGTGGGTGATCGATACGTATAGCCACGATCGATACGAGAAAAATAGATACTTGTGCATAAATATATAACATATATATATATGTAATATAGGGGTGGTGGAGGTGGCGGTGGATAATATTGAACGGGGGCGGACGAGCGCCCCGAGAGAGAGAGCCTCTACCTGCCTATGCTTGCAATATAAAGAGTCCCCTTCAACAATGCCCGATCCCGTAGCGTTCTCGCTCTCTCACTCTCATCGTCGTCGTGCACTCGTGTCGACAATGAGCAGCCCCGCCCGGCTTGACAATGCCACGCGTCACCAGGGTAGGCCTTTAGTCGTCTGCCCGGGAGATGAAGACTCCCGCGGCATAGAACCGAGTGGTGTATGAGAGGAAAAATGAAAGAGAGAGAGAGAGAGAGAGAGAGAGATAGATAGAGAGAGAGAGAGAGAGAGAGAGAGAGAGAGAGAGAGAGAGAGAGAGAGAGAGAGAGAGAGAGAGAGAGAGAGAGAGAGAGAGGAAAGAGAGAGAGAGAGAGAGAGAGAGAGAGTCTCTGGTCTATAAATTGGAGAAGCATACACGAGACATTCCATTCGAAATCAAAGCGTATCACTGTCAACTTTTGATGCTATGAAAACACGACTTTGTACTTTGTTTTTCTTTTTTTTTTTTGGTTTTTTTTTTGTTTTCGAAAACTGAAACAGGAATTTGGGGAAAAAGAAAAAATGGCAACCATGAGAATCACGACGATCGTCGATTTTGCATGGAATACCTCGTACAAAAACAGTAGCCAATAGCTAGCGGTAAAAACGACGGTCACTCGATATCTTACCGTTAGGTTTCGTCTTTTATACATTATATATTAATTCTCGTTCGATCCCCGTCGATCTCGTGCAATATATCAAAAGCGTGGGAGACGAATGAGAGCGTTGGCCCGACGATGACGAAGAATATCCGATGGTATAGTAAACTTTTTTTTTTTCCATATTCTCTCTCATTGTACTTTCGAGGATTTTTTTTTTTTTGTACTGAGACGATTGGGATCGAATTTTGATCAAGTATATATTCCGACCATCTGGCATCAGACGCGAGATTGAGGAATTTTTTTTTTTTCACATGTTTTCGTTTGAAAAAATGTAATGTGCATGGGCACTCCGATAAATATGATTGCGGCTTCGCGAGGTCTCGAAATTATGTTAGAAACAATAGTTACTTGAGCTCGAATGATATTATATACTTTATTTGTCTTTGAAATTGATACGGAATGAAAGTAAAAAAGAATTCATTTAAAAAAAAAAAATAAAAACGTATCAAACATTGTTTTGCGATTAAAATGCCGAGTCGAGAATTCGCGGGATACGCGACCGCGATGCATCGAGTCATTGACTCGTTTCGAAAGATGATGATCCCGCTGGAAAATGCGTGCGTTTTATCTATTTCTCAACCGAAACGAATTTCTCTCTCTCTCTCTCTCTCTCTCTCTCTCTCTCTCTCTCTCTCTCTCTCTCTCTCTCTCTCTCTCTTTCCATTCGTATCTCTGTATGCAAGTTGTTCGTGGTCAGAGTGAGAACGTCGAGAAAGGTGGGTCATTGACATGCGAGGCCGCGTGGTGACTCTCCATACTAACGTATGATTCTCTCGTAGATAACTGTAATCTGCCGAAAAAACCACACCGCTCGTTTCTCGTTTACGATTTTTCACACGAACCTTCCCGTCGAATCATCGCGCGTTCCAACAACTTTATCAATTATTTATTTCTTTTTTTTTTTCGTCATAACTATATACACATATCCATGTATTACGACGATTTTTTTTTCGTCGTGTATACCCTAGGGTGTTTCGAAAAAAAAATTGTTGGTTTTCTTCCAAAAAAATTTTAAAAGTTCCATTTAGGTATAGAAATACGTCTGTTAAAATTTGAGCTCTTAATACTAACATTAAGATGTTGCGCAACGCACTTTTCCATTTTCCATATGAATAACATCGGAAAAATGGTTTTTGTTCCTTATGATTTTTATAATTAGCTAACGATGTATCGTACAGAGAAAATTTATACATACATTTTTTGTAGAGAATTGAACGCTCTTCAAAAAAGGTCTCTTATCATTTTTTGATTGCGTATCATTCCGTTGCGGTATTAAAAAATAGGTCAAATTTACGGTAAATTTAACTTTGACTTTGAATAACTTTTGAACGAGCGAATTTATCAGAAAATAATAAGAAACTTTTTTTGAAGAGCATTCAATTCTCTACAAAAAATGTATATACAAATTTTCCGCGCAACCTATGGTTAGCTAGTTATGAAAATCAGAAGGAACAAAAACCATTTTTCCCATGTTATGCTTATGGAAAATATAAAAGTGCGATGCGTAACCTCTTAATGTTAATACTGAGAGCTCAAATTTTAACAGGCGTTTTTTCTTTATAGCTAAATGAAACTTTCGAACCTGTTTGGAAGGAAAACAATTTTTTTTTTTTTTGAAATCTTGAAAAATATTAATTTTTAATTGTCCCTTGTACGACAAAACAAAAAGATTTAATCGATTATCGAGATAAAAGCCAACTTTTAATTTCGCATCACCGAAAAAAAAACCAAAGAAATTTCTCTCGCTTATTCTCTGTAAGTAAAATTATGTCAAAAGGCATATGCTACAATACGGAGGCAGGAAATTTTGTTCCTTTTGCACTCGCTATATATTGTCATCTCGTTGAGAGAAAAAAAAAACGAGAAAAAAAAAGAAGATCATTATTGGGAGAATATTGTTCGCTCCGAGATGTCACCAATTATCGGCTCGTTAGTCGAATTAACGTCCGTGCAATGGCTTCTATCCGAGCAATTATTTTGAAAATCAAACAAAGTTCAGGCAGAACGAAACTAATTTTTCTTTTTTTTTTTTTTTTTTTTTTTCTTAAAAATATGAAATGGATAATATATGGGAAAGGAAGGAAATATCGGAAGAGTACGCGATTTTATGTTAGAGTGTCGCACACCGGGAATCGATGAGACACGGGGACAGTTTTTTTTTTTTTTTTCCGTCAACTCTATCGGGCTTCGAGGCGGAATTTTCGGGGTTGTCGCTCGACGTTCGTATATGCGATGAGGTCGTTAACCGCGTTGTCCCGTAGTACAGTTATATACACTAACCACTCTAATATTTTTCTCTTGTTCTACGCGTACACCTCCCTGCTGTGACAAGGGACCGGAACCACCAAACGTGCAAAGACCCGAATCGACTGTAAGTTGACTCATCGAGAGGAAAATGAGTGAAAAAAAACTTGTTTATACTTTAGTTAAAAATTTTTTAATTTTTTTTTTCACGCAAATCTTGATTAAAATTGAAGAATGCATTGAGCCCAGAATAAAACTCGATAATCAATTGTACTCGATAATTAGAAAAAAAAAAAAAAAAAAACTAAATTTTATCGCGCACTCTCGGATATAATTCTGCATATTAAGTACTCATCAATGAATCACAGTATATCGGATGAATTTTAGATGCGATTTCTCGCATCTTTTACAATTCGGCTCGACTATTATTTGTATTATCTGATCCAAAATAAAAATATATTCCAGGATTTTTTTTTTGTTTTTTTTTGTTGCGGGCCAACACATGTGCTCTCTCTCTCTCTCTCTCTCTCTCTCTTTCTCTCTCTCTCTCTCTCACGGTTCGACGACCTGAGCCAGGCTTATACAGTTAGTCTCTGACCGGTGGGGGTTTATACGTTAGCGTGGCTGATTGCGCGCTGCTCGAAATCTGCCAAAAACGAAGTTCGGCACTATAGAGACGACAAACAATCGAATAAATAATAATGAAAAACGCTATAATGAAATTATTATTGAATTTCGAAAAAAGAGCTCGGACTTTTTTTTTTAATATATCGAGAAGCATAAAATGTTCATTTCTCTTAGGAAAAATGTTCATTTTTCGTATATAGGAACAGGGAAACGAAAGAGCCAGGCAATGGCCGCCTGTAAAAAAGTGGCAAGCAATAGGGAACCCGATCGCGAGGGTCGTTGCCATTAGTCGTAATATCGTGCTCTCTGGTCGCACATCTTTCTTATATCACTCTCTCTCTCTCTCTCTCTCTCTCTCTCGTGTGTGTGTGTGCGGGGTCGACGATCGAAACTGGAAACCGCGGAACGCGATATCAAAGAGATCGAATAAATGAGTCAGTCTTAACAATAACGAGTAGAAAAATAATAATTAATTATATCTCGTATAACGCGGGGGCTTCGATCACGAGTGCATCCGCATCGTCTTTTTCACGAAACGCGCCAGAGCACCTGTACATTTTTATTAGGAAAATTTTTTTTTTTCGAGCACCGCTGCTCGAAACGCGATATACATGGCAAAAGGAGCGTATATATACTTACCGCGCGTGAAAAATTTCGAGCTTAACAAATGAATCGGAGATCATAATTTTCGCAAATTTTCCAATTATAACCGCATCTGCGTATATATAACGGGGTCAATTGATGAATGCATAAAATATATATACTTCCGGAGTCAGAAGCGGCGTATTGCAATTCCCTCTACAGGACATATCTTGGTCCAATTAATGCTCAACGCTCAATCCATTAATTATTCTTATACCGAGGATGTACATCTTGTATATGCATGTATAATATATGTTATATATCGAAGAGAGAAGAGTTTTCCCAAGACGGAGTGTCTCTCACTCGACGTCCGGAGGGTCGTTCAACCTGGGTGCATGCACACGAGGCAAATCGATAAAGGCACACACGTATATATATACGCGCTGTCGTCGTTGGTCTTCGTGCATGACAGCCACGAGAATTCTCGTCCCGAAACACGAAAAAATTCATTGCTCATTAATCGCGTCGAATTCACCGTTTTTTTTTTTCTTCTTCCTGCACTCCTCGTCGTATTTGCCGAATTATATAGCGAGATCTATCGGCATCACACCGCGAGCATTTTCGTTTTATAAAAAATAATTTTTGACTCTTCCTCCCAATAACGGGGCGGAGGGGGGGGGGGGGGGGGGTGGGGGTAAATTGACAACAACATGAGATACTAAAGTTGTCATTAGTGTCAATCAGTTTTATCCGCGATGACCGTATCATTATCACCGTCACACGACGTTGTCGCATAAGACGAAATAATTTCGTCGAAAAATTTTCCATTTCTATGAAAAAAAAAAAAAAAAAAAAAAAAAAAAAAAAAAAAAAAAGATCGAAGATCGGTTTTCAAAAATTTATGATACGCGAAACACGAGCAATTTGTCGGGTCATTTTTTTCGAAAAATTAAAAAAAAAAAAGAAACAAAAAATTAAAAAAAAAAAGCGTCTTTATTGTTAATGAGAGTACGATAATGAGCGTTTGCACCGTTGTGCTCCGACACATTGAGCGTCTATCGGTATATTACGTATGCAGAGCTCTGGGCGGCGTATGGTCGTTCAACCCGCGAGATCGCGCCCGCGCGGCGAGAGATGATGTAAATCGAGCGAGCACGGTACGCTGATGCGCTCGCGGAAAAAAAAAAAGATGCTGCAGCTCACACATACACGTGCTTAGCGAGTGAGCAGGGTAATAATGGTCACTGGAGGAAGAAGAAGAAGAAGAAGAAGAAGAAGAAGAAAAAAAAAAGATTAGCCCGATGCAGGGATATTGATAGCAAATTTCGAGTTATTTTGGGTCGTTATTGGAAAGAAATTTATTATTTTTATGAGAATAAAGTCATTGAGAGATTAGACAAATTTCTTGATTGATTTCGTTCCTATGCACTTTTTGTTTTGACCCACATTTGATCCCAATTATCCCGGTTCTCCCGGTATTTTTTTTTTTTTTTTTTTTTTTTTTGCTACAGCTCGATGCTCTCTCAGCATCGCGCGCGCGTGCGAATAAAACGTCATCGAAGTGTGTACGGGAGGGTCAACGTACCGATAAAATTCCCGATTGTCAGCGACGTTCGATCAGCTATCGTACTCTCCCTCTCGATACTCTATACATCTGTCTTTCTGTATTCGGACCAGAGACGAAAATTTCGCAAGGGGAATATAGTAGAGACTGCCTCTCAAAAAGAAAAGATTAAAAAATTTCAAGTATTATGTCATTTTTTCGATCGAAATTTCAAACGGTCAATTTATTTTTTTTCTATCAATTTTTCCCTGATATATCAGCTCCTGGATAAATTATATAAATTAGACTTGTAGTTTTAAATATTTTTAAAGATTTTACATGAATAAAATTTCACCGTGATGAGCATTCAAATGAGAAAACAAAAAAAAAACCCCCCCATCGTTTACGCTTAGGAGTCATGACACGAAAAACTGGTGTAGTTCGCAAAATATTAAGGTAGTCCTCGTGCAAATGCGTTTACAATGAGAATTTGTTGAAATTTATAGTGGACGAGGAGAATGCTTAGTACCCAACTTCTCGTGAAAATTGTAACAGATTGACCGTTCCCAGCTCGAGATATTCAATGTCAAAGTTAGCAACCATAATATACGTGTAGAGCATATTATAGCAAGCATTTTGCTGTACCCTGATACACTAGGACCTCGATTTAATGGTCCTCGATTTAATAGACAGTCCCCACCATGTCGCATTTATCGATCGGTTTTTCGCGTGGTGGGAGATGGTGGGGGACGCTTAGAGTCTCCCCGATCAGGCCCGTAGCACGGAGTGCCGATGCGCAGATACAGCATGGGCGGGCATACGCTACCTCGATTTAACAAGGTGCGATGCGGAGCCGGTCCCGCCACTGGCCGTTAAATCGAGGTCCTAGTGTACTATTACGGTTTTTTAAATATTACAACTAAACGCGTCACCAGATTTTGATAAAAAAAAAAAAATTGCAGACGTGAGAAGACTATTATTCACATGTTAGGAAAAAATAACAAAATTAACACCCGTTTCGTTTACGAACGACGATCACAAAAAGGATGCAATATGAATGAAAATTCGACGCGTAAGCTGCATAATATATTCTATGGTGTGAGTGCATCCGAATATGCAGATATGCACGACTCCATGCGTAACAGCCATTTCTGTACAGACTCAATCAAAAGTTCACTGCACATGACCACTATAGCGCCGTGTATATTTTATCATGCGGTACATATAGGAAACTTTCTCGCACTATTGTAGCACGAGGACTACCTTAAGGAGGTTCTTAATCCAGAGAAAAACGGTAAGAATGATTCTAAAATTTGAGGAAAGATTTATGCTGGTACTAGGAATACACCGTAATTATTTCAGATTTTTTGACCACTTTAGTTGGAGAAGAATAAAAAACATCAAATATGCCACTTATACGTGGGCTCTTATGGGAGAAGTATTCGAAGCTTATGATTGGAGATTATTTTAGGAGTGAAATAACGGTAAAATTTTCCTGAAGAACCGCTCAAACGATAGATTAGACCTTCATGGATATAATTTGCCGATAAAGAAAGTTTTTCACCGTGCCGATTGTGAGATATACTTGTAAACAGAATTGAGCGTGAGTAATGGCAAATTAATAAAATGAAAACGTATTTGGTGAAACAAATGACGAACGCAACCTGCCCCGCACGTCGCCTGCGCCACGCTATGCGTTCCCCTTTGCCGCACCCAAGTATATGTTAAGAACCTCCTTAAGCAAGTAAACGACGCGAAAGTAGCCGCAACTACAATGACGAGTGAGAGATCCCCCGCAACTTTTCCGCGTGGACTCACGAAAATTGGAATTTTTCGTCTCTCGCTTTTTTTTTTTCAATTTTGTTTTGCAAATATCATATTATCATTGCGAAGATGCGCGCCAAAAACCGATGATTATACAGTGTCGAGAATTTGATTGTCATTTTTATCGTCACATGACCGGATTATCGCGGGACCCTCTCTCTCTCTCTCTTTAGCCTATCTCTTCGATAGCGTCTCGTTTCCGTCTCACCTCGGTTCTCATTTTAATTTAACACAACAATACGTTAATTATAATTATCTTTACTCGATCTTCCTCAATCGTATAATTATCTGTACTCACTCAACGGGCATTACACTCTGCTCACCTCTGCTTTTGATCATTAGTATAAGACTATTTTGTAAGTTTATATCACTCTTCCATACTATCATTTATACTTTGGGGTGTTCACCCTGCATGGTGTAATATAAATACGTTCTTCTTCTTCTCCCTCTTTCTCTCTCTCTCTCTCTCTCTCTCTGTACCTTTTTGTCACTTTGACGACCAAATTAATAAATCCTGGTATGTATATACGAAGAAATTACTCTTGTACTCCCTCATAGACATTTATTTCGTCATCTTTTGGATACAGGGTCACAATATGTCGGATACAGGGTCATTCCTTACCTGATGACGGGGGACAAAATAGATTTTTCGAACCCGCTGGGATACGGTTTGTTCGATTTTTCGGGTTTTGCTACCGTTGGACCAGCAGCAAAAGTAGACCCTATATTCCCGGACGAACAGGTCGTAAATTAAATTGCCGCTCAAATAAAACGAGAGACAGTGACCCCAAGAATTTTCACCATCAATGGGATAACCCGTTTCTCGGATTTTACCGTTTTCTCTCTCTCTCTCTCTCTCTGTGCCATTGCGTTTTATTTAACCCGCCAGATCCACCAAAACTCATCGTCATGCGCCTTAAACTTTTGTCTGTTTGCTTTTTTTTTTCCATCCACATGCTTATGATTTACAACGGGATTTTTGACGGTTCACGCGGACAACGAGATTTTGTAATTTTCGTCGTTGCGTGCACGTGTATAAAATGGTCTCGTGAAACTAGCTAAGAGTTTCGTGGTAGAGATGGTTGTTTTTTTTTGTGGTTCACGACTTTCCGGTGGTATACATGGGTTGCGCAAGTGTGAGAAATACCAGTTCGTAAATTTTTCGGTGACGTTCAATCAAAAAATTTAGGAATAGTCCAGTCATTCTAGCCATTGTTTCTGCAATCTTCTACACAATTAATTATGCTTTTGAAAAGGGTTGAGGTACGCGGGAGGGGGGGAGCTTCAGCCGCCATCTTGGAAAACACATTTCATCAAATATCTCGTGAGCCGTGCATCGTGCGACAAAAATAGCGGATACCTTTTTTGTAGATAATGAAATTCTCTACAACTTTTATGGAAAAGTTTTTTATGTATAGAGCATGGTTTTTGATTTATAGCACTGCAAACTTTTCCAAGCATGTAACAGTAAAAATGGCGATGTTCGGAAAAGTTTACCGCACTATAAATGAAAAACTATGCATTATGCAGAAAAAAGTTTTCGATAAAAGCTGTAGAGAATTTTGTTATCTACAAAAAATGTTTTTACTGTTTTTGTGGTACGATGCACGATTCACGAGATATTTGATAAAACGTGCTTTCCAAGACGGTGGTTGAAGCTCAACCTCCCCGCGTCGTCCCGCCAATTTGAATTTACACTCTGAGGACACCCCTGTACTTTTTTAAAAAGCAAAATCGATTCTGCAGAACATTGCATCATGTACCAACGTTTTTTGGCTAGAATGACTATGCGGAGTCTAGAACGGGATTTAAGGCAGGCCACCTTAGGCTGCAATTTTTTGAGAGTTTTTAATGAATTTTTTTTTCACAAAAAAAATGGGCAGAAACAAAATCGGTTTAAGGTATTTATTATTATATCATTCAAGTTGAAAAAAAAAAATTTGTAATGTTGAAAAACTTAAAAGTAGCCTCTTGTGAGTGGCGCCAAAGTGTGAGGTTTTTGAGGAGCACTCTCGGTCTGCGTGTCCAAAATTTCCTTGTAGGTGGCTCATAAAACAAAAATAAAAATTTCTTCTTATCAAGAGCAATATATTTTGTGTACGTACGTGGGGCTTTTTCGAAATTTCGATTTTTAAAAAAATGGCGGTCATTAAAAAAAAGTGAATTTTTCAGGGTAAAAAAAGTTGCTTAAACTGTGCACCAAAAATAAAATAACAACTCTACCGAAAAAAATCCCACGTACATCCTTGGATTATACTATGGAGAAGAATTATGCAAATTTTCAAGTCTATCCGATGAAAATTGGATGAGTAATTTGACACGCATATTTGAAAAACATCGTTTCGAGAAAATCGCGTTTAAAGTTTTACATATGCGAAGCTATAGTAGATATATTTTCAACTAATCGTCAATCTGCAATGCCTGCGCCATACAGTATTCCTTCAGCATCGATTTTCTCCTCGTTGGTGAGCTTGCGTTTTTCGTTTTTTCAAATTTCGTTTTTTTTTTTCTTCAAATTTTCAAGGTGGTATTCTGCCTTAAGAAAGAGGGAAAATGGCTCACGGTGGGGAGGAAAGTTGTAGCGGATTTCCGACGACAGTTTACGATCAATTTTTTCTATCTTGTGGTCTTTTATTTTTCACTATCGATTATTTAAATTCTCCGTTATAGATGTAAAAGACAAAAAAGTTGTTTTTTTTTTTTTTTAAATAATTTTTCGTCTATGCATTTGAACTTTCGAGTGAATATCTTTTGGCGTGTAAGCGAGGATGGATTTTCCTACAATCGCGAGTGCGCGTTTTGTTTGACTCATTTGAAAAGACGAAGACAGCGAGGTCTGAGACACCTGGATAATCGTGCGCTCATCGTGAGACTCTTGCAGAGAACTATCTCAGAGAACGTCGACTCTCGTCTTCTTCTGCTTCTTCTCCTCCACTCGCCGTGTAGCTCAAAGCGTTTGGTCTCGTCAAGAGATACAGATGGGGGGGGGGGGGGGGGAGTGTATATATTTAGTCGAGCTTGGAGCACGGCCAAATTCATCAACGAAAATGAAATCCAGGTCTCTCCTCGCAGCTCTCAAAAGAGTGAGAGAGAGAGAGAGAGAGAGGGATGAGACTACAAACTTTTGTCTCGTTTCCTCTTCGAGCATGTATAACGTCAACTCACGAGCTCAATCACTCTCGCAATCGCTTCCGGAATTTACGAGGCGTGTGTCTCGAATTCTCCTCATCCTAACTCTGAATCATCCTCGCGGAAGTTAAAATTTCCCGAATCATCGAGAGAGGTTTCCCTCGAAATAAAAAAAACGAAAAGTTTCGATCTATCGTTTCGGACTATTCAACCGTTTTTTTTTTAAAGCATTTGTCCAAAAATTTTTTTGTTTTTGTTTTATCAATTCTCCAAAGATGATTTTGTCCAATTAATTTGTTCATTAAAAAATATTAATCCAAGGATATCAAAAGATAAATGGGACGTATATTGTAATAAAAAATGATCCTCTCCATGGAATATCCAATGTACCGAAACCTTTATCTATTCGTCTGATTGCGAGAAAGGTGGTACTTGTGGTGAGCGCGAAGGTCGAATCCAGAGAGGGTTGGTTCGATATACGTGCACGCAAGCAATTCCTCGATATAATATTATTCAGGCGTGTATATCCGAGCGAGAATTCTGCCATAAACAAATGTCTACCTTCGTTACCTTGCCACTTACTTTCATTCTTTCCATCAAACATACTACCTATGTGCGCACATGCATGCGCTCGCGGAGATGCATAAAAATGCGCTTTATACCACCGGCTGAGGAAAGATTTTTTAATGCTAAAAAAAAAACTGCTTGGAATTTCAATCCATCGGAAAGTGACCCTTTTTTCTTTTTTTTTTTAATTCCAACAATCGAATAGCAATTTCGCAATGATAATCGATCGGCTTGAGTAAGGATTTTGATAACAAAAAAAAGAAGTAAGCGAAAATTATTTTTAATGATTTTGAAAAAAGGAAAGTAGAAGAAAGAAAATGTAAAAATTTGCTGGATACCGAGACGGATACGAAGACCCATGTGGGTGCGTGAAAAGAACACGAAGACATTCATATGTTGTATACTATGCATATATAACGAGGGAGAACAACAAACGAGAATTTGCGCAATCAGCTTCCTCTGCAGCTCCACAGGCGAATACGCATCCGTGCATTCGACTCTGCTCTCTCCCATATTTCCTCTCTCCATTTTTTTTTTTTCTTCATCCTGCCAACATCACTCTTTTTCACGCTTACGCGATATCGTTAATAATTTTCGCCCATTTTTAATGCCAACGACAATAAGAACAATAATAATAGTATTTATGAACTCCGTGTAATGCCGAAATTTAACCAAAAATTTCGGTTCAAAGGAGATTATCAGTTAAAGTCGATGAATATTTAACAAAATGAAATGAAAAAATGAAAACTTAATTGAAAGTCATAAAACGAATCTCGTTGCCATTATACATAATATATATTGAAATGGAGAGGGATCACAAAAATATGGAGACTCATGTATAATACGAGTTTGCTCGTTCGTGGGCCCGGAAATAATTTCGGGCCCCGCCGGCGGTGAAAGCGAATGTACACACGCGAATTTCATTGCGCGGACTCGCAACGGATGGAGAATCAGAAGCTTTGCTCCCGCAAAAATGCGAGTTTAAGACGAATTATAAAAGAATAAAGCTAGCAATTAACAGAATTATTCACGTCGGGCTCAAAATTTTTGATGGCTGTCGAGGGCCTCAGGTCCTCGACTCAATCTTCCAATTCGCCATCCTTGGATTTTTGAAAATTACGAATTTTAATATTTCGATCTTAAAACACACACACACTTGGAAAGCAAAATCCGTGTACGGAAAGTCTCGTAAAATATTATTTCTTTTTTGCTGACTCATTTTAATTCGCCCGGTACATGGAGTCATTTTTAGGGCCTCGTACAATACGGAAAAATCTATTTGATACTTTTTACCCCGGCATCGTGTATACAAATTTATTTTATACGCACTTCCTCGACGGTCTCTTTCGCGTACACTCACCCTCGACAACGTACCCGCCCCCCAATGTGTCAAATTTCTCGAGAGAAGAATCTTCGTCCTTTTTTTTTCCCCTTTTTTGTTCAAAACACAGGAAGCTGAGACTTACCTGAGAGGTAGAAAGAAAAAAAAAAAAAAATATCGAATGATTTCGTTATCATATAGCTTGCGCGAGAATGAGTAAAAACTATACGGAGCTTAAATTTTCTTATTATTCGTTACTTTACGGTCTTACATGAATCGTTATTGATTTATTTATTTTCAAGTATCGAATGACAACATATAGTCCCGACATTTTAGCTGAAAAAGTACATTCACAATGCAACCTTGAATTGATTTCACTTTTGGAAAAGGCTCAGGGGTGTCCCCTGAGTGTGAATTTAAGTTGGCGAGACGTGGGGGGGGGGGGGGGGGGGGGGAATCGAGCTTTAGCTGCTATCTTGGAAATCACGTTTTATCAAATATCTCGTGAATCGTGCATCTTACAGCAAAAATAATAGACATTTTTTGTTGATAATAAAATTTTCTACAACTTTTATCCGAAATTTTTTCCTGTGTAGTGCATGGTTTTTTTTTTATTTATAGCGCGGTAAACTTTTCCAAACATCACCATTTTTACTGTTACATGCTTGGAAAGTTTTGCCCTTCTATAAATCAAAAACCATGCTCCATACAGAAAAAATTTTCAAATGAAAGTTGTAGAAAATTTTATTATCTACAAAAAAGATTTCAATTATTTTTATCGTACGATGCACGGTTCACGAGATATTTGATAAAACGTGTTTTTCAAAATAGTGGCCGAAGCTGCACCCCCCCCCACCCCTGGCGTCCCACCAAGTTGAATTTACACTCATCGGGGGGGGACACTCCTGAACCCTTTCCAAAAGCATAATCAATTCTGTAGAAGATTGCGAAAAAAATGGCTAGAATGACTGGACTATTCCTAAATTTTTTGATTGAACGTCGACGGAAAATTTACGAACTGGCATTTCTCACACTTGTGAATTGATTTTGCTTTTGAAAAAGCTTCAGGGATGTCTCCTGACAAAGAGGGTAATAAGTTGGCGGGACTCAGGGGTATCGAGCTTCAGCCGCTATTTTGGAAAACACGTTTTATCAAATATCTCGTGAACCGTGCATCGTGCAATAAAAATAGTAAAAATCTTTTCTTTAGATAATACAATTTCCTACAACTTTTATCCGAAACTTTTTCCTGTATAGTCTATGGTTTTTCATTTATAGCGTGGCACACTTTTCCAAATGTCACCATTTTTACTGTTACATCAACCGTTAGCTATATATTTAGCAATTAAAATATTTGGAAAAGTTTGCCGCGCTATAAATAAAAATCTATTCACTTTACAGGAGGAAACTTTGAATAAAAGTTTTAGAAAATTTTGTTATCTACAAAAAAGGTTTCCACTATTTTTGCCGTACGATGCAGGGGTATCGAGCTTCAGCCGCTATTTCGGAAAACACGTTTTATCAAATATCTCGTGAACCGTGCATCGTACAATAAAAATAGTAAAAATCTTTTCTTTAGATAATACAATTTCCTACAACTTTTATTCGAAACTTTTTCCTGTACAGTCTATGGTTTTTCATTTATAGCGTGGCACAATTTTCCAAATGTCACCATTTTTACTGTTACATCAACCGTTAGCTATATATTTAGCAATTAAAATATTTGGAAAAGTTTGCCGCGCTATAAATAAAAATCTATTCACTTTACAGGAGGAAACTTTGAATAAAAGTTTTAGAAAATTTTGTTATCTACAAAAAAGGTTTCAACTATTTTTGCCGTACGATGCAGGGGTATCGAGCTTCAGCCGCTATTTCGGAAAACACGTTTTATCAAATATCTCGTGAACCGTGCATCGTACAATAAAAATAGTAAAAATCTTTTCTTTAGATAATACAATTTCCTACAACTTTTATTCGAAACTTTTTCCTGTACAGTCTATGGTTTTTCATTTATAGCGTGGCACAATTTTCCAAATGTCACCATTTTTACTGTTACATCAACCGTTAGCTATATATTTAGCAATTAAAATATTTGGAAAAGTTTGCCGCGCTATAAATAAAAATCCATTCACTTTACAGGAGAAAATTTCAAATAAAAGTTGTAGAAAATTTTGTTATCTACAAAAAAGGTCTCTTCTATTTTTGCCGTACGATGCACGGTTAACGAGATATTTTATAAAAAGTGTTATCCAAGATGGCGGCTGAAGCTCAACCTCCCGCATCCCGCCGACTTCAATTTACACTCAGAAGACATCCCTGAACCTTTACTAAAAGCAAAATCAATTCTGTAGAAGATTGCAGAGAAAACATATGGCTAGAATTACTGGACTAATAGATTTATTAAATTTTGCCATAATTCGTCGTGGTATATTATTATTGTTATTATTATCATCATCATCGTCTGGTTTTGTTTGTTTGTTATACGTCTTGCGCAAAAAAGCCTTCTCGAGACGACCCCTTGTCACGACCCGACGATCTCGCTCTTGCCTCCAAGTAAGGATCTTTTCTCTCAGCGTTCTCTTCACAACTCTGGACCTTCGTATTGCCACAGAGTACAAAGTCTCTCTCTCTCTCTCTCTCTCTCTTTCTCTCTTCGGCACGGGCCTTTTATAGCTTCGTGTCGCTCTCGCGCCTCTCAGTCCCAAAGATGGAAACGAAAAAAAAAAAAAAAAAAAACGAAAAATATAAATAAAAGAAGGGTCCCACAGGTACGTAATTCATTCTCGCGAGTGAAAACATCGAGAGTGAGGGTGGCGGTGTAGAAATAAAAATAATAATAAAAAAAAGAGAGATAAACGCGATAACAGCATAAATCGACGTCCTTTAACTTCCAAATACGTATAATCCGACGACGGAGAACACACTTTCCATCCTGACCTACATTCTCACGGCGTATCTCTCTCTCTCCCTCTCTCTCTCTCTCTTTCTCTCTCCGCTGTCCTCTCTGCGCGCCGCCTCTGTCTTCATTTTTTTTTCTCTCATCGAGCTGGATCATCCACCCTGT
Source organism: Rhorus exstirpatorius (assembly GCA_963564615.1). Classification (NCBI taxonomy): domain Eukaryota; kingdom Metazoa; phylum Arthropoda; class Insecta; order Hymenoptera; family Ichneumonidae; genus Rhorus; species Rhorus exstirpatorius. The sequence goes on along the minus strand of OY751322.1, from coordinate 10,082,792 downwards.
TGCTGCGCGTGATTTTGCGAGCACGACATTGCAATTTTATAAACGCGATTGAAAAATATAATGCACATTTTGTTAACCACCATCACTTTTTTCCCCCCAGATTTGAAAAAAAAAAAGAAAAATCGTCAAAAGCAACTCGAAAAAAAACACAAATTATTTCCCAAAATTCAAATATAAAAAATAATCCATTAAAAAAAAAATCAATGGAATGATTATTGGTGAAAAAACCAATCTAACAAAACCCTGACAAATTAAAAAAATTAAAAAACGACGGACGTAGCGAAAAAAAACTAACCTAAATTCCAAAGCAATATCAGGCAGTGTATCCTGTCAGACGAGGCATAATGTTTTTTTTTCTACTTCTTTTGTTTTAATAGTCAAAACGATTGGGAACAGTTGCACGATCCCCTCATTGTTGTCCAGGTCGATGCCATTCATTGTATACATATAATTCGTTTCCATGAAACGCAAACTTTTTCCATTTAGTTTTTCCTCTTTTTCACTATGAAACATTTAAGAATTCTCGGAGGATATTGTGAGTGGGAGGGCACGAGTCGTCAGGTTCCGCGTGTCCGATGGTGGAAACTTCAAGACCATTATCTTCTTGCGAGCGGTTTCGGTGAGTTACCGGCCGCATATACATACACATAATATACATATGTATAGATATAAAGTAAGAAGGCGATTGTTCTCGGCTCTGTAAAACGTGTCGCAATGGGAAGTCTCTCGTCTCGCAACGCGGGTATGTACCGTGTACAACGCTTTAAACCCGCGCGGTGTGTGTTTTGTTTCGCTTCGGCAAACCTCGAGGAGCTATTATCGCCGACATGCAACTATCGTACATGTATGGCCATTTTCATACCGAGTCGTCTCATATTCTACATCTCCGAAAGATTTTCCTACTTTTTTTTAAAAAAAATTTATATTTGTCGCCGACCCCCGTATACTTAACAATATAATAGTAAACAAAAAAGAAGAGCGAGCAGTGGCCCAGTTGGTCCGACTCTAGACTGCCACGCAGGCGGCCAGGGTTCGATCCCGCGGCCGGCACCAATGGATTTTTCCAGATGCTTTTTCTGCGAGCTCGGTGGTTCGAAACCCACCTTAAATTGTAGGTTCTCACAAATACACTGGGCCAATAGCAATGAGGTTGCAAAAATCGAGAGAGAAAAATAGTTCCGTAAATGAACAGAAAAACTAAAATATTGGGCCCAGTGTAAGAGTGATATAGTGAATGAAAGTGTTGTAAAAAACCGAAAAGGCTATGCAAGTAAAACTTACTACTACTACTAGTAAACAAAAAAGTTATGTCCGATCAGAAGGCTCATTGGGAATTTTTTCCACATGCTTGTATTCGGGTCCAGTTTTTGTTAAATTTTTTTTTGTTCATAACACGCCTCAAACAAACATTGCTAAACAAGGCAAATGATCTTGAAGTTGCGCAATCGGTAGGGAAAAAAAGATACTTTAATGGAGTTTATTCGGCACGCCCCATGCATGTACGTCTGTGTATAAAAAAGCAAGTACAAAAAAATCCGAATCTCTGCTACTTTTGTGTTTCTCCCCCCCCCCCTCACCCCTCTCTCGCTTTTTGCAAGTTACTGAGATTTACAAAAGGGCGTGCCATAATTGTGATCGCCACGAAATTGGAAAATTAAAAAAAAAAAAATTTTTTCAAATCTTTAGCTATATGAAAATAATTATGAAATTTTACTTCAACAAGAACGAAGAAAACGTGATCGATGAACAATTTTGAGGGAGGGAGAATTTAATTGAAAAATTAGTTCTACCAATTTTTCAATCCAGCGAGAAGCAATCGCTGTTGCGTTTTACGTTACAAGCATTGTAAAAAAGCGTAATTTTTGAATTTTCATAATCTTGATTCCCAAATTAATGAGGTAAAAATGACACACCCTGAGATCATAGAAAATAGGATTTTTCCCACGGTTGAGCATCTCTGAGACTGCGGGGAAAATCGACTAACCGGCAAAAGCACACACGACACCGTTCCTCGGGTTCTATTAATATATATTATTTCTCTTGTCTCTCTCTCTCTCTCTCTCTCTCTCTCTCTGCTCGTTGCTGAGGAGAAGTCGATGTCTCGTTACGAAATGCCTCTCACATACACATTTTGTTATAAAGCCCTCGGTATATATATTTTTGCCCAAGAGTGTGAGTGACGAATGAGAAAAAACGAGAGAGAGAGAGGCAGCCAAAAAAAAGATGGAATAGAGAAAGCTAGAATAGAGAAGGGTAGATTCCTGTCTTATCGACGTGTCTGCGATAGCTGCGTCGATAAAACAGCGTTCCCATGAGAAAAGAAAATAAATCTGTTACGCGCGCGCCAATCCAAGCGCCATCTGTCGAGGACGCGTCGAAACATCGCGAGCGTTGAAACATGGCAAGCGAGAACTCGCGTTTTTCTTCTCTGCATCTCTCTTTCTCGCGCGAATGAGCGTCCTTGCAAGGCTGGGGGCCATCGAACCCTTGGCCTACTCCGCTCTGCGTACCCCGTTGCTACGCTTGCCGAGAGAGAAAGACATGCAGAGGGAGCGACGCAACGCCCTGATTCTCCTAGAACGACGCTCCCCCGGAATAAGGGTTTGTTGGTCCCCCTTCGTCACGCAATAACAGCCAGCGCATTCTCAAAGGTATAAATAAAAACCTTCGAAAGGTAATCCCCCCCTTGATTCGAGGGTTTGCCGGAGAGCGTGCGATGAACACGAGGGTGGAGCGGATACTTTACCCCTCGTTGGGTGATTGATGCACGAAAAGACAGTCGTGCTTTTATGCTTGATACATGTGCTTATGAACATATGATCACTGTTCTTCACGCTCCAGGTCAATCAACGACGGATTTTTCTACTATTTTATAGTTGAATTACATTTTTACTCAGTTTTTTTTTTCTTAGCTCGCGAGCCTACGTACCCTTTTTCATTTTTAAATCACACGTGGTTCTAAGAAAATGCAATTGTTAATAAAAGAACAACCGGAAAATGAATTATGTGATTGTAACGATTTTTTAATACATCGGTATATCCTGTTAACATTCTGAATATTTGCGAGATGTTCATTTTCGTACTTCAACTTCCCGTAGTTATTATAGATTTGTTCATTGGCAATCAAACGTCATTTCCACTCAGTATTGCCTTATTCATAGACGTGCAAGCCTATACAACAATTTACGAGTTGAATCTCGATACGTGTTTCAAGTGGATCTTTAAGCTCCGGTTAGGACCAACCTTGGTACAAGTTGAGCGAGCCTGGACAAAACCAAGTGAAATCGATCGTTAAGCTGCGGTTAAGTCCAACATCGGTACAAGCTGGACAATCTTCGCGGATAAGATTAACTTGGGGATGCTGAATAAAACCCCGCGCGGGCCCAAATTGAGGTAACAGTTTGGAAGCCCTTATCGTGGATGCCCTTTTTCAATTTGGGATGCCCAAACAATTTTTCACACGGAACGTGGATGCGTTAGTGATGGGGCTTCAGCAGTGTCAGGCACGCCTTTTCCACTTTGATAAGGTTAAGAAGGTCTAGCTTACAAAGTGCACAAAAAACCATTATACAGTCGACCTTCTCAATAAAAGAGCTTCGGGGCTGTAGGGGAAGGGATTGTTAAGTAGTGGAGTACCCCCACTATCGACCGGAACGCTCGCTGAAAAGAACGCACTTCTCTCAATAAAAGCTCTTTAGTCCAGTCGAGATAGGTCTAAATATCGGTTTATCTGCAAATAATTGGAGAAAGTGAAATAATTTTTTTTTGTTTTTCGAATAACACGTTTATTTTCAACTTTAGAGTGAAAATGATGTTAACCAAAGTGGTGGAAAATTCAATTCTCTACAAGTTCGGTTCTTATTACTTTTACCCTAGGATCGATATTTATAGAGTTAGATTGCAAAAAGAGGTTAAAAAGGTGTTTTTGATTATCTCGTTAATTATCAAGGTTATCATAAAAATTTTAAGAATTAATCATGTGGGGAATTTCATTTCCCGCAACTTTGGTTATAACGATTTTTACGCTACGATCGATATTTTCAGAGTTAGAACTAAAATAGAGGCTCTGACTTACGTCGGATTGTGCATAAGTAATAAATTTGAATTAAAAATAGTAATAACCAAAGTTGCAGGAAATACATTTTCCTACCTGATTATTTATTAGAAATTTATTTTTTATTAGCATTTTCACAATAAGCTTGATAATAAACATGACACTTGAAAAAAAAAACTGTTTTTTACTCCTATTTTCAGTCTAATTCTGTAAATATGTATCCTAGGATAAAAATAATGAGAATCGAACTTGTGGAGAATTAGATTTCCCACCACTTTGCTTAATATTATTTTTACCCTAAAGTTAAAAATATGCGTGTTATTTGAAAAACAAAAAAAAAAAAAAATATTCTCGATATCGAGGTGGCGGCAAACGCGATGAGAGGAATTTCCCGAAAATCGAGATTTACATTACAAGGCCCCACCTCCCCTTCCCTCCCCAAGGATAAAAAAGAAAATCGCTCCCTCCAATTTTTCCCAAATGAAATCCTATTTTGACTGGACTGCTTCGACTTTCCCCGATTGTAACGCGCTTCCGCGAGCGCGCTACGACATTCCCGGATACGTGTACTCGTATATCCGATTACAAATTTTGGAATAAGTTCGAAATTATATTGATGCAAATATGCAATTTGAGACCCCTGAAAACTCTGACCCTGCTCCTGAATATTCTGAAGACGAGGATATTCAAACGTTTGGCAGCAATATATATTAAGTTCTTCTTACAGAGTGCCTTGTACAATTTTGACGTATTTTGATTTAGAGTCGTTAAAAATCAAACTTCAGCGAATGCTCTTACTGAGAGGGTTGAGAATGAATCTGGTCGCATTTGAAACTAACAAGATAGTGAGAGATATTGCTCGGTCGTGGATTAGGGTAAGGCGCTCTTATTGAGAGCGTTCTTGAGTTCTCATTGTTAAGGCCGACTGTATATCTCGTTTTATCGTTAAGTTATTTCATCGGCGATAATTAATCAGGCACTCGGCTCTCAACTAATACGAAAGATTTAAGTTCTATGCATTATATATCATCGCATAGTTACCGTTTTTCAAATGAAAATATAAGAAGTCAGGCACACCCCTGTATGACCTTTCTCACGCGATCCATACGCGAGATTTTCTTTATTTCCCACTTGTGGTAACTCGGCAAAAGAAAAGAAAAAAAAAAAAATCCAGAAACGCACACTCTTCTCTCGCATTTAATTCGCGATACATTTAATTCGTCACAATAATGCAGCGTGAATACGGTATACCGTAACGTCGAAACGGCAAAAAGTCGCGTCATTCACCGTTTCGGGACCAATTAAAATGGCGCATCGAGTCTTCCTATAACCGAGAGAGACGCCGCCATGAAATAATATAAGTATACCAGTACACTCGTTCATAAAATTAAAATGGTAATAATAGTGAAATCTTGAAAAAAAAAGAATACGATTAGAAAATTTCAATTCCCGAAATTAGTCATTACGTACCGTTCTGACATTTATCGTTACTACAACAGTTCCAGGTACTCAAACACCACAATAATAATAATAATAACAATAATAATAATAATAATAATAATATATTTTCCCGCTTTATTCCAAGTGCATGTTCGATATCGCGTCAAGCATCTCGTTTCCCTTATAGATTCGTGCATTTTGCTTCATGCGATATCGTATATATATATGCAACAATAATATACATACAAGTGCATTTCTATCTTTCTCTCGTTGCACTCTTTCGCTCTTTCCTTCGTTCGTGTTGCTTTGCCGAGCTACGTCGATTTGCGGCTCACGAATGTTGAGAGACAGCACGGTGGGTATACATATGCTGTATGTGCATATAATAGTATGACGCTGTAACTTCCTCCCCCCACCCTTATTTCAGTTGGCTCTCGCGGGAAATACGCCAGGGAAAGAGAGATAACGGTGTCGGTAACCGCGTCAGAGAGAAGCCCCCCGGTACATGGTGTGTTCTCTGTTTATAGCGGTACTCCGGCACAGCCGCGAACCCGTTACTTGACCGAGAGATCCGCTACAGTGCGGCCGGACCCATGCCGCTTTGTACGAGTCCCCCCTCACTCTTGATCAGAATTTTTTTTTTTGCATTCACGCTGCAATGTTTTTTCATCATCATCCCCTCCCCCCTTCTCTCTCTCTCTCTCTCTCTCTCTCTCTCTCTCTCTCGATTTCTTTACATATTTTTCAATTCTTAGTTTGTTATTTTTATACGAAATTTTCACGAGTGGACTTTTTAAAAGTGCCGTTATACGAGTGATAAGGAAATTGAGACGAAGAGGGTTCAATCGAAAGAGCGAGCATTCGTTTTCTCATAGACCTAACAGTTTTTTTGTTTATGCCCATATTTTTCCGTTGGTTAAACTTTTTTGTAATTCGTTCGATATAATTCTTTTCTCGGTACGAGCACTTGATAATCTAGGTCGAGTAATAAAACGATGAATTTTTAAATAAGGTTTATTATAGTTGCCGTTATAACGTTAATTATAGTTGTTCAATGAGAATTATGAAAGCATTTGATAGCCATTTTTATACATCGTTTGAAATGGCTGTTTGCTGCCGCAGTTGAGCAAAGAAAACTTCAAGAAACACTACGAAAAAATTCAAAATATTTAAAATTGAAATCGTTAAGATTCACGATTGAATTACAAAATCATTGTCAAAGGCCTTTGTAATAAGCATGTCTGCAAAATTAAAAGCAAAGCGAGTCTCGAAAAAGAGAGTCGAAAAGTAATCGCCACGTAACAGTATTAAAGTGGCACTTTTAAGGCCGAGCACGATTTTTTTATAAAACACTACAATGTTTTCCGAGCTTTTAGGGCTTGTAGACGAGGATTAGTAACTAGTACTTTTAAGTCCTAGGACTTGAAAGTACTACTTTACTCCTCGATCACAGGCTCCAAAAGCAAGGAAAGCATGGTAATGTTGTATAATTGTACATTGTGTACCATAAGGAGGTAAAGTGGAACTTTTAACTTGTACTGACAACATCGTGCTTGGCCTTGAAAGGCCTACCTCCGTGGTGCACACGACATTTTATACAACACTACAATGTTTCCCGCGATTTTAGGGGTTTTAGACGAGGAATAGTAAGTAGTACTTTTAAGTCCTAGGACTTGAAAGTACTACTTTACTCCTCGATCACAGGCTCTAAAAGCAAGGAAAGCATGGCAATGTTGTATAATAGTACATTGTGTACCAAGGAGGTAAAGCGGAACTTTTAAATTGTACTGACAACATCGTGCTTGGCCTTGAAAGACCTACCTCCGTGGTGCACGCGACATTTTATACAACACTACAATGTTTCCCGCGATTTTAGGGGTTGTAGACAAGGATTAGTAAGTAGTACTAAGTACTACGAGGAGCAGTACGTAGTACTACTCCTTGTTTACAAGCCCTAAAAGCAACGAAAACATGGCAGTGTTGTATAATAGTACATTGTGTACCAAGGAGGTAAAGTGGAACTTTTAACTTGTACTGACAACATCGTGCTTGGCCTTAAAAGGTCTACCTCCGTGAACACGATATTTTATACAACACTACAATGTTTCCCGCGATTTTAGGGGTTTTAGACGAGGAATAGTAAGTAGTACTTTTAAGTCCTAGGACTTGAAAGTACTACTTTACTCCTCGATCACAGGCTCTAAAAGCAAGGAAAGCATGGTAATGTTGTATAATAGTACATTGTGTACCATAAGGAGGTAAAGTGGAACTTTTAACTCGTACTGACAACATATCGTGCTTGGCCTTAAAAGGCCTACCTCCGTGAACACGATATTTTATACAACACTACAATGTTTCCCCGAGATTTTAGGGGTCGTAGACAAGGATTAAAAAGCAGCACTTTTAAGTCCTAGGACTCAAGTCCTAGGACTTAGAAGTACTACTGTACTCGTTTACAGGCCCTAAAAGCAAGAAAAGTACGATAGTGTTCTATAAAAATGTTCATCCAAGCCATAAGTTACTTTTCACGAATTCAAGATGCGCTATTATACCTGTTCCCGTGATTGGAGGAGATGGAAGCTGAGAGCTGCTTATGTCAGGTGGTTGTTGGGTCTGTTGTGTCGATGACGAAGATTGGCTCTGCTGTTGCTGAGCCGCCTGTGCCGTTGGTTGTTGCGATGGCTGTTGTTGCTGGGGGCTGTTGGCAGCAGCGACCACTGCACCCGGACTTCCCGCGCTCTCTGCCATTGTTTCAACTTTTTTCCTTACCTCCTACCCCTCCCCCACCTCCCCCCCTTTTTTTACACTCTCTTCACCCTTTTTATCTCTCGTCGGCTGGACCGCTCACGAACCTCACGATTATATATCACAGCGCACCGTGGTCGGTATTACACGCCAGAACCGGCATCTCTTTATCCATCCGCGAGCAATATCTCGCAACGTCACGGATTATTTTCTTCATATATAAATATATCGTGGATGCTCCTATCCGAGTACTTGCGAATTTAACATTGATTACACTTTGGTATACGTATATACGAATAACGAACAACGTGCCGGACACCCGAATAAAAATTGTCCAATTAATCAACGGTCAACGAAATTTTTGATAATTCATGAGAAACGTATTTATATTATTCTTATTATTGTTATTAATTTTTTTCCACTCAACGAATATATGATTTTATTTTTATCAACAAATTGGCTAATGAAATTGGCTAATTCGACTAGAAAATTGTGAAATTAATTTCGAGAGCGTGTCGTTAATGTTACATCGATTTTATTGGCGCCACGAGTGGTCGCGCATAGCGACGCGAAAGGTCTCATGAAAATTATTTTCACCAACAGTCCGGTTGATCGTTCGAATCTCCGAGAATTCATCTTACGATATTGTTCGTGACGAAGCTTTATTGACTCGTTGAAAAGTTTTTTTTTTTTTTTTTTTCTTTCAATGATTCATTGTTATATTATTTTCATTGTTCCACGCGACGATCGCATACGACGCTTCGCGGTACAAATGGTAATCTAGGGAAAAAAAAAAAAAACTGAAAATTGATATTTTGATAGAGTCCTTGAGTGCTCGAATCGCGAACGAGGATAAAACTTGCCCAAAGCTTTTTCAGGTTTCATTAAAAAAAAAAAAAAAAAAAAAAATCGTGTCTGATGAAAAAAAATTACTTGAAAAACATTCGTTTAACGAGATTCGAGTTTCACGTGTGTCTCCATTGTTAGATTTTCCAGGTCAGGTTTCCCAATGGATAAATTTTAAGCCTGATAATATGCGCGGAATCCCATAAGTTGGATACCTTCATTTCTTATACTTTCTGTTATTTTACGAGGAGAATCTCTCGTTATAGTAGAAAGGACTGGGATGTTCAAGAGTTTGCGCTACAAAAGATGGTAAATTGTCTGATGCAAAATGATATTTTCCACGTCGATATAACGCAAAGCTTTCGACAAGCCTTATTTTCTGTACGTTTTTTTTTTCGTTAATTCGTTAATTCGTCGAAAATTGTGGAATTAAAAGAAGAAAAAAAAAAGTCCAAAGTGTCTTTGTAAAATTGCTCGGATTGTTCAATTTTCGTCAATCGAAATATTGAATGTTTCATTTAGGGGACGAAATGTCTGATTATAGTATCTCACTTGGGCATTCCACAAAGCTTTTCAGCATTCTCGTCACTAATTTTTTTTCGAGCTTATCTCGCAATGGAAAATTAATTTTCTGAGAGATGACAATTGTTGAATCAAATGTTGAAGAAAATATCATTACTGTTTAATAAAAGAATGTCAATCGAGCACTTTTAATTTTAAAAAAAATTTTAATGTCTCATGAAAACCGACCATTATATCACTTGAACAAAACGTTTTTCGATCTTTGCTCAGTCATTATTCGACACTTTATTGTTTATTTATTTATTTATTTTTTTTTTCGAGACTAAAAAATTGTATAGGGTTAGGTTGGATTCGCGGTGTGTGTGTGTGTGTGTGTGTATTATTCGTGAAACGGCTCGTCGAGGCTTGCTTATGGGTACTCGACCTTAGAGCTGCACGGACGCGCCGTGCAACGGCAGGCTGGTGAAACGTCGGGACGAGGCTAGAGAGTCAATAGGTCAGTGGGGCTTGTCTATCGTCACACGGCGCTTGCAGCAACCCCCTCATCAATGTTCACGAACATTAAAAAAAAAAAAAAAAATGAAAAACAACAAAGATTTACATCCCTAAGCTGGCTTTTTTTCAATGAAAGGAAATGAAATATTTTCATTTCCCAATTTTTTTTTTTTTTTTTTTTAGTAACGGTACACACATGCAGCGAGGCATAAAAGCTCCGAGACACTCGTTAAACGAACGAACGAAAATCGATTTTTTTTTTTTTTCGCTGTCACTGCTCAGTTAACGATAATTAAATGGCGAGTAAAAAATTTCGGTAGCAACTCGTCACGTGAGTTTTCCGTCTCATATCGCGATGATTTTTCAAATTTCGATTTGTTGGTGTGAAAATTGAAAAATGTAGCCTCTTTTTCCGTGCTTTCGCATCTCTCGATTTCGAGCACTCACATTTTTTTTCCCTCCACTCGAATGAACCCTGCCTCGACAGAAAAAAGTAAAAGAAAAAAAAAATGCACCGAAACTCAGTCGATATTATTATTATTATTATTATTATTAATTTTCATAGATGTGGTTCGTAGGAAAGCTGTCTCTTCCGTTGTTTTTTTAAAAATTTTATTTCTTTGTTTTTTCACCCCTCTCGTCGCGCACTTGCCCTTAGCGTCTTGATTTTCTTTTCATCCCCTATTGCAACGAGCTTTGACCGATCTCACGAACATTTAAGCTCGTCCACCTTCTCTCACCCTTGTTCCTCCTCGTGGAAAAGCTCAGGCCACCGGGGATAAAAAAATCTAGACGTCAAATTTTCGCGAAGCTCCCTCGCTCGTCGTTTTCCACTTTTCACCGTACGAGAGAGAGAGCTCGTCCCGTCTGCGCGTATTTTCGTCGCGGTAATTGTCAAGCACGCACTTGGCCGGTCGATGAAAAAATTGAGAAAGCTTCAAGACGAGCCTCTGTGACGATATAATTCGCAACACTTCCCGGATTGCTTCTCGCAAAATATCCCCACAACGGTTGTGAAATAAAAAAAAATCCGAGGCGGGCGGAACTGACGTTTCCGTTCACAGTTCGCTTGCACTCACGGGGGTGTACGTGTTCACGGGGGTTAAGAATCATGACGATAGATGGCATAGCGGTACGCGCATCGAAATAACCCACCCCTATAGACGGGGCTCCTCTAGCGTCGCGTATACGGACGAGCAAGGAGATATTACACTTGATCATTTTGCATGTCTCGTATCTATAGGAGCTTCGTTCCCGTGGCTATGTCTATTTTACGAAGCTTCGGGAAGGCTCGATCGATGATCTATCGAAAATTGTTTTTTTTTTTTTTTTTTTTTCAACGAAATAAAAGCATTTTTCTATTACGTCCTCGAAAAAGATTTTCACGAAACATATCAAGAATTTTATCTCTTTCCTAGCACACGTTAAAAAAAAAAAACCCTTGTTCTCAAAAACCCCGAAAGATAGCTAAAAAGCGAGCATTAGCAAACAAAAAAATCTGAGAATTTCGTCACGTTTTATACTTCAAAGCGAGTGCCTCTTTTTTTTTTTTTACTTCTTCACCCAAAGTACGTAAAAGCTTTTATTTTTCGCAATATATGGAATGCTTTTTGACGTTTCCCTCGTCGGACGATTCGCCGTTTTGGCCGGGTTCTCTCGTATGCGTGAATTAACGCCGCGTTATATAGCGGTGTATAATATGTGTAAAGGCGTGTATGGATGAGTCTGTAACTGTGACTTTGTAGCATCGAGTATAAGGGTGTAAATATATATGGGCTCAATGCCTTAACACTGTACGGTAGTGCCTCTGTCGAGTAGAAAGTGAGAGTACTCTTCGGGTGCTTTTAATACGTATATATATATATATATATATATATATATATAGGCATATACAAACTCGAAGATGTATATACCTCTGAGAAGCAAAACGGCGTGATTCAATGTACTTTTCATGTTGAATCGTGTTGCTCATGTCCTTTTTTATTTTCACCGGTCAATACTATACACGGTTCTTTGTATGTAACGGTATATGGGGGTTGCGATGTATGGAGGAATTCACCAAGTGACCTTGCCCGCGATATATACTAAAAGCAGCGTAAGGGTTGTATAACGCGGGGTGCGAATACATCGCGATACACTCCGCGTTTTCGAGCTTGGAAGCTTTTACAGGAAAGTGTAATCGAGCCTCGTAGTAACAGCGGCGAGAAAGTCGGGCATGCGCTCTCCGGCATCGAACCCTACGGAGTTTTACTCCTTCGATCCGTGGAGTAAGACAGCTATAATACGATACCCGGCACCGGCACCCTCGCCGTTTTAGGGTTGCGCGCTGCGCCTCTCTCCCGCACTCTCTATCTCTATATGTATATATATATATATAGTCGCGGGGTGTCCAAAATATATCCTAGGCTCATAGAATTTTATTTCCTGTGTTCCAACCTATATACTCTTGCGGGTGTTTACGTATTACCTTTCCCAACTGATCCCTCCTATGCAGAAATTTGATCAGTTTGCCGGGCTTCTGACCAGTGATGGATTTACTGATTAGGATGAACTTGGCGTTGCCAGATCTGGTACTGGCCACGAATCTTTGGGATTTACTAGTCTGGGAAAACTCAGCAAATCTCGACTTGGTGCTGGCCAGAATTCTTTTGGATTCACTAGTCTCGGAAAACTCGGAAAATCTCGACTTGATACTGGCTAGAATTCTTTTGTATTTTCTGGCCAGGTCAAACTCGGCAAATCCTGACTTGGTACTGGCCAGAATTCTTTTGGATTCACTAGTCTCGAAAAACTCGGAAAATCTCGACTTGATACTGGCTAGAATTCTTTTGTATTTTCTGGCCAGGGCAAACTCGGCAAATCCTGACTTGGTACTGGCCAGAATTCTATTGGATTTACTTGTCTGGGAAAACTCGGCAAATCTCGACTTGGTACTGGCTTTAATTCTTTTGGATTTCCTTGCCACCGAAAACTCGGCTAATCTGGACTCAGTACTGGCCAGAATTCTATTGGATTTACTAGTCTGGGAAAACTCGGCAAATCCAATAATCTGACATCATCAATCATAATCCGACAAGTTATAGCATTTTGAGAATTTTCAATCCACCATATTAGATTCGCCGTATTGAATTTTGTAATTTCGCCTCCAAATTTATGTTCAGTAATCCGCAAATCCCCTAAATACGGAGTCAGATCTAAATCTGACAAGTTATGTCATTTTGAGGATTTTTGATCCATGATAATGGATCCGCCACATTGAGTTTTGTTATTTTGACCTTAAAATCGTGTTCACCGACTAAAAACACACCTGAATATATCGTTGGAGTAAATCTGACAAATTATGGAATTTTTAGAATTCTGGATCGACCATATTGGATTCGCCACATTCAATTTTGTAATTTCTCCCAAAACCAACATGGTTATACTAAATAAACGGTTGAAGACGCGACCACCGCTATCCCCTGAGTAGCTCCCAACATACGACTGATCAAGTGTTCTCTGGCGTATCAAATATATGATATGAATTACCAAACTTCATAAGCATAAGTTCATAGTGGGTAGCGTGTTAAATAGATAGATAGGATAAATATATGGAGGTCACAGGTAACTCTTCTATGACCTCTAGAACAACGACAAAATATGCGTATGGAACCATTTTGCAAGTGACATATTTCGTTTTTGTTTATATTTTGCATTAAAAAATATTAGCAAAGATATGCGGAGTTTCCTGACTATAGCAACTGCAATGTTCTCTGGCTAAAAACTATCGAGATCTCTGCCTAGCAGCTGCTAAGTTTTCGGACCAGCAACTCGTCAGTGTCCGACAAGACAGGCACTAGACAGATTTGCGTTACACGCCTAGTTTGGAATTCGACAGTTTACTGACAATCAACTGGCCGGAAAGGAGGGAGAAACCGCCGGGGTCTTAGCAGCGCCTATTTTAAATTTCTTCACGAGCTCGTATCACTCCCTACACCTACCTGCACTTCGCCAAGCTAACCTAACTTCCGTAGCATCGGCAGCTGCTTTTTAGCTATACCGGCAACGCATTCGCCATGGACATGGGGAAACTGCGGAAAATCCATGCCGATACAAACGGCCTTATTTTTACTGAGTTTCCGATATACACTAGGACCTCGATTTAACGGCCAGTGGCGGGACCGGCTCCGCATCGCACCTTGTTAAATCGAAGTAGCGTATGCCCGCCCATGCTGTATCTGCGCATCGGCACTCCGTGCTAAGGGCCTGATCGGGGAGACTTTAAGCGTCCCCCACCATCTCCCACCACGCGAAAAACCGATCGATAAATGCGACATGGTGGGGACTGTCTATTAAATCGAGGGCCATTAAATCGAGGTCCTAGTGTATGTTACCATCAGAATCTCAGTAAAACTGGTTCGGTATAGTCACCCTCGGCTGCTTAACTTTTTGGAGGTGGCCGGAGCCAGCGCCGGATCTAGGATGTATTCAAGGGGGGGCAAGATCTAAGGCTGCCGCCTTCTAACACTCAATCTAATTATCAACTCAATTTTTTTTTTTTAAGAACCGGAAATTCATTCAGGTATTTCAGAAAAGCAATGACAGTGTGAAGTTAGAGAAAGAAACACATTATTTATTGCACAAGTAAGTAATATAATATTATATTTGGGAAAACAAAAAGGTTCATGACTTGTAGTAGAACTAAGATAAAATATTAGAACTTCACTTTTCGGGCCTTCTGTTCAGCAAACGCATCTATTACTTGCTCGAAATTTGTGGTGTTAGCGGTTTCATTTTCAATTGTAAGACCCGATAACCGTTCCTGGCCCATTGTGGATTGTAGGTAGTTTTTCATGAGTTTTAGTTTGCTAAACGCGCGCTCACAGCTCGCAGACGTTGTTGGCAGCGTCGAATAGATCCGCAGTGCGATACAAAGATTGGGGAAGGCATCGTGCAAATCCTTTGCATTGATCTTTTGCAGAAGACATAAGGCGTTACAATAATTTATATCTCCGAATATTAGTGGAGTTTGTTCTTGAAAAACTACGAGTTCCTGGCAGAAATCATTAGCATTCAGATCTCGGGCATATTTTAGCCCGAGATCCGCTCCGTGCTCACGTAAATCCTGAATTGACATATTGACTATTTCACGATCATTAAAAAACGAAAAATAAGAGTTCAATCTTTTTGCGCTTCCGACCGTCGAATGGCTCAATTATTTCGTTTGCGTATAAGAAAATCGTACTAACTTTTGAGAAATTTTCAACGAAGCGGTTTATAAACACGCAATCGTTGAGTAGCCTGAGAAAAAAAAAATTACGAGCAAGACTTTTTTTTCCAATGTACTAGACTCAATTTTTATTTCATTTTTATTTTGGGGCTGTATACCCTATGGCCACCTGCTCTTTGGGGTTGTATAGCATTGGCCACCTTTTCTCATAAATTTTCTATGTATAAAAGTGAAAAAAAAGGTACAGGCCGAGCGTCTCAGGACCGTTACATTTTTTCTTTCCGACATTATATATATACCCGCGTCAACACAACACACGCACGTATACCGATTGGCCGTACCGTATAAAATTATTCTACTTCTCCTTCTCCGCGGCTTCGCCGACTCTTCATGTATACACATGTTTTCACGTCCCCGCACACCGTGGCAACTTTTCCACGCTTATACCTCCGAAACGGTACTTCTAACTGTACACCGAGCGAGTGTACGCTTCGAGTCTTGAATTCATCCAAGCGACCGCAAGCGTTCTATCGCTCTCTATCTCTCTCTCTCTCTCTCTCTCTCTCTCTCTCTCTCTCTTGCACAGAGCTTTTATTCTCTCGATTGGAAAGATGCTTAGCGTGACGAAATAGACTTCCGTCGAATTCTGATTTGTTTGTAATAAAATTGCGTAAAAAAAAAGGTACCATTTTGGCATAGAGTCAAATTAGCAATACGCCTCAGGATCAAAGCAATCGGGCTGAATGTCTCAATCACCCCGACAAGCGATCCTCGAGCCCTTAAATCCAAATAGCGGATAATGTTAAATTGACACCATACATGCGCACGCATCGCATAAGTCGTTGAGTATAAGGAGGAAAAAAAAACAGGAGGAAATCGTGCGAATATAGCGGTGCCTTTTCTAGGAGAGCGTGCGAGGTGCGTACGAGGCTCCATAGCCGATCACGTAATGTAGGCTCGTCGGCGAATGTACCGCAATACAGGATGATTACGTCACGAAACAAGCGGACTGCTCTTTTCTCTCTCTCTCTTTCTCTCTCTCTCTCTCTCTCTCTCTCTCTCTCTCTGCCTTGTCGCGGATCGGAACGTCACGAATATGGAGGTGGTAGAGCTGGTATGCTTTTTTCATGGTAGGGGGATATCGCGATGAGAAAGAATAAGAAGCAGAAGAAGAGAAATGAGAAGTGGCTGGTGGCGGCGGGAATAAGTCCAGAGAAGGCCCGATGACGAAGAAGACGCGAGATTAGAGAGAGAGAGAGACAGAAAAAGAGAAAGAGAGAGAAGTCTCGAGAACCGTTCAGCGAGGACGCGCGAATGCGATCGGGGAAAAGAGGACGAGGGCTAAGAGAGGGATGCACCGTTAAAACACGCGCACGGGACCGTAAAGATGGCGGCTCGC
The DNA here is from genome assembly GCA_963564615.1 of Rhorus exstirpatorius. NCBI lineage: Eukaryota > Metazoa > Arthropoda > Insecta > Hymenoptera > Ichneumonidae > Rhorus > Rhorus exstirpatorius. Next base: position 10,066,082 of record OY751322.1, on the reverse strand, counting down.
ATGCGATGCGTTTAGCGCTCCATCGAAGAAACTCTGGGTCACCCGGTCGTAGCGCGCGGGTCCGTCTACCTCTTCCGCGCGCGACAAACCATCAACAAAAGCCCGTATTTCCCTAATCCCATCAATTCGTTTCTCATTTTCAAAAATGCTCGAGAAAGGAACGAAGCAAACGTTTTATCGCAGCCAATTCAATTTTCACCGATAAACTACACGAGACTCGAAGCATACCGATCGAATTTGGGTATAACGTTTATGGTACGCGAAGCCGCGATTTCATAATTTTTTCAAGGCTTATAAATTTATATGCTTGCGCGTAAAACATGTAAAGTTGCTTGGAGCGAAAGACCGTTATATGGAAACCCAGACGGACAAATAACGAAAAAAAGCTCCACCAGTTCTCCCCCCCCCCCCCCCCTCCACGCGATTGATAAGAAATTGACAAGCTGTAACTTTATTATTACTTTGTTTTGCCCATACATATCCGTGAATATAAATTTGATAGGGAAATAGAATGCAATCTCTCCGTTGTTTTCTCTCTTATTCTTCCTTGCGTGGAATCCTGAATAATTCCCGTAGCGAGTAATAAAGACGAAAGATAGTCATTGGCGGGAAGGGAGAAAGAGAGAGAGAGAGAGAGAGAGAGAGAGAGAGAGAGAGAGAGAGAGAATGATGGCGGTGATGTAGCGCATGGCCGCCGTTAGGAGAAGGAACGTTTGTCTTGCGATAATACGTAGCGGTAAATCGCCTTATGGGCCACAGTGCCTTCTCGCTAGTGGTGTCCGTCTATGCACACACACACACACACACACACACACACACACACACACGTAGATGTAATTTCATACACTATTCCGGTATATATTATATACAATGTTTGTGAGATGTACTTGCGATATATCGAAGGAGGCCTCCTCCAAACCATAGAGAATTCATGTCCGGGTTCAGGGGCAGTTGAGTAAAAAGCACATTTATGCATAATGCGCTTACCTCCGCGCGTATACGATCCTCATACAGCCGCTATCCTTACGCGGATGCGTTATTTTCCTTTCGTGCCTCTGAACATGCATAAAAATATTACGGGGACTTGCGAGTCCGGAGTTTAAGAAAATCGCGATTGCGGATCTAAATTTCCTCCGGAATTTAGGAATTATCTTGGTTAGAATTTCCTTTGCACCATATCTGCTGGAAAGATTTAAACGAAACATATACTACGTTTACGTGCACTGTTTTACGTGTCATTAGCTACTAATTTTCTCAACTTAAGATATTTCAAGAAACGTAAACGGGGGGAAATCAAGTTTTAGCTGACAGATATATTTGAGTTAAAATAATTAAGTTGCCAGATTTAAGCTAAAACTCCGCGATAATAGAGCACGTAAACGGCCTATAACAGATTTCTATTAAGCGAACAGCATATCGAGCCGCTTCCGAAGGTTATGTCGATGCTTCGCTCTATTTTTCCTAAATTCTTCATCATTTAGAAGAAGTATTCGTGCAGTTGTCCTATTATGATTCGAAACTAGAGCTGCTACTGCAGCTATGAGCTCATCCCGATTCATTTTCACACACTTTTCATGATTTTTCCAAGCCGCCTTTTTCCCCCACTCTTACTTTAGGACGCCATTTGTAAACGCTTCTCTTTTCTTGTGAGATGCTCGGAGATCACGTAAACGGCAATGTACTTTCCTTAATGGAAATCAAGCAGCACGTAAACGCCTATGATCGTACTGAACAAGTAGTAAATTTTGTGCACGTAAACGTAGTAATATACATATATTATGTATCATCTTGCGAATTAAATCGCTAAGGATGATTATATATATATATATATATGAGTGTTATACAGTCGGGGGAATCAGCGCATGGCGGCCTACCTTGACCGTGAGCTTCATAACGCCTCCGCGTGATGGCGAGGCTGCGCTCGTTGAGTAACGCCAATTGCGTCACACGCTATAAGCATTCGCGAGTAACTTTCATCGACTTTGAACCCAATTTTTGCGAATTTGAGTTTCCAGGATCTACAGGAGAGCATTAGCCGACGGATTGTTATGGCAAAAGGGTAAACGACTTTCGTACGCACTCTCTCAAATGAATCATTAAATTGGATTAATCAGCAATTTATGATGTGACCGCGAAACTTTTTCATACCCGATAATAAGAAACAAAATCGAATGATTCACATTAGAATCAAGTTGAATGCCTTGTGCGCCGTATAATTTTTAGACTCGATAAATTGCCATGATATCTTTGAACGATCTGGATTTTTTTTTTTCCCCCGAAGAAAACGTAACTTGACAACCAAAAGAAAATTATACGAATTGATATGATCTATACGATATTTTCATTATCCGGTGATGGAAATTTTTGTAAGAAGTTTTTAAACATGAGTAGATATACAAAGACGGTTTTGGCTCATCATTTGGGTCGACTTAATCCATACCATATACCATTTTACCATAGAAATGTTAGATACCATTTTTGTGGTACTAAAATTCGTTCAAACTGTACTTGGAAAGACAAAATTATGGAAAAAAAAACTGTACAATAGAATGTCTAATGTGCCTCATTTACTTAGCATAGTACAATTACGTGATATACAATACCGGTTTTGGCTCACTTTAACGCTTCTGCGCATGCGCGAGCGCGGGAAATTTAAACTTGCGTGCATGCGCGCAAGTTTAAATTTCCCGCGCTCGCGCATGCGCAGAAGCGTTGAAGTGAGCCAGAACCGGCAATGTAGATGTCCGCTAACATGCCTCATCATTTGGGTCGACCTAATCCATACCATGTACAATTTTACCATAGAAATGGTAGATACCATTTTTGTGATACCAAAATTCGTTCGACCCGTACTTGGAAAGACAAAATTATGGATAAAACTGTACAATAGAATATCCAATGTGCCTCATTTACATAGCATATAGTACTATTACGTGACAACTGACAATCGATCACTTTTGTATCTCGAACACTTTGACACGTATATATATATAAAAAAAACAAATGAAACAAAAAACCAGAAGGTGACGAGCAGAAGAAACCCATGATTTTTTTTTCTTCCGAGAAGCAAAATTAGAGGCTATGTCCTGACTGGAGTGAGATCGTGTCGCAGGACGAGCGGCATATTCGAGGTATATATGCCCTTGTATCACGTGAGCCATTCCATTACAGATCGACCCTACGTTCTGAAATACTATACCGCTAGGTAGTAGGTAGCAACCGTATGGTACATAAAGTTTCTTTTTTTTTTTTAAGAATAAAAAAAAAATCGATAGGTTCGGTTTGGTCGCTTAAAATTTTTAATACCTTATGAACATTTTTCAGATTTTTCTCAGGTTTTTCAATTCCCCCAATTTCTTGTGCAATTGATGCGTATCATTAGAAAAAAATGATCACTCAATAATGGCGAAAAAACTTTTTTTTTTTTTTACAAATTCGAATGTCTAAATCGAAATAAAAAAAAAAAAAAAAATCGCGGTAGATTTTACGATAAAACGTATTTCGAGTTAATGCGGAAGGCCCCATGCGTATACATACGGAAAAAAAAAAAAAAAAAAAAAAAACGTATGCCCACAGGTAGAAAAGACTCTACGACTTTGTTCGGCAACCTGCGCACGTGTTTTTGTGCTGTGGCCATGCGATGGGGTCATTGTCCTCCGGAGCCCTTGCCCAAATTCTCATCGTCGGTCTCACGTGATTTCGCTCAAACTACCTCATATCTATATAGCATTGAGATAAAGAGCTAGGAGAGAAATCATCATAAATCATAGATATAACGACGGATCGATAGATCGGTTTAAGAATAGTGTAAAATAGAGAGAGAGAGAGAGAGAGAGAGAGAGAGAGAGAGAGAGAGAGAGAGAGAGGACATTAAAAAGTAATTAAAACCCGGTGAGGTTATTAAACTGAGAATTTCTCACGTAACTAATTGGATAAATAATAGATATGAAGAAGAGAAGAAGAAGAAGAAAAAAATAAGCGGAGTAACGAGCGTGACTATCGAGACGACGTTCGCTAATTATTATTCAATATGCTGTATATTGTGCACCGCGCGATTCCCTGATATGAATATACACATATTTTTCGCATTAACAACGGGGCGAGCGAATAAATTCAAGATTTAATATTTTCGAATCTGAGGTAAATTCAGGAAAATTAAATTGCACAACGATCCAAGATGGCAAGGAGCATTGATTTCGACTTCGCAAAGTAAAAAAGGTCTTATGATATTTAACAATAATAATAATAATAATAATAATGGTGTGTCCGCGTGTATGCGATTATTGGTGGTGAACCGAATGAACGAGCGAGTGCCCGTCCATTCGAATTAATCGGCGGTATGGTGGCGATTCTCATCGTTCCATCTCCCCGCGAGAGCAATGTCCTCTCATTATCGAAATGCGATATCCCAGTGACGCGTTCATGTAGCGCTCTCTTTCTTATTTTATTTTATTTTTTTTTTCTTATTTTTTTCCCGTCTTGCGGAGAGTTCGACGTTCCCCAATGGGCACGTCGTTTCTCAGCTCGAGAGGTTCGTGACTTTGAACTCATGGATGACGACAACGTTGCAAAGAGAGAGAGAGAGAGAGAGAGAGAGAGAGAGAGAGAGAAGGGGAGGAAGAAGCGACGAGATAACGTGTCCGAGAACGTAATATGCAAGGCCGCGAGAGTAAAGAGTCATCTTTCCATTTCTTTCTCTCTTTCTCTCTCTTGAGAAATTTTTCAGGATATAGAGAAGGAAAGAGAGAGAGAGAGAGAGAGAGATTTTTACGGGTGTTGCTGGAGCGCACAGAAGAGAAAATTTTCATTGCCCATATGCGGCAGAGGTAGGACCTCTTCCGGGTTGAGAATAACATTTGGCAGAGGCTAAAGCGTAAAAACAGGAGAAAAGAAACTGTAAAAAAAGATTAGTTGGTTTTGATTCATTGCCCGAAAACGAGAAATGACTTTATCGACTACTGTACAGCTTGATGAATCAGAGAGAGGCGCGGAGGGGGGGGGGGGGGGGGGCATGAAAAATCAATGAAAATTGAAATTCCGCGTGAGAAAAGGATGAAAACAAGGTGGTTTTATTTTTCTTCTTACGCGGGCAAAGAAATGTGTATTATAATGCAGTGCGGACCTGGGCTCTGGCTTTTTTTTGGTAAGGCCTTTTGCCGCTTCGATTTTTTTACACGAGAGACAGAGACTCGAGGAGCCGGTATATAGTATATAGAAACACGAGGAAAGGCACCTGCGGTCGACGACCCTCGTCGAGGAGGCTCGCTCTTCTTCGAGAGCTCCTATATCGAATACCTCGGGGGCACACACACGGGGCATTCTGTGCTCAACAACGCGACAAAATCCTACTCGCCCAATACAAATGCCATCTCGGACATCCGTGCTGTATATATAAGCCCGGCGCACGCATGTCCAAATACAAATGATGCTAATAACAATAATAATAACATTTTACGACCAGCCCGTCGTACCCCTTGTCCACGAATTATCAGCAGCACGCTAATCCACTTTATCCTTTGGCGCGCATGTAAAGAGACGCAAAAAGGGGCAAAGACATTTTCTTAAAATACTTATGAGCACAAAGAATGATATAAAGTCGAAGATTTCATTTTTGAAGGACTTCGAATCAAAAAAAAATATGAAAACGCTACGAGATTTGGGAGAACTTCATTTGAATAGGCTCGCTCAAATACCTCGAGTTGTGATTATTCCAAGGGTGGTCTACGAATCGTCCAAAATGTATGAAAATAACGGTCGTGCGTATGAAAAATGGGCAAAAGATTAAAAAAAAAAAAATCATCATCGGCTGTGAACCGGGCAACATTTTGACGTCTGATATAATGACATTGAGACTCGGTTGAAAAGTAGCCCTGCCACGGTCATTTATTGGCAAAATCGAAATCTCGATTTCGATAAAAAAAAATCCACGAATATGGATTTAAATAATCGCAAGGATATGAAGAATGCCGCGCGATATCCCGATGGACCGCGCGCGCCGCACGGTGGCTGGCCTCAGCGTCCTTCTCGTGACTTCAATGAGCGTTAAGCGAGAACTCCTTACGGCACTCTTGGCGCATCTTTATCTCTCTCTCTCTCTCTCTTTCTCATCGTGAAGATCGATGCATGAAAATAAGAGAGAGAGAGAGAGAGAGAGAGAGAGAGAGAGAGAGAGAGAGAGAGAGAGAGAGAGAGAGAAGAGAGAGAGCAAAGAAGATGCACGAAGAGTCGAGGCAGAGTGGTAAAGATGTGTAAGAAGCTGGGGAACAAGTGTGTAAGAATAAGAGAGATGGCGATTATACTGGCCGATGACTGAGCAAAGATTCGCCGCGTAAGAAAACAGCTGGTAGGTTGAACGAGCCACGAGTTCAATGACTGAGGGATCGAGCGAACGAGCCTCGAGAAATATATATGTATATATATATATATATATATATATATATATATATATATGCACATTCATAGTATATAGCTGGTTATCCGAGACGCGTGAGCAATAGTCGTCGTCATTTTCCAACGCTCATAAAAGTATGAATGTTGACAGCCCCGCGAGAGTACATATCCCGACTCTGTCAACGGGAAGAACTTTCACGGAGGACAATTACGTTTTTTTTTAGTAATATCTTTCCTTATCGCGAAGAAAACTTTTCGAGTATAGAAAAATCGGGAAGAATCATCGTGCAAGCTTCGTATTTGCACGTGGTTTTTTTCTTGTTTCTTCAACAAAAAAATTCCGAAGCCTGACAGCTGACAACTTTTTTTTTTTGTCAGTTTTGATGATCACCCCATTATTGGGGTAAAATCGTCGGTAATTGTCTAGTTTGGTTATTTTTCCGCATTTTCGCGCTTTTTTTTTCGACAAAACTCTTCGTTTCAGCACTGGCAATGATGATCGGACGGAGGAGCTCGAAAAATATACCCTAACCCAACTCAACTCAACCCCAAACTTAAACGCAACTAAAGTGGTATTTTATTTAAATAAAATACCGAAGATAATTGTTTTTTTTGTTTGGGATTTTTTGGGTTCGGTGTGGGTATGTTTTTGGATTTGGGTTTGGTCGGGTTTGAGAATATTTTTCGAAGCCCCTTATTCGCCTGATTATCATTATTGATCCTGAAATAAATGTTTTTGTCGAAAAAAAAAAAACGCAAAAATTAGAAAAATAGTATATATACCAAAAATCACATTTTATTTATTTATTAATTTTTTTCAACTTTTTCGTTTCTCCCCTTCCCCTCCCCGCCTGATTATCATTATTAGTGCCGAAATTAAGAGCTTTGTCGAAAAAAAAAAGATCGCAAAAATTTTTGCATTATAATCTGAACGGGGCATTCAAACAAATTCAGAATTATACATTAAGCATAATTTTTGAAGAGTACACGTCTTTCCCCGCAAAAGATTTGGCACTTTGCGCAGATCTTTTCATTGAAATCTGCGAAAAATAATTCACGCAAGCAAAAAAGAGCTATGTTTTGCTCCATGCGGAAGAAAAATTATGAAAAATTGACATTTTCAAAATAAAATTGACGCAACTGAGAATATGCTATCGTTTTTCTCGATCGTTGGCGCAAAAGCACAAGCTTATTTTAGCAAACGCGATGGTATCTCCGTGACTCATGATTCGCGGTTTTCTTGCCGATCCCCCGTAGTATCGGCTTACGTGCTGACTCTTCGCGATTACCGCAGCGCTACACAATGTCAAATGTTTCAAACACACACACACATACACACACACACACACACACTCACGCAAACTCGATTCTATTATGATCCTTTTGTACGTGACGTTTGTATAGTAAAAGGTTTACGATTCAACCTCAAGATAATACTTAAACAGTTGGAGCGAGCAGTGGCCCAGTTGGTCCGACTCTGGACTGCCACGCAGGCGGCCAGGGTTCGATCCCGCGGCCGGCACCAATGGATTTTTCCAGATGCTTTTTCTGCGAGCTCGGTGGTTCGAAACCCACCTTAAATTGTAGGTTCTCACAAATACACTGGGCCAATAGCAATGAGGTTGCAAAAATCGAGAGAGAAAAATAGTTCCGTAAATGAACAGAAAAACTAAAATAGTGGGCCCAGTGTAAGAGTGATATAGTGAATGAAAGTGTTGTAAAAAGCCGAAAAGGCTATGCAAGTAAAACTTACTACTACTACTTAAACAGTTGTATATAAATGATTTATCGTATACCCGTTTGTTGTTACATGGCAATTTTTACCATACTCGTGATGAATTTAAAATTTCGTTGCTCGATGCTGAATCGCATACGATAGAAAATCAACGCAAATTCGTGAAATAAAATATAATTGCGCTATCAAAGTCTGTGGAATCTTTGAATTTTTTTTTTTAATTTTGTTTAAATTCGATCGGCACCATTGACAAAAGTCATGAACAATGGGAGACGAAAATTCGTCATTGCGAATTTGCTCAGGCTGCGCGGTAGGGTTCGTGGAGAAGGTCCCGGGGGAAGAGGGGGGGGGGGGGATAACGTTAATTAGCTGCAAATCAGCGGTTCATCCAACCATTTTCACATAATTGATACGGTTACAGCGGCCTAACGGGCGTCGGCCACACACACACACACACACACACACACACACACACACACACACACCGTATATATCAAGTCGCGCTCCGGCTAATGCGCTTTCCCGAAAGGCTATTTTACGGCGCCAGAGTACATTATACATAACATACGGTTGGGCGAGAGGATAGTTAACTAATGCTAATCGCGGTCGAGCGTGTGCAACGGTTACCCCGTTGGCGCGTGTATAGGTGTAACGAGGCCGAAATTACACGCGATATTCAATGTCCACATATAACAAAAAATGTGAAAAATTGAAAAAAAAAAAAGAGAAAACTCAAACGATTGATTTGCGGCAGTTTTGTTTTGTTTTTTTTTTGGTTTTTTTCGAGCATGTATCTTGTTCGATGCATATATACTCGTTCGATTTTCACGTCAATGTCCTATTGGATTTTTATGATCGAGAACTTGGACCCGGAAAAAAAAAAAAAAAATAGCAGTAAAGGATCGTTGAACTGGCATCAGGAGGAAGCCCTTTCCGAGTGATTCCCTCGTGCATATATATACGCATATAACGGTATACTTATGCGCTTGCTGTCCTTGCGTCCCCACCCCGGTAATTTCGGTACATCTTCTTATGAACTTCCGGCAGTATATGAACGAAGAAAGAACTCGGGGTACACGGAGTCGTTGGAGCGTGAGACGAGGCTTGTCTCGCCGCAATGCTCATCGCAATGCACACACACATATATATATATATATATATATATATATATATATATACATAGCAGGTCCTTCGACCACCAAAATCCAATCTCGCGAGCCGTCATGCTGCCGCTCGAAATAATCTCCAGTGCCGACAGAGAAACAGAGAGTGTATACACGCGCGGGGAGGTTCCCTCCACTGTACATAAAGTTTTACGAATTATACTAATCGAGGCGCAATTTTGGACTTGAAAATTTTGATTTTTCTTCGCGGCTGCAAAATCATACTTGAATTTTTTGCTCCGTCCCCCTTCTCAGGACTCGGTTTTTTTTTAAAATAACTTTTCAATGTTTTGCCTGGCGAGTTTTTATTTTACCAAAATGGTAGACGATGGGGACGGCAGAGTAGACAAAAGGGCCGAGCTCACACACTCACAATCATAGTGCCGTTACATTCCGCTATACCGCCGGAAAATAGGCCAAGTAGAGGGTCTGTAGGTCCTGCGAGAGATTCGCAGTAGGCTTAAAAGAGGGTCTGTAATATCCTACGAGAGATTCGCAATAGGCCGAAGGGAATTGAGACATACGCAATAGGCCTAAAGGAGGGTCTATGGGGGCATCTTAACGAGGCTTATATATACCTAGATCGAAATGAGGTTCTCGCGGACCCTGATGCATAACCTCCTTCGAATCAAATGCCACTTTTGTAGGTTCGCGTGGAGTCTGATGTCAAAAATGTACCGAACACGTTATACCCTACTTTGTCCCTCAATACTACCGAAATTTGGACAACTCTCGGAGAGAATTCGAGGCTTAAAGCAGGTTTTTAGGGGGGGGTAGGGTTTTGAGGGTTCAAAAAAAGTGATTTTTTTTTATTGCATATTACGAAAGTATAGTAACTCAAGAATGTTGTCTGTTAATAGGAAGTCAATGATTCTATGTGAGTAAAATAAAAAATAAATAGCTTACTAAGTTTTATCAGGGTCTTTTCGCTACGAAAAACTTTAAACGCGTTTTTCTCAAATCGATGTTTTTTGAGTCGGTGCACTCTGTATCTCAAAATCTATTCAACCGATCGTTCTCAAATTTTTTACAGTATTTCCTTACATAATTTATGAGGTAACCCTGTTGAGATTTTTTCGTTTTTGATTTTATTTTTTTTATTATTAACAACAATAGTAATGAATTTAGGCCAAAAATCGGTATTTTCACTTTCAAGTCTTGTAAAAAGTTCAAAAATTAAAAAAAAAATGGAAAAACTCGACAGAGATACCTAGAGAGACATAAAAATTAAAGGGAAAACTTTGGTTATTTCATTTCAAATGATCCAGTGCTGAGGTATGACGTGCATCGCAAAATGTATTTTTTCTGAGGCGCCTGCGAAGAATTGCTGCCATTCGGTCAATTTTCAATATTTTTCAACCAATATTTCACAGAATATAGTTCAATTACTACTCTTTAATGTACAATAATCAGAAATAAATTTACTTTCACCGTACGCCCAAAAAAAATCTGTAAAAACCTGTTTTTTTCTGCCTTCAAAACCCTACCCCCCCCTTAAGGAGGCCTGAAGTTTCGACTCGGGATGCAGTGTGGAAAGTCGTCTCTTGATACAATTTCACCGGTAATAAAATGAGAAAAAAAAAAAATTCACGAAATTTAACAAATTATTTGCACAAATTTCTTTCAAAAGTCAAGCGGTGCCAAACGAGAATTCATTTTAAAAATTTATACTTATGATTATTTTAAGCGTGGAACATGCCTCTTCGACCATTCCCTTAAGGTTACAAGGGGTCACTGCCGTTCTTCCGTCTCACGCAATCTCACGCCATATATATATATGTCTATATACTCCCCCGTGGCTCTCAGCTATTTTCGTGAAAGAGAGATAAAAATATATACGATCGCTACAAACGGATAAAAAATCCCGACGAAAATTGACATTAAAAGGTTGGCTTGTACTTTGGAATTGAAAAACTGGACAACTTTCACGTTAATAAGGGCTGTATCGTGGGCGATAGAGGGAGAGAGAGAGAAAAGAAAAAGAATTGAGGGACACGCGTACCGGTCCGCGCGGTAAAGTTTGTTGGCCCCGTATATACCGGTTCTCCAGCATCTCTTTCTCTATTCTTCCTGGAAGCTGCGAGCGGACTTTCGGCTATAATAATTATAATAACAATAAAAATAATATAGGAATACGCGCGCGTACACACACACACACATACACACACACACACACACACACACACACACATCTGCGAAAATACACTCGTGAGAGCTTCATCATTGAATATACCCAGTCCAAAGAAAATTCTAAAACCCGTACATCGCTCCGAAACGTTAGTCTCGTCGTTGCACGTTTATTCTTTGCGTATACGAATATAATAGTGAGCGAAAAGAAAAAAAAAAATAATAATAATTCCTACTGTGCTACCATCTTCGTGATTTATATTATATTCGCACGTGTTTACGCTCACGCGATCCTGGGGCAAGGAAAAAGAACAACGTTAGTTCGTTAGTTAGTTAGTTAGGCAGGTCGAGTCAAGTTCGATTTATATAAGTGTAACAACTTTTTTCAGTTGGTCTGAACTGAATAAATTGTATTTTTTTTGTTTTCCTATTTCGATTCCATGGCTCAGACTCAAACTTCTTTTTTTTCACCTTTTACTTTTACTCTTTTGCCGTTTATATGCGCCATATTGACACCAGTTTAAAGTCCCTCAAAAGTAATAACCTACGACGAATATAAATATTTTTATTCACATTGAACGACGTTGTATACTTGTACATTATACATATATATGAAAAAAAAATGTATATATATATATATATGCTTTTATATGGTTCGTTGACCCTGGGCTTTTGTTCGTGGGGCCGAACCGGGAATCAGAGAGAGTTCCATGCTTTCTGCTGGCTGGGTTGCTGGCTTCTCTCTGCTGTGCCCAACCAAGAGAACATTTGTGAGGCCCCCTCATATACAGCATATATACATATATAGAAGCGTCGAAAAACCGAGGCTCTGGCTCTCTCTCTCTCTCTCTCTCTCTCTCTCTCTCTCTTTCTCTTTCTTTCTCTCTTTCAGGGGAACCAAAACTCACTCGGTTGGGTAATCGATCGTAACGCACCAAGGTCTTTGCCACCTGCCAGGAACCCTCTCGCACGCTATCCGGGAACGCGCACAAGCTTCCGCGAGACTGATCCTTCAATCGAGTCCTATATACGTATATATATATCGATTGATAGCAAATAAAAAGACCGTGATCAAGAGAATTCGAAACTTAACTCAGATACGCCTTTTAACAATAAATAATGATAGCGGAAGATTGTCCAGCCTTAATTATCATCGATATTTAACTATGACTTTGCAGCCCTTTAATTTCCATTCGGGAAGAAGCCGAGGAATTGCTTGGAAAAATGATGACATTGGTCTCTCGATTTATGCATAGTTGACAGATTCAAAAGTGCTACACGATATTGTCATTATTGGGGTGAACGCAGCCGGTTGAAATGATTTTTCAATCGCGTATCGTTATGGATATATAATGCTTGAAATGAATATATTTTTTCATCGATATTTATATATAATGAAAAATTCTGCAACAAATTCCTGCACACAACAAACATGCACACAAATACACACAATTTTCTTGACTTTATCAGTTTAAAGAAAAGATTTGAAATATATTTTCGTGACTATAATATTGAAAAAAAATATCCACTATCTTTTTGAAGTAATAAAAAGCTTTGTAAGCTTTTTTTCGATATATTTTACTCGAGGTTCGTGGTTATTTTTTATTTATTTATTTATTTTCGATGATGCGCTTGAAAATGAAGGTATGAGATACACGAGAGGAAAACTGCTTGGCCGCGGATATAGATCCGAATCGATATATGAAGCGTTGTTGCGGGCGCGTGCATGGAAGACACGTGACTATATATTATATGCCGGCTATATGCTTTTACAAGCCATGTAGTATCGCTTTGTGATAGGCGTATATTTGTACCTACACATCGTTCGTCGACCACCTTCAGTGTGTTACTGACCCCGTATGACCCTATGCAATTGCAAACCGCAACTATATACCGCTGTATACACATATCTATATAAATATAGCTAAGCGTCAAAAGGGCGTATCGAACGTTTCGAAGAATGAAACGTCTCGCTCTTTTGTTACGGATCCTCTCTCCGTTATACCTTCCGCAAAATTTATTTATTCAACGTACAGATTATCTCGCGAGCCACTCCGATGGCCTTTCTCATTCGATCGATGCCCGGTGACACTTTCGTCAATTGGACGTTCACTTTTTTTTTTCTCTTCAAATTCTCACGTAAAAAAGAATTTTTCTTCTATCATTCCGCACGATTTTTATTTACCATATACCTCCGATTAGTTAAATCTGGAGTAATTCTTTTATGATATTGTTAATTTTCCAGAGCTGGACAGTACTTCAAGTACCCGGTACTCGCGATGTACTGGAAGTACGGTACTTGAAGTACAAAGTACTTTCAAATTATTTCAAGCATTGTACTTAAATTCCCAAGTACTCGACACGTACTTCAAGTATTTGAAATTAACAATTCAAGTACTTGCCTATACTTCAAGTACTTTCCTGTACTTTAAGTACGTTCCTGTACTTTAAGTACTTTCCTTCAGGTACTTTCCCGTGCCCCAAGTACTATCCAGTACTTCAAGTACTTCCCCGTGACCGAAGTACTTCAAGTACTTCCCTGTGACCGAAGTACTTCAAGTACTTCCATGTGACCAAAGTACTTCAAGTACTTCCCTGTGACCGAAGTACTTCAAGTACTTCCCTGTGATTGAAGTACTTCCCAGTACTTCAAATACTTTCATGTGCCCCAAGTACTTTCCGGTACACTTCAAGTATTTTCCTGTACTTCAAGAACTTTTCTGTACTTCAGGTACTTTTTCAAGTACCAAGTATGAAGTACTTTTGTATGCGTCTCGCTAATGGTTACATGCATAACGCCTTTGAATATATAATTGTGGAACGTTCTGCACCATCTTTGGTTAAGATTGTGAGGAATGACCGTTCAGAGGCTCAAGCTACGGTACAGTTACGGTGTCATTGTCAATGCACGGCTCCGTTTTTAACAATCCGTGTATTATATTTTTTATTCTTTCTTTTTTAAACCTGATGAAGCTAAATAAATCTTAATCAAAATTGTCAATGCTATTTTTTTTTATTTCTTTCTAATGCTTCGCTTAAATATTTATATTCCAATCTGCCTAACCCGAGTGAACTGCACAATGAGAAAATATGTTTTGACACAAAAAGTACTCGAATCGAAATTAAACGATTTCAAAGATTACGCATTAAATCAAATATAAGTACCGAAACTTACGAGATGTATAACCTGAAAATTTGAAAAGTATTTGATACTTGATACTTGACGTATTTCAAGTACTCAATACCTCGAGTACTTCAAATATTTAGTACTGAGTACTTGTAGTACCGAGTAATTCAAGTAATAAGTACTCGAAGTACTTGGTACATGAGATACACGAGTACTTCTCGTACTTATATAGTACTTCGTACGCGACGTACTTTCAGTTACTTTTCCCAGCTCCGTAATTTTTCATACGTTCTTCAACTCGTATCAATAATTTTGTTTCACAATTATTCACGAGTAATTTATAATCCGTTATCAATGGAATTTATTTGAAAAAAAAAAAAAAAAAAAAAAAAAAAAAAAAACATAATGATGCGCCGAGAGCTCTAACGGAAGATCGTCGACAAAAGCCGTTCGTTCTCGAAACGCTCGAGTGCACGTGCGAGAACGGTAAAAAAAAAAAAAAAAAATTACGATCAAACCAGAAAAAGATATCGGCGATTGTCCACACGGTCACGGTGATGGATCTCGCGCTGTGCATCCGCAGCAACGCGTATGGCCTATCGCGATGAAAGCCCTTTAAAATCCTTTCGATTGAAAAAAAAAAAAAAATCAAGACTCACCTCTTATAGTGCTAGGCATGATGTCCCCAATTGCATATCCTGGTATCCACAAAAAGCAGCAACTAATCTCTTTCGACACAAGTTATATCATATATGCACCGCATATATTAATTTCCGTATCACTGCACTGAATTTAATATCAATCGTTCCCACGGATATGTGCTGCATTGACTCTCCTTGTCAGACGCACTTCCACCGCATCTTGAATCTCTCTCCCTGTCACGATACTATTCAAAAATTTCACGGACGACGTTAGTTCCTTAAACGAATGGGAAAAAAAAAAAATACACCCACGCGCACACACGCACACGCACGCACAAAATGTTTGTCAAGTTGAAACGATGCGCGAGTGAGTGAAGAGAGAGAGAGAGAGAGAGAGAGAGAGAAAAAAAAATGGTATTCTCACTCGTTTGTATCGATAATAGAGCGACCAGTCTCGTGTCGTTTGAGGTTACGGGTCGACGACATTAGCATGCTAAATCGATACATACGCGCACTCCCACGTTCTTACGACCGATTCTTCCAGGATCGAGATTTTTGTTTTTTCAAATAAATACGCATATGGCACACACACATATGTAAATATATGTATGTGAAATACTTCGCGATTTCAATGCTCACAAATTTTCACACAAGTAACAATGTAAATTCGATACAATAATTGCTCAACAATACTGCCTTTCCTTCACTTTTGACGGATTAAAAAAAAAAATAAAAAAAACCAATAAATAAACATTGGACGGTTCTCAAATCACAGCACAGTCAGTTTTACACTCGCGATATTTTTTTTCAATAGATACACACACACACACACACACACACACACACGCACGCACTCACGTGGATTTCACAATTCTCCGATGACAAAAAAAAATCATCATCAATCGACCGAACTTTCGATCATTTTTTCATCACCGATCAACCGAGACCCGAACTATTATTTTCGTCACAGAAAAAAAAATAAAAATGAACGAAAAATGCGAGATGATTTTTCAACGAAAACTTTGATGATTATTCTGGATCTTCGATCTCGTCGTTCCGATATTACGAAGGAGGGAGAGGTAGAGAGAGAAAGAGAGAGAGAGAGAGAGAGAGAACTCGGTAGTTTTCTGAAATCTTATGCGCGAAATGTCATTCGGGAAATAATTAATAAATTTCGTTCGTTCTCCGGAGTCTATGGAGATTACGTGCGCGTCTCTCGCGAGAGTTTCGGAGGTCCGGTGGTGGTGGTCGGCGAGTGACTCTACCGCGGCTCACGGTTAAGAGATCCACAGGTGCTCGTGCCTCTGTTACGTCGCCCTTACCCCTCCTTTTCCATCCACCTTCCTCCTCCTCTCTCTCTCTCTCTCTCTCTCTCTCTCTCTCACTCTCTCTCGTTCTCTCTCACTCTCTCTCTCTCTCTCTCTCGTCAACCCTCTCGATGTACTAGTCCGGCATCACCCCCACCTCGGTAGTTTCACACACCACCGCTGAGTCTTAACTTTGAAACTCTCTGTACAAACTGTACTCTCGTACATATACGTGTATATGTACAGCTTGGAACGAATCAAATTAAAGTTTCGAACTCCTATCAGGTTTTATCGCCAAACACTATTTACTAATGATTTTTTTTTTTATTTTTTTTATTTCAAACACATATTTCAGATAAAATACGGAAATTAGATCCGATTCTTCGATTGGGACTGTTTTGGTTGGAAAATGTTTGCTTGTATTAAAAACAAGCTCGAAAATCCATTATGAGTCATTGCTCATTCTGTTTTTTTTTATATTTATAAATTGTACGAAATTGATAAAAAAAAAAATCGTGAAGCCAATCCGAGAGATCAAATGAGGGGATCAAATGCCCCCCCCCCCCCCGGGCCTCTCCGTTAGTATGAAAAGTGGCTTTATGCAGAAGAGGTATAAATCATCAATGCTATTTTTTAAAATTATTTCTAATTTTTTGTTCAAATACTTCTTCCAATCTGCCTGACCTAAGTAAATTGCACGATGTGAATATGTGTTTTGACACAAAAAGTACTCGAATCAAATCAAATGAGGTTCAAGAGTACCTAAGAAATCGAATATAAGAACTGGAACTTGCGAGATGTATACCTGAAAACCTGAAAAGTACTTGATACTTGATACTTGACGTATTTCAAGTACTCGGTACCTCAAGTACTAGGTACCTCGAGTACAAGGTACCTCGAGTACTAGGTACCTCGAGTACTCGGTATCTCGAGTACTCGATATCTCGAGTACTTGGTACCTCAAGTATTCGGTACCTCGAGTACTCGGTATCTCAAGTACTCGGTACCTTAAGTACTTGGTACCTCGAGTACTCGGTACTCCAAGTGTTTACGATACTTGGTACTTGAAATACACGAGTTTTTCAAGTACTTAAAGTACTTTTTGTACTTTCGAGTACTTTGCCCAGCTCCGTTATGGATTCTTGATGATAGATCCAGTTCAAAATTTTTTCAAAGCTTTATCTATAACTGTAAAAATGGTAAATTGATATATAATGCGAACGTGTAGGAATCCAAATTTCTCAGCTTTAGCATCTGGAGATTAAATATTGAAACGCAAGTGCTGTTCCAGAGGTTCTTTACACCATTGAGAATTAAGGATCTTTGGAACGAATATAGTATAACGAATTCAAAAAATTTGAAATTTAGAAATAGTTTTTGTTTGGTTCCCGAAGTGGGCGCGAAACGCTGGCAAGACGATATTCTACCGAATGTCAATGTCGTGCTACGTCACGCGGCTATTTAACGTATATTTCGTATATATATATATATATATATATATATATATATAAACAAGTGGGCGTGTGTGTGTGTGTAAATTCGGTCGACGACCTCTGGGAGCAACGTCCAAAAAAGAGTGGTTCTCTCGCGCCTCGTACGGATCCTTCGCCAACTATTTTTGGCTCGTCGATCAACGTGCAGCGAGAAAAAAAAAATACTGATCTGCTCGATTTACTTTTATTGCGTATTTTGAAAATTACATAAACGAATTTTAAATACTAAAACAAACAAGGGTATCGTATTCAAAAAGATCTTATACGCAAATTGAATAAATATACAAATTAGCCCTATATATAGTTATACTCGGTTAAAAACAATTTACAAATAAATTTCATCAAGATTTATTTTGTCGTTGAATGCACGATCGAATGGTGGCACTGACCCCCGATCAATTTCACAAAACAAGTGAGATCGAACGATCCAACGAAGAATTCGAGACTGATTGAATTTTCGACTTTGTAGCCCAAGGATATCCTGGTTGTCACAGGACGAAGGATCAGAACCGGCTGATGAAAGATTCAGTGCTTTTTTTTTGTCTTTCTTCGTTTTTTACATCGACCACCGACAACTCGAATCCTTTATGCAATTTTATCGTACGTGCGCGTGTATACGTGCGTGGCGCCATTTCGGAGATTGTTGAACTCGCTTTAACACACCGCGTCCCAATTGGTCACTCGGTTTCCCTCCATATGGTATAACTACTTAAAATTTCCAACCTGACTCAAGGATTTCTTTAACGAGATTCGTCCAATGCTATAAATATATGTATATATATATATATATGGAGTATATGTTGATCTAACATGGCGCAATAGATCTCACACTATAAAATAGCCACTTACGTTGGAATGTACTTTAACACGGTAGCGAGAAAATTTCATTTCGACACGATGAAAATGAATTATTGAATTCGAATGATTGAATAAAAAATGTTCTATCCGGATAAAGATTGTCATTAAAACGTTTCGTCAAAGTACAATTTAATTTGTTTTTTATTATTATTTTTTTTTTAAATTCTAATTAAGAATCAAAGCGGTCCGTTCAGATAAGCCTCGGGGTCAAAGATCTCTGGACAGGTTGTTATTTCAGAAATTTCGTTCGCTCGGTCACAGCGAGACAGATCCATCGCGCGCTCTTTAACGCAAAACAACCGGTAATTATATCACATGCATAGACATAGGGCAAGGGAGCGCGGAGCATAATCGATCGTGTATAGGAAATTGGTTGTCGAGGTATAGTGGGGGGGGGGTCAAACACGGGGCCCGGCGGCCCAAGAAAGCTCACCACACGCGGCCAAATGTGAATATTCCGATGGTCGTTGACCTCTTCATTCGGTCTTTCGCGCCAAACCGTGTATGCTCTTTTCTATGTACACGAAATATTTTTCTAAAATGGAATTAAAAAAAAAAATCCTAGGCCGGTAATAAATAATAATATTTTCATGTTATTAATAATGATAGCAGCAAACGTGACACTTTGAAATGTTATTTGTAAATTTTATGAAAACGTGGAATCCACGTACTTAACAATTCAGGTAGGGGCAGTTTTACAAATAATGCCCTAAAATGTAGGGATTATGCAATGAATGCCCCCTCGTCTCGACCATCGATCCGTGCATCGTAGTCCAGGAAAAAGGGTCGAAAAAAATAGGTTCACAATGCATAATTTTAACGCGCGCAATTTTTATGATTAGGAATAATTAAGGGGTGCCCCCCTGAGTATAAATGAAAAATGGCAGGGGTGGGGGCCATCTTGGAAAATTGTTTTTCTCAAATATCTCGTAAACTATTCATCCTACGGCAAAAATGGAAATGACATTTTTCACAGAAAATATAATTCCCTTCCTTTTTTTATTCAAAACTTTTAACGGTAAAATTCATATTTTTCAAGTTACAGCGCGCCAAAAATAATTATTTCAAAACGGTTCGATCAACCGTTAACGAGATTCTTCATAAAAATCGTCATCAAGACATTTTGGCGCGCTTTAACTTGAAAAATATGGGTTTTAACGGAAAAATTTTTTAATAAAAATCATAGGAAATTTTGTTGTCAATGAAAAAGGTCATATCTGTTTTTGCCCTAGGATGCACCGTTTACGAGGTATTTGAGAAGATAAATTTTTCAAGATGGCAGTCGAAGCACACTGCCTCCCCCAGCTCCGCCATTCTGCATTTACACTCAGGGGGCACCCCTTAATTATTTTCGATAAAAGGAATCGCACGCGGAGAATTATGGAGGAAAAAAGTACCTGTTTCCTGGACTATCCATCGATCCGTTCATTCAGGTGATCCATCCATCCAACGCGACCCATCGCTCCAATCCCTCGAATTCTTCCATATACCCGCTCGCAGTATCATCCATATAATCCTCACTTCATCATCACTTCATTAATCTCGCGTAAGACCCATTTTCATTCATTCAAATTGACGAATTTCGTTTGAAAAACGTTCCTCACTGCGGGCGAAGCCTTCACGCTTTTCCTTGACTTTCGTTCCGGAAATTTCGGATGTTATTTCGATTTCAATATTTTTTGCTGCGCGGGGATATGTGGGACGCAAAAGTGACAGAGTAATACGAGGTCTGGGGAAAGAATTTTTTAAAGTAAAATACATTTTTTTCGGTCCATGACTGGGCGAAACTTAAGCACTTGCTTCAGTCACAGATGGAAAAAATGTTTTTTTCTTCAGAGAAATCCGTTCCCTGGTTTCTATTATTACGTACCACATTTACGCTTTTGTAAACATCAAAGTGACTATATAATACAGTCCCC
The DNA here is from genome assembly GCA_963564615.1 of Rhorus exstirpatorius. Classification (NCBI taxonomy): domain Eukaryota; kingdom Metazoa; phylum Arthropoda; class Insecta; order Hymenoptera; family Ichneumonidae; genus Rhorus; species Rhorus exstirpatorius. Next base: position 10,045,322 of record OY751322.1, on the reverse strand, counting down.
TGGTGCAATTACGAGGCTGGATAATTGCAGTCGTTCACCGACGCGTCGGTTTGCTCGATTATCCGCGGACAATCGCGAGCCTCTATACTGGTTATTAGAAAAAAAAAAAAATCGAACCTCACGCTCGTAATTTATTATTCCCTCGATTCTTTTGTCGAGACCGCCGAGGCACTTTGACTATAATTGTCATTAACGATTCGTCATCGTGAATACAGGTTCCTTTGTCATTTAATATTTAGGTTTTATTCGATAAGCACAATCTTTTAAGGGGTAACACCACTCTATATAACAGCCGAAAAAAGACCTAACTTTGACGATTTATTTTGGGAGTATGGAAAAATTAATAAAATATCTTTTCAGAGGGATTTTCAGAGGGATTTATTGAAGTATGAAAAAAAAAATTTTATTATAATTTTGATGCAAAATGGCGGCGACAGAGTCAATCTTTGAAATGGCCTTTTTTTTTAAACTCCTTCATGGGAGGACGAATTTCTCGTAAAGTATAAGACCTGGAACAAAAATCCAAAAACAAATTATAATCTATATACTATTGCATATGGAACTACATGGGGGGTTTTCTTTCTAAATCAAATCTCGTCGAAATGATGCATTTTTGAAGAAATTAATCGATTTTTGGCCAAGCAATAAGCAGTAAATTGTTTATAAAAAAAAAGTTTACATTAAATTTTTAAAAAGAGCTACATGCTCCCATAGAAAATGTAATTGTAAAGCTACTGTCAAAATTTCGAAATTGATCCGTGCAACGGTGCGTTCAAGTAAGCCGTCCTCCCAGTTTGAAAAAAGTGCTTTCGAGAAAAAAGCGCTTAAAGTTTTACGAGCATTTAAATCCTTGCTGAGGCACTGTGGCAAAATCGAGAATTGAACCTTTAAAAAAAATTTTTTCCACTATAGAATCAACTGGATATTTTTTTTATGACCCTAAAATATTGTTTAAGCCAAAAAAAAAAAAATCCGAATTTTCCAAAATTCTAGAGTGATGTTACCCCTTAATGAATTTTCTTTTGGTATTGAATAAAAAATATACTTTGGTGACATAATCCAGAGGCATTTTTGCCACGAAGGTTCGAAAAGCACGTTATTACGAGATAAGCACAAACATTTTTTTTTTTTCGTCTCGATATAACGCAATAAATACGTAAGATTCAATAACGTATATGTGTGTGGGGCAGTACACGTTCTTTGCTTCGTATATATCTCGTACCATGTGTATATGCATGTATATAAAATCTTGGTGAACACGTCGCAGCGCCGTTAACTCTGATATACCTGGCTTACTAGCTTGGCCGGACTGAGCATAAGGTGAATGAACCTTGATCGATTCGATCGCGCGTATACGGTTTCGTTCGTTCATCGAGAGAGAAGGAACGAATGTAGAAAAAAAAAAACACGAATGTTTACATCTTCTTTATCCGGAGACGAAAAAAAAAATCCAATTCTGTACGAAAAAAAAAACCAGGAAAACCTCGATTATGGCAAATTGCCATAACCGGGGTTTCACAGAGCTCGAGTTTCTTTTTCAAGTGCGTCGTTACTCCTTGACACTCGAAATTAATATAATCTGAAATTGATCAGTTTGGCGAAAGTAATTGGTATGAGCTTTTTTTTAGTCATCGTTCGTGTTCCATGAATCGTAAAATTATAAAAAAACAAAAACAAAAAACAAACTTTTCCCAGAGACGATAGCATTCACGTTGTAATAAGGGAATGAAGAAAAGAGAGAGAGAGAGAGAGAGAGAGAGAGAAAGAGAAAAGAAAAATTATGATTTATTTTTGATGATGCAGTGGACGAAAAAGTGTAAGGCTATGCGAGCGCCATGCCGGAAACGCGGCGAAGAAGAGCAAACGATGATGAAAATCGATTTTTGCCTCTCGCCCGGGCGAAACTCTGCGCAATATGAGAAATGAGATTGCGCACGGGATTTGACTCGTATCTCTCAGCGTCGAATCTCTCGTAACGTAACAGCGTTAAATAATCAGTACTGAAGGGTGTCGCTGTGCCATTAGCAAACCAAAAGAACGTAACCAACGATGATTTTACACGCTGAATTTGTTTGAGCTGCGGCTTTTTCTCTCCTCGCAGCTCGATATATTGAGAACTCACAAATGTCACCCTGACCTCTGGCGGCCAAATGTCCAACTGCTCTCTCCCAGTCGCTGCCTCATGATTACCATGCGAATTCGTCGCTTTTTTAATAATAATTCAAAATCTACTGCTTCATTACAACAAGTAAATCATAAATAAAGATCGGAATGACACAGTCGATGTTTGGTGCGAGATCATGAGATTTTCAGCACACGCAGAATATAAATAATCGTTTTATTTGTGTCGTAAACACAAGCGACGTGACTTTTAATTTCATAATTTCTCAATCGTGAACAATAATTTATAAATAAAACATTTTTCATGCGATAGGTTTATATTTTAAATAATAATTCATTGTTCGAATGCATTTATTTAGCCGAAAAGTGATGAGAATTTTTTTTAAGATTTTGAGGTTAAATATGAGACGTCATGTATAGGTTCATTGCATTCTTATGGCGATATTCACTTCATCTGTATTCAATTTGCGCAATGGGTTCTATCCACGCATAATCCTCAATGGTATAATGAGCCTCATTGTCAAATCTAACCAATAAAACAATCGTATTTTGCCGAAAAATATGCCATAATGCAGTGTTTACAACTGTTCCCTGTATATATGCTGCCCCATGCCAACTAGGGCTGGCTGACTGAGAACGAGCGGGCATATTGAATAGGCCCCCCGCTTCCGTGTTGATTCCCAATACTTCTGGCAAGCGATTTCTTCGCTTTCATCATACCGTACGCATTGTCGGTGAAATTTCACGGCGCGGATGCATCGACCGTACGAAAATCGTTCGCCAAAAAAATTTCATTCGTCTCTCCTGAAAAATATCAACACATCGGCGATCCTCACGATGCGCGACCTCTCGAAAAACGATCCTTGTTCTCCTGCCGCACTGAATCCTTCACGGAAGGGCTTCCGAGCATATACCAGAGAGTCCAACAGTCGTTTGCATCTTGTCGCCCCGTCGTCGATTCTCTTTCCGCGTACGTGTATATAACGGTTGCGTCATATATATATATACGATGGTGTTTTCCCGCAAAAGAGCCCAGTATGTCCGTCATCCAGGAGATTAAACGATGATTCTTCGCGAAAGAGAAAGAGCGAAGGAGATGAAAAGGGCAGGATGAGGAAGAAGGAAGGTTGAAGGATATGCAGGATAAACGAAACGGTAGAGAGAGAGAGAGAGAGAAAGAAAGAGAGAGAGAGGAAGAGAGAGACAAAGAAGAGAAGTGGTAGTAGGAGCAAAAGCGCGCCCGCGGTATCCCCAACCGCGGGGATACCGGATTGGGAGGCCGCTGGCACACCGCGGCCTCCAGTGGCAAGCGCGTTCGCGCTCGGCAGGAGCGGAGTCAAGAACCTCTTCTTCGGGCGAGTCTTGGTCGCAATCTCTGGTTGAACGAACTGTGTGGAGCGTATACGAGGCTGCAGCGGTGTGCTAGCGGGCAACGGATATATCTGCGTTGGTTGGGTGGTATCCGCCAAGTCCCGTGAGTTCCGAGGTCTCATACAGCGACACAAAAGCCAAGATGGCGAGCAGAATCGGCCCGTGAGTAGCCCCCCCCCCCCCCCCGGCTCATCGTCGTTCCGCGACCGACTCGACGTAAAACATACGACGACGACGACGACGACGACGACGAGAGAGCCGCGGGACAACGGTAAAACTTATACCGGTATGTATGCGCCGCGGACCGGGGCAACAGAATCCAATGACGAAGCCGCGAGAAGCGGATAACTTATACGAAAGCGCGAGGGAGATGGATGGAACACGTTTGGTAAGACGTAAAAGAAGTGGAGGATGATTGGAGGGAATGAATAAGAGGTGAGAGAGAGAGAGAGAGAGAGAGAGAGAGTGAGATGCAGGTATATGAGAAAGGAGGAGAGAAACGATGTAACACACTGCCGCCTAGCTGTAAAATTACCACCCCCCCCCCCTTCCCTCCCCCGAATGGGGCAACCGAGCCGCGGGTTTTAGGACCCTTTTACTTGGCCATTACTCCTTATTCACGGGATTCTTGATTTTCTTTCTTTTTTTTTTCTTCAAGCGAGACGTTATTTTGCACTTCCAATAGCAATTTGATGTTTGTCAAATAATGAAGAGAGGGGGGGGGGGGGGGCTTCGTTCAAAGTTTGACTCTCTCATTTTGGGACTATCTTGCCATCATCGTTTCCCTTGGGGGTTTTACATTTTTCCATAGCTCTGCGTTTGGATTAATCTTGTTTCAAGAGGCGGATTTAAAAAAAAAAAAAATTTTCATAAAATTTATAACATCTAGGGTTAAATTTTAACATCATATAGTCTAAGATTTTGGTTGGAAAATTATAAAATAATAATTGACCGGGATGATTTATTCTCGGGCAGGAACGCCATCGAGGCATTCGAGGGCTGAATCGCTGATTAATGCGCATTATGCAATTAATGAGGGTACCCACTGTTACGAGTCATTATCGCATGAATCGGATGCATATATTATGCATACATATATATAGTCTTGGTCTTTCTACGATACGCGCAGAGGGATTTTTTTAAAATTGAAACAGCTTGTGGATGAAACCTCGGGGCGCGATTCGAGTGCACTCATCGTGCAGGTATGCGTGCGATGTGTTTGTGTGTGTGCGCTGTACGAACGCTTGGATATTCTCAAGTCCCGTGTAATTGGCACTTAACACCGTCTACTAGCGGTACAACGTTCCTTCTCATGCGCCGGGGATTCGCGTAGCACAGCGCCGTGTCTGTTAGCGATGCACGCGACGACTCACAGACTTTTGCTGTTTGTCGCGTCACGCCGTACTGGAAAAATCATTAGGGCATTGATTGAGCAAAAAAAAAAATTCTTTCTTTCATCTTGGAAAGAATTTTGACCAATTTTTATTCATTTTACTGAGAAATTGTTCTATGATGAAATTGTTCTTTCTTAGGCTTTTTTCATTTTATCCTTCTTCTTCTGCTTCTTCTTCTTCTTCATCTTCTTCTCCTCTTCCTTCTTCTTCTTCTCCTCCTCCTCCTTCTCCTCCTTCTTCTTGTTCTTTTTCTTCTTCTTCTTCTCCTTCTTCATCTTCTTCTTCTTCTTCTCCTCTTCCTTCTCTTTCTTCTCCTTCTTCTACTTCTTCTTCTTCTTCTTCTTCTTCTTCGAATATCAAAGTGAACTTTTCCAAATATAGTTTAACGGTTGATGTAACAGTAAAAATGGTGATTTTTTGAAAAGTTTGCTGCGCTATACATAAAAAATCCTGCACTACACGGGAAAAAGTTTCCAATAAAAGTTATAGAGAATTTTATTATCTCCAAAAAAGGTATTAAGTATCTTTGTCGTACGATGCAGCGTTCACAAGATATTTGATAAAACGTATTTTCCAAGATGGCAGCTGAAGCTCGACCCCCCCGCGTCCAACCAACTTGAATTTACACTCGGGGGATAAAATCGATTATATGTAGAAGATTGCGTTATGAACTTTTTTTTTTTGACTAGAATGACTGCAGACCACATTAGGGCCGCGAGAATAGCTGCAAAGAGAAAAAAATCGGAATCAACGAAATCTTGTCTAACAATTATAGGCAATTTTCATTGAACTTTTTTCACGTATACAAGCAGAAGTGTCGATGGATGGTAAATTTCATCTTTTGCTGGTGAAGCAAAAGTTATGAATATAATCGAATCAAACAAAAATACAAATCTCCATCCATGCGGACAATATATATTTGATTCACAGCAGTGTTGAAGAGATCCGAGATCAAAGAGGTCTCTGGTAAGGAGGTGGAAGTGCGCAAGAGCCCGGGGCAATCAACGGTACATTCGCATAACGCGGCATAACGTACACACAACGTTAAAATCCCCGACGGCGTTTTAGTCCTATCGAAGCTGAAGAATCAAGAAAGCTCGGTGAGCACGCGGTGTGGCCGAGTAATCCACGATATTCATACATGTATAATGTATATATATATATATATATATATATATATATATACATATTACCGTTGGTATACTCTTTAAGACAGCGTTTCGAGCAAACAAACTTGGCGCAACAATTATCCGGGCAACTTTATCCAGACGAATGTCTTTGCTTACATGAAACATAATTTTGAATATCATTAAAAATATTAATATCCCTTGAATATAATACGATGAATATATATTTTTGCCCCATAATGATGCTCTGAATTAACCGCTTTTTCTTAGTTTTTCGTTTGTTAAATAAACAATATTTCAGGCCCTCGTCACAATACACCAGGAGTCCCGAGAAAATGTCTTGAGAGATGCAACCCGGAGATTCGTATAATTAAACGAGAAATTAACCGTACGACGAGCACAATTAGTATTTAATTGCCGCGTGCATGATTGTACCAAAATCCCAATTTGCCGAACGATTAATGCGGAATGCTTGCTCGGCACAAGATTATACAACTATCCACCTCAGTATTTTGCTTCTGAAAAATAATAAATTTGAAATGAAAAAAAAAAAAAAAAACATACTAAATGAGAAAAAATCAGAATGCGAATGCGCGTACATTTTTACATATCCGCGTTAAGGGGAGCAACACTTTAGATGCTTCAGAAAATCCATTTTTTTTTTTAATTTCATAAATCGTTAGCAAAATATCTCAAGAATACATCCTGAAAATTTTAAAACGGTATTCGGATTCCTTCTAACGTTATGTATTATAAATGGTAACGCCTCTCGGCTCTCGGCCCTCGATCACACTTGACTTTGAGTTTTTCGTTTGTGAAACTTCAAACGTGTTTTTCTCAAAACGATATTTCGTTAATTTGCAGGAATCATAACTCAAAAATAAAAATGATCGATCGTCTTCGAAATTGAAACACATTCACGTGATATACGTCATTGAAAAATGAACCTAAAGTTGGATAGATTCGATTGTTTAAAATATATTTGCTATTGAAAAATGCCGTAATAAATGTAGAAATTTTTTTTTTTTATGATTCCAGATGCGAATTGCGAGTTGCACGATTCCCGCAAATCGACAACAAAAGGATGAGGACACGCCAGGGGACACGGCGGATTAAACCTCAATTGAATGCATGAATAAATAAGTTGAAAAAATTACCAGAGATGTAGGGAAACATGAATAAATTAATTTCAGAGTTTTTGGGAAGTTTCCGTTGTTTTTTTTTTTTTTTTGCATATTTACCCCATCGTTGGCATTGACGCAATATAGTGCGTCAGATAAATCCGTGCCCTGTGTGGCATATTGACGCAATTAGTGCGTCAACCTTTAATTCCCTATTTGAATTGCTCTGATTTTGAAATCGAGCCTCGCTCGATTTAAAAATCACTCGCTCGTTAAAAATTTTAACTCGCTCGTTAAAATTTGGGAATTCAAAATGGTGGCGCCAATATGGCGGAAAAAATCAAAAATTTTACTCGATTTAGATGAAAATTGGTACTCCGGGATTTTCGGGCTCGCTTATTACGAATCTGAACGTGAAAATTCGAAAGTTCAAAATGGCGGCGCCAGAATGGCGGATCGAAATTGAAAATTTCGAAATTGAAGATTTATCGAAATCAAGCAGTTTTTTAAATTTTCATCCGCCATATTGGATCCGTAAATTTGAATTTTTGAATTTAAAGTTCAAATTCGTAATCCAGCACCCTCAAAAACCCCAGGGTACAAGTTTTCAGGATAAAAAATTTTCCTGCCATTTTGGGCACTTTTTGTCGAGTTCACGCTGCCAACGAAGGGGTTAAGAAAAAAATCCGAAAAATCATCGAATTTTCGGTCTCTCGAAGTAGTTTTGCTCTTCTCAAGGAGGTTCTTAACGTATACTTGGGTGCGGAAAAAGGGGAACGTACAGCGCGGTGCGGGCGACGTGCGGGGCAGGTTTTTGCGTTCGGCATTTGTTTCACCAAATACGTTATCGTTTTATTATGTTGCTCACTGAAATTAATTCAAATAAAATTAATTAATTAAAATTAATTAGTAAATTAATAAAAAAATTAATTAGTAAATTAATAAAAAAATTAATTAGTAAATTAATAAAAAAATTAATTAGTAAATTAATAAAAAAATTAATTAGTAAATTAATAAAAAAATTAATTAGTAAATTAATAAAAAAATTAATTAGGAAATTAATAAAAAAATTAATTAGTAAACTAATAAAAAAAATTAATTAGTAAATTAATAAAAAAAAAAAATTAATTAGTAAAAAATTAAAGTTAATTTTAAAATTAATTAGTAAAAAAAATGAGTAAATTAATAAAAATTAAATTCAAATTAAATTTTTTTAAATTTACTCACTCTCAATTCTGTTTACAAGTACTTATATATTTTACAATCGGCACGGTGAAAAACTTTCTTTATCGGCAAGTTATATCTATGGAAGTCTAATATATCGTTTAAGCGGTTATTCGGGGAAACATTACCGTTTTTTCACTCCTAAAATAATCTCCAATCATAGCTTCGAATACTTCTCCCATAAGAGCCCACGTACAAGCGGCATATTCAATGTTGTTTTTTTCTCCTCAACTACGTGGTAAAAAAATCTGAAATAATTACGGTGTATTCCTAGTACCAGCACAAACCACTCCTCAAATTTTAGAATCATTCCTAACCGTTTTTCTCTGGGTTAAGAAGCTCCTTATTGACGGAGAGTATATAGGGAATGCGTCCCGATCTGGTGCGTCCCGATCTGTAATAACGATTCCGCGGGCATGCCGCATATGCGAGCTGCTGGGCGGAGAGGGGCAATTTTTGTGAGATCGCGAGATGCAGCGACGACGTTGCATATATACGCCACTTGCGAGCGAGAAATAAACAAAGAATATACGGAGAATTGTACGAAATCTGCTCGTTAAATCCGAGCCGAATTGATGGTCCCGATTTCATCAATTTCTCAAATCTCTCGCTGCTATCCGCGCACAGTCGATTATTCTCCGTAACATGTGTTCTGATTTTTTTACCCGCGTGAAATCGAAACTCGCGATGTATCGCATCTTTCGAGAGAGCCATTTCAAATCGCGCAAGTACGAACGAAAATTGTTTTTTTTTTTTTTTTTAAACAAAAACGAATTGAAAATTGCGTCCGTCTGGTGGCAAATAAATTCTGCGTTGCATATATATATATATAAAGATATTATGCTCTTGAATCGAGCGTAAATCGCTGTTTGCGTAATTGGTAAAAAAAATATGCTGCAATTCATTATTGGCTGAATTGATGCGAAATGACTTATTTCTCGATGAAAGTCTCAGGCACGCGAAGCGTTAATTCTGCAGAATGGATTACGTGCGTGCGTATGCATTCTGCAGCATCAATGCGGTACTTTTATGGCGTAGGTAGCGCATATGAGGGATCGGGTCTCCATATCGATCTTACTCGTCGCGTCTGGTACCATCTGCGAATAGTCGCCTAGCTCGGCTCTCCCCCTGGTGGCAAAATTCTGCATTTCCATAGCAAGTAGTTACGACCCGTTATCGACAGCCGGATATCTCTCTCTCTCTCTCTCCCTATACTACGAGAGAGACTCGCTACTAGATCATATAAATAATGTCAAAAACTCGAGGATATTTCAATTCTTTTCGAAATTGCCATACGCGCAGAATCTACTCAGAATTTTTATTTAACCGCGCGTGTAAAAAAAAAATCACATCAATCGCGCTCCTCCTTATCTTTCGACGGTAAAAATTCGATCGATACTGTTATTTTCAAATATTTATTTACGCGCAAAATGATCCAAGCACTTTGCTTAATCCTTCATGATCCATTTTTATTTTATTGCTCCTTTGATTGTTATATTTTATTTCTGGCAAAATATTCATTATAAGTGCCTTGCGCTTTTTACCAGGACAGCAGAGAAGCTTTTCTCAATTTTACTCAAAGAAAGATTTTTTTTAAAATTGCTTTTAAATTTTATTTGCAATCAAGTACAATGAATTTTCAGAAAACCTTAAATATCGTGATCGTAAAAAAAAGAAAAGAAAAAAAAAAAAAAACTAATCGCAATCTCCCAAAAATGCGAATATAAAATTTGAAAAATAAGAAGAAGAAAGAAAAAAAAAAAAATTCACGATAATATAAAGCAACGGGTCTCGTGCGGTTGCGATAAATCGTTTCCCATTATTCCTGAGAAATCTTCATCTATGGCTGTTTATCTCCGAGAACAGCTGCAGAATTTACAGTCCCGCGAGAGCGTTCAATCGAGCATAAGAATGATGTTTCAATTGAACGGAGAATTTTATCTTGGTCCTAGATGACGGGTCTAGAAAGAGAACTAAAAAAATACGAGGAACTGGGGGCTCAACAGTTTCCGATAGTGATGAAAATTTATTGCAATGTACAACGTGATTGCATGTTCAGCGCCTTAGAAAATATAATTGAGGAACGTTCTGTGCCATCTTTGGTTAAGATTGTAAGGGATGACAGTTCAAAGGCTCAAGCTACGGTAGTTACGGTGTCATTGTCAATGCATGGCTCCGTTTTTAACAATCCGTGTATTACTCTCTTGATTTTTTTTTCTTTTTCAAACCCGAAGCTAAATAAATCTTAATAAAAATCGTCAGTGCTATTTGTTTTAAATTATTTTTAATTCTTCGTTTAAATATTTCTGTTCCAATCTACCTAGCCTGAGTGAATTGCAAAATGTGAAAAGATGTTTTGATACAAAACGTTCTCGAATCGAAATCAAATGAGCTTAAAGAGTACGTAATAAATCAAATATAAGTACTGGAACTTACGAGATGTACGCACCTAAAAACTTGAAAAGTATTTGATACTCGATACTTGACGTATTTCAAGTACTTGATACCTCAAGTACTTGGTACCTCAAGTTCTTCTAGTACTGAGTACTTAAAGTACTTGGTACTTCAAGTTACCTACTTCAAAAGTATTTCAATTAAATTTTCAAATACTCGACCTTTACTTTAAGTATTTGTAGTTATATTTTCAAGTACTTTCCTGCACTTCAAGTACTTTTTTAAGTACTAAATATAAAGTACTTTTGAATACGCCTTGCGAATGATTGCATGTATAACGCCTTTGGATATATAATTGAGGAACGTTCTGCGCCATATTTTGGTTAAGATTGTAAGGAATGACCGTTCAAAGGCTCAAGCTACAGTACTTACGGTGTCATTGTCGAGGCATAGCTCCGTTCTTGACAATCCTTGTACTATATTCTTTATTTTTTCTTTTTCAAACCTGAAGCTAAATAAATCTTAATTACAATCGTCAATGCTATTTTTTAAAATGATTTCTAATTTTTTGTTTAAATACTTCTTCCAATCTGCCTAACCTAAGTGAATTGCACGATGTGAAAATGTGTTTTCATACAAAAAATACTCGAATCGAAATCAAATGAGCTTAAAGAGTACGTGAGAAATCTAATATATAAGTACTGGAACTTACGAGATGTGCGCACCTGATAACTCGAAAGGTATTTGATACTTGATACTTGACGTATTTCAAGTACTTGATACGTCAAGTACTTGGTACTTCAAGTATGTCAAATATTTAGCGCGTTAAGTACTCCGTACTTGAAGTGCTTGGTACTTCAAGTATTTACGGTACTTGGCACTTGAAATATATGAGTACTCCTAGTGCTTACAGTACTTTTGTACTTTTTACTCAAAGTACCTTCAGGTACTTTGCCCAGCTCTGATTCTTACCTCTCTCATGCGTACACACGCAGCTGGTGCATCTGAGGACTTTTATTCGCTGTGTGCGCAGAACCAAGTGGCGCCGCGTGCCGGTGTAATATGAAAATTCTCTACGGACGAAATATTACACACGCAAACGTACGAACATTAAAATGATTTATTAACGTTCAATAATTTGAATATTTTTAATAAAATAGTTTTTTTTAAGGTAAGTTGAACCACAGCAGCGCAATATAAAAAAATTGTGTTACCGTATGCCAAACATTTAAAATACGTTTTTCGCTACTTTTCATTCTGTTTTGGGGTTGGGTGACAACTGTCAAACTTTCGTGTCAAACTTTGCGTGGCTTTTCCATTCCTATGCTCTATAAGACAACGATTGACTGTCCGTTAGAATGTGCTAATTCCGGCCACCATGAGCGCCCTAAGTCCTAGCCAGACGCTATATTATGGCATCGCACACAGCGAATTGCGTCCTCGCGGAAATAAAAGAAACAAACGGCGACGCGGTAATAGAAGAATTTTGTGAATAAATAAATCATCTTTTATTGTTCAATGCGGATGATACAAAAATTAATAGTTTAACTAATATAATGTACAATGAAAGGATGAGTAATGATAATAATTAAAATAATAATTAAAAAAAATTAAACGAGCATGTCAATTAATCTCTCTTGCATTCTACCTGCACTCGGGGGCTGCACATTCGTTCGGAGAAATCCACTCCGTCAGCAGAAAAAAATTAATTAAAAAAAATTGTTCAAAACTCTAATGTAAAAAAAATTCTTTCAACTTTAGAGAGTAAGAGTGTAGAGGCAAATGCCGAAAAATTACAAAAAAAAATCATAAAAAACAATTTAAATGTCATTGTATTCAATAACAATTATTATAATGGTACTTAAAAGTATCCTCATTTTTTACTTCACTCTTTTTTTCGGGCACAAATTTAATATGAATTATTTTTCAACAAATGCTTTCAGTATTTAAAATTCAAAAATTTGTTTTCTCACAACTACAGTTACCATTCTTTAGTCGGGAGTAAAAATTTTATTTACTCGTTTACAGCGATGCAAGGAAGTAGTTTTAGATCGGAACAGGACGCGCCTGATTTGTCCTCTTCATCGCCCCCGTCAACCCTCAACGCGTTCTTTTCTCGCGTCTTGTAAGTCCCGATTTCACCAACTCGGCAAACTATGTGCATGGATATAACAATTCTTTCTCTCCTCCTCGCGATTCCCAGAGGATCGTAAAAAGCTCGCAGGACTGCGTCTCTCCTCCGGGAATGCAACGGGGTAGGGGAGACGCTTGCGCGTCGAAAACTTTCCACCCCTTGCCCCAAGCATGGGGGGATGATGTTTCGGGCTATATAAAAGACGCCACTTGTTGAGCGAATACCTTCATACCGTGACAACACCGGAGGCATCGTTGGCAATATCCCACGTATAACCGTCCAAACCTCAAGAGACACGTCTGCACAAACAACCTTGGGCCCGATTTATCAGACGAGGTTAGTCGAAACGCCACGAATTCTACTTTTTTTCATTTCACTTTTTCATTCCCAATAAAAATTTCGTTTCGTGATTTTCGTCATTCACCATGAGAGTATACGCGGGCATCTTAACATTTTCAAACGTCGATCGCGCGTCGCGTTCATTTTTCGGAGCCGATCTGCTCTGATCTCGAGCGGAGTGAAAGAGGGGGAAAAAAAAAAAAATTTTATACGTCCGAGGGAGCTTCGTTTTCCCCTGAAAGCAAAGCGCGGAAATTAGAAAAGTCGGAAGCGGATGGTGGACGGACGTGGCTGCTGCGCTTTTAATAATATCGACTGTCCCTTTCGTTGCTTCTGAGAGATCCGCATTAAAAGCACGAACGAACGCGGAATTTGCTCGTGATATTGTGAGAGCGTGTCACATATTATGAACAAGAAGTGCTTTTTTTTAACTCACGAAATTTGTGACGTCAGTCATGACTAGCGTCACAAGATGCGAGGAGGAGAAACGCGTATTGAAACGAATTGCGAATGAATCGCGCCGCAAATTTCGAACGGTCCCAATCGTATAAAGCACGAATAAATTATCATCTTCCATTGATCGATAATTTTAATTAATATTTTTCGTATGTATGCCTCAAATAAAGCTCGTAATTCGAGCTTTTCGGCTATTATTTCTGACATTTGCGGAAGAACGCGCTGTACGCGCTGCGTCGTCGGGAATTTCGCACCGGGGGAGCTGGTAACCGCCTAGGTGGAATTCTGTGTTTCGCGAAAATTGACTTACAAACTTGGCCCTGTTGGAACTCGACAGTCCAAGGGAGTTATCAAGCTCCGAGCGAGCTTCAGTTGTCCTTATCCCGGAGTCTCACTTCCGGTTTTCCGGAATTTACTCACGCGTCAAACGATTGGGGGATTAAAAAAAAAACAAAAAATCTAGACGTCAATATAGCGTAATTTAAGGTTCAAGCATCTGTGAATCGTTTTGTCGAGTTATGAGCTTGTGGTAATTTGACGAAAATTCAAAAGAGAGAGGGACAGCTATAGCGCAGGAAGATCGCATTCGATTTATCAACACTTTTACATCTTCGTTGCAGCGTATCCATGCATAGGCCACTTTCCCTTATTCACGTATTTTTTTTGTCCAACTGTGCTCACTTGAGGATGCATCGGGCGTACCTTCTCAACCAAAAGTGACTTTCGTCGACGATATTACATACTTCATGATAAGATGAAAAGCGGAAAAAATTCAACCACAATATAGACGCTAAGAAGATTACTTTTTAATAATAATAATACCCAAAAGTTATCAATAAATTGTTTAAACAAAACATTGTTTAACAAATTTTTAGGGAGTGTTTTTTTTCGTCATGTGAAATGAATTCGTTGATATTTTTTTTTAATTTTCCTATCATTTTGAAATGTCGGTTTTCGGAAATTTGTAAAGGTCGTATTTACGAAACTATTCGTTCAATGCCCTGGAAAATTCTTAATTGTAATATACAACGTTTTTACGAAAACATATTCAAAATTCACGATTTTTCCTTCATTTTTCAAAATTAAAAATTTTTCGATAACTGAAATTTCAAAATGATACGAAAATTTTAAAAAAATTCATGTGTATAGTCAGAAAAATCAACGAATTAATTTCACGTGTAAAGAAAGAAACTTTCCCTAAAAATTTGTCAAAAAATGTTTTTTTAAAACAATTTATTCATAACTTTTTGGCATTATTATTATTCAAAATGAATCTTCTTATCGTCTTTATTGTGGTTGAATTTTTTCCGATTTTTATCTTATCATAAAGTATGCAGTATTGTCGACGAAAGTCACTTTTGGTTGGGAAGGTACGTCCGATACATCTTTAAAGTTCTTGAAACTGCGAAAACTTTTGAATTTCGAAAAATAATCATCAAAGCTTTATAACGCCCTGGATATAAAAATTTATAAGATACATCGCACGAAATTTTCCGTAGGTTTTGCCAAACTAAATTTTCAAAAGAATAAAATAATTAACAAGTAAATTATAATTTTGAGCTAATTAAAGTGTACAATCCAATACGAAAATCTCAGCTGCTTTTAACGTAATTATAAATTAACTTTATCGGTAAATTTTGCAATTCTTTTTGATTCAATAGCCTCCTTGTAAAAAAAAATACTAATTTGTGGTTAGAAAAATGGAGAGAGGGAGAAAAATCGTTGATTAGATTATATACGTCGATGGAAGTGGCAGAATTTTTTCCTTCCCCCCAATTCCAAATCCTTTTAACGTAGTAAGGTGTCTCTCGCGTAATATGTTTGGGTCAAGTAGGGTTGCGACTTGGTATTTCTACAAAGTCGAAAATTATATATGAAAAAAAAAAAAAAAAATTAAGTAGCCGCGAGACTCTCTCGCGTTTGTCGTTAATATTTAGTTCTAGGCCGTGGCGAGCCTTGTGACACTAGCCTAATAAGCCATAAAGGGAGGAACGACGAATGACGGCCGATCGATGCAATGAAACCGTACAAAATCATCGTCGGTTTACCAAGCTCTATAGCAACTTGGTATCTCACAGCAGCGACTCCCTTATCCCGTCAAAGTTCTTGCGCTCCGCTAGGTCAACGGGACAATTGTGCTCATTCGGATAAACGCTCTTTGACTTTCGAGGGGAAAAAAATAAAAATAAAAAAAATAAATAAAACAATGATCGTGTTACGTCGTATTATTTTTTTGAATTATTCATTGACGAATATATTCGTTCGTTGATCCTTTAAAATCGCGGCACACATGCGAATCAGAAGGTGCGACAGAAATTTTGAGATTTGGGTCCTGTAAGGATTCGTGAAACAACGACGAGAAGAACGCCGCCGGATTTGAATAACCGAACGATTGACGAATAATTTGGAGCCGAGAACGGCCAAGAGAGACGACGTGAGATTTTTTTTTCCCGTCAGCTCCGTCTGATCGTAAATTGCGTTGGTTTTTTTTTTTTTTTTTTTTCATTTTCATTGGCAATGAAATAGGATTTTTGCAATGAAAATTCAAATCGAGGAATTAACTAATCTCTTTTGTTGTGCTTGAGCTCGTGTTGCAGCCAACATGAATCTCGAGGATTATCGCAGGCACGGTGAGTACAAGTATTAATTTAATTATTGGAATGATTGATCGGAGAATTATTAATCTCACGTAATTTTGATGATAATTGAGAAAAATCGTGGAAGAAAAAGGGGGAGAAGAAGAACAAAACGTCCAAGTCTTGTGGTCAAATTTATGTCTTGAAATTTTTAAAATTAAATTCCACATATTTTTCAATTTTTTTTTTTCTAGTTTTAACTTTTTTGATTCTATATTTTTGATTCTACGCCGTAACATTTGTCGGATTTCAATGTAAAATTATTCGTAAAATATATTAAATTGAATATTACATATTCAGTAAAAATATGATGGAATTATTTCACTGATGACTCTTCAACGAACAGAGGGAAATTTTTTTTTCCCCACACACGCTGGTCGATAAAATTAAAATCAGGCAATGTGCGAATATCGAATGAATTGAATTGAATATTCATGTTATGAATAGTATGAATAATCCTGAATAGTTCATGTATTCATCAAACGAATTATTCAAAAATTCATAAATAATTCAAAATTCATGAATTATTTGAAATTCATGCTGAATTCAGTAAAATAATAATAATTAAAAGTTGTATACGTGTCTTGTATGAACGTAGCACTGAATTACATTAGTATAGATTGGGAAAATTATTATTTATGTTAAAAAAAAATTGAAATAAATATATTTTGTATTGTTGCACAAAGATCAAGAAAAATTGAACGGCGAATTTATTTATTAATTTTTTCAATTAAACTTATTGAATGTGCAATTCTGTGCCACAAACGTAGATTTTTATAACGATTACACACAAACACAAACCTATACACGCGCGCATGCACAAAAAAGCCAACAATAAAAGGAAATACATAAAATGAAAAAAAACGAAATAAAATCAAATAAAACTCAAAAATAAAAAAAAAATAAAAAACAAGGAAAAAAATAGCATGCACTTCAAAGACCAAGCTTCAAACATCCCGCGGCAAAGTGCGTAAGTAAACAATATCGAATCTCATGGACTTTTGATAAAATGTACTTATTGGAGCATTATCCCATTTTCCTTGAAAAAATGGTTTTAGACAAAAAATGTATAGAACATAAAAGACAGATCTTTTCATAAGCTACAACTTTTGTAAGAAATATTTTTCTCTACAATCAACACTTATCAAAATAACGTATAAAAACTCTTTTAAAGTCAGTTTTTGTGAGTTTTGAGCTTGAAAATCAAATTTGCGGGTATTTCCACTATCATATTCGTGATCAGCGAGTCCAAATAAGTCCACAAGTATACGAAATTTCAAATTAATCGGAGGTATGGGCTTTTCGGAACTTTATCAAAAAAAAAAAAACATTTATTGAAAATTTTGAATAAAATTAAATTCAAAATTGAAAGAGAATTTTTGTTTTTTTTTTTTCAAACAATTTCTCTCACTAAAATTTATAATAAGTTATATCGTCAATGAAACAAATTTTTTAGATCCACATTTCTTTCAAAAGCTGAATTCACTACTGAAGAATTCATGAATTTTTGCATGGGTATTTGTTTCATGAAACGAATCAACACTGATGAATTACAAATGAATTTACTATGAAGTCAAACATAATATGACATGTATGATTTATGAAAATATCAATTTTATTAATATAATTTCTTTATTAATGGAATTATATATAAGCTAAAATTTTTCCTTTGTTTCATAAAGAAATATAGAAAACAAATTCAAATTTTTATGAATTATTCACGCTATTCAAACTATGTAACCAAATGAATTATTCATATGAATTATGAATTAAATTATTCAATTCAATTTACGACGAATTATTCATAATTTTTCAATATTCGCAAATTTCCTGATCAAAAGTAAGTAACTCTATGAATTTTCAACGTATGTGTCAACGGCACACGTTATTGAAGCAAAGTTAAAATGGCACTTTGGAAGCGCCGAGGAAAACCCATGGAAAAGTGTGCCAGGGGTGCGTGTTTGTCATTTAGAGTAAAATTGACAGTAAGGGGGATACGAATGAAGCGAAATCGTTTGCCGTAAACGTCCCATAAGGATAGAATAGAAATTTGCCCGAGAGGAAATTTATCGTAGAATGAATATCGCTCGCTCCGTAAGGTCTCATCGAGTTTATCGAGTTGTCGGGGTGTGGGGTGCGTTGATTTCCCAACGTTATATAGCGAGGATATATACGAGACAAGACCAATTTATAAAAGCTATGGGAGTCGTGATAAATGTTTCTCACTATATGTATATACATATATAATGTACATAGGGATTTAGACATATTCACTTTATCCTAGAAATAAAACGGGATGAACAAACATCCACGATTTCGTCTTTGTTGCTTCGAGAAGCGTGAATCAAC
Source organism: Rhorus exstirpatorius (assembly GCA_963564615.1). NCBI lineage: Eukaryota > Metazoa > Arthropoda > Insecta > Hymenoptera > Ichneumonidae > Rhorus > Rhorus exstirpatorius. The sequence continues at coordinate 10,026,656 of OY751322.1, read as the reverse complement.
GCTCGTAATCGACCATAGTGATACAAGGGTGATTGTTCCGGATGAATGCGAAGGTTCGTGTGCAAAGCTTGAAGAAAATGACAAAAACGTTTCGAACTTTTTGCCGCAGTTAAATGAGAAATCAGGGGCTGCAAGAGCTTTTCACATTTTGTTCCAGGGTCTCGTTCTTCCTCATTGATTTTTCCTCTCGTAATTCAGTTAAACCACCTCGTTCTTCGCAATTTCCGAATATTTCAATTTCACCGCTATATCTTTATTTTATCAGTCTATTTTGAGCTTCGGCGGTCAGGGGAGAGGGGAGGGGGATGATAAAAGGAAATGTATCTCCCATCGATTTGCACTTTTTTTTTGCTATTCAGAGAAATGCGACTTTGTATTAGGATGTGTCGAAAATAGACTTTTTTTTCTTCGCTCCTACCCCTCAAAACTTTAGGTTTTGACATTAAAGAGGTCCTCGTTCAAGGAGGGCGCTGTAGCTTAAAGTTTAGAGGTCGCTCAATGAAGATTTAGGTTTCCCATATAATTATAATTAGAATAATTATAATTATAAGTTTAATTATAAGTTTAATTATAATTATAATTAAAAGTTTGTACAACATTATTGAGCAAAAATTTGAGGGTCAATACCCGAATTTAGGAGAAACCCTCAAGTCGAGGGCAATCCTCAAATTGAGGAGAAACCCTCAAGTCGAGGGCAACCCTTAAATTAAGGAGAAACACTCAAGTCGAGGGCAACTCTTAAATTGAGGGGCAACCCTCAAGTGGAGGTTCACCCTCATTTGAGGGTTAACCCTGAAGTTTGAGGGACCCCCATTTGACGGCTGCTCCTCAACTTGAAGGTACCCCTCGTTTGAGGATTGACCCTCAAGTTGTTAGTACGAAATCACCTTGATTGATGAGGGTTCAGTTGGAGGTGATAATTGTTGGGTTTTTTCCGTAATCGTAGCACGTAAATAATATTATTTTTCGTTCAAAATGACGTCAGGCAACCAAAAAATTTGCGACGTCTGTGTTTCTTGGCTTATTTGAAGGCATGACTCATCCCATAAACGATATCAGGTCGTTTTTCAAATTACCTTGTTCCAATTTTTTTTTACGCCACTTTCTAACCACGATAGTCACTTTTTAAAATTTACAAAGTCTCAAAGTTGTCGATGAGTCCAAAATGAATTGCTACAAGTATCGATTGTTGATTCGAATTTAAATAACCAATTCAAAAAATTGGTAAAACATACAAAATCTCTTAAAATGAACATGGTTTTTTGAATAAAATTGAATTCCGTATTTCCGTATCTTCAATTTTATTCAAAAAACCATGTTCATTTTGAGAAATTTTGTATGTTTACCAATTTTGTAATTGGCTATTTATATTCGAATCAACGATCGATACTTGTAGCAATTCATTTTGGACTCATTGATACCTTGGAGACTTTGTAAACTTGAAAAAGTGACTTAGTGTTCGAAAAGTGGCTTACAAAAAAATTGGAACAAGGTAATTCGAAAAACGGCCTGTCATCGTTTAGGGGATGAGTCATGCTATCAAATAAGCCAAGAAACACAGACATCGCCAATTTTTTGGTTGCCTGACGTCATTTTGAACGAAAAAAAAAATATATATTTGTTACGCGTTAATTAGATGGGAAACCTAAAACCTCATTGAGCGATCTTTAAACTTTAAGCTACAGCGCCCTCCTTGAACGAGGACTTCTTTAATGTCAAAACTTTGACATAAAAACATTAATGTCAAAATTTTGAGTGTTTGGAGCGAACAAAAATAAAAATTAATTTTCGACACACACGCTAGTATATATAATATACAACATATTTTTTTTTTCAACGCAACAGAAATGGAAATAGTTCATTTTTTGAATTTTCCTTTTATCAGTAGATCTTGAGCTTGTTTCGTCTTTTTTTTTTCTTCAATGAAACAGGCAAGGAAATGGTAGACTATATAGCGGACTATCTCGAGACGATAAGAACGAGACGCGTTTATCCGGCCGTATCGCCGGGTTACTTGAGGAATATACTTCCGATATCGGCACCCGTTGACGGTGAACCGTGGGAAAATATATTCGAGGACATCGAGAGATGCATAATGCCGGGTGTCACTCACTGGCAGAGTCCTCACATGCACGCTTATTTTCCCGCTCTCAATTCACCCGCCAGCATGCTCGCCGACATGCTCGCCGACGCTATCAATTGTCTAGGCTTTACTTGGGTAAATAACGATGAAAAAAAAATAAAAAAAATTATCAAAATTTTTCTACAAGTTATTTGAGTATTTTGAAAGTTGGACATTTATTTATTTGATTAACATTTTGATTTTACTTTGTTCGAATGAAATAATTTATTTATATACGCATCGTCACATAACCCTGAACTTTCGTCATGTTGGGGAAAAAAACAAAAACAAAAACGCAACGAAACGAACAGGCATCGAGTCCTGCCTGCACCGAATTGGAAACAATCGTGATGAATTGGCTAGGAAAAATGATCGGTTTACCGGACGATTTTTTGCATCGTTCGGGCGGCTACGGGGGTGGCGTTATACAGACAACAGCGAGTGAGGCGACCCTCGTGTGTTTGCTCGCTGCGAGGACCCGCGCTATCAGGGACGTTCAGCAAAACGAGCCCGAGAGTTTGCCTGCTGAAATTAACTCCCGACTCGTCGCGTATTGTTCCGATCAGGTGAATGAAACCAAAAATAATAAGCATCGATTTTTTTACATTTTCATTATTTTCACAGAATTTTTTTTTTTTTTTTTCGACAAAAAACTTCAAACGCGATTGATGAGAAGGTCATTCCGAATTCCAAAAAGTCTTCAAACTTGTTGTGAGGAAAAAAAAAAAAAAACACTACTTTAGGCATTTTTTTGACAAACATAGCCATAACTCTACGCCGGTATGACTGATTGAGACTTATCGGGGGTGTTTTGAAAAGCCCTCGAGTAGACTCGGATAATGCGGTTTGATTTGTCTCGAGGTTTAAATTTTTTGCATCCAAAAGAGCACTTTGAAAATCGGCGTGCTTGAAGCTCAAGGCAAAAATCAATGATCCGACTTTGAAAATTCGTGAAAAATAAAAATTAAAAAAAAATCATAGCTCGATGAACCAAGCGGCATTTCAGATCTAAAACGGTTGCAAAGAGAATTAGCACTGAATAGAGTCACAACTTTTACGAGGAAACCCAAAATATTTCTTTTTTATTTTTTTTTTTTTAAACCAAAAGAGCAAACGTTTATCGCGAATGAGCGAACATTTATTTTCCAGGCTCACTCGAGCGTCGAGAAAGCTGGTTTGATTGGCCTGGTACGTATGAGGTATATCGAATCGGATGATCAACTCAGCATGAGAGGAGAGACGCTCGACGAGGCTCTGGCGCGTGATCGCGAGCAAGGACTCGTACCATTTTTCGTGAGTCATTTGAATAATTTTTTTATGATATCATTCCATCTCACGACTATACTACGCACACTATATATCCAAATAATGTATAGTATTTAAGGGGATATATACGCCTTAAAGGGGTTATACGCAGTCAGGAGGCCGAGAAAGGCGATTTTTCAAGGATTTTTCAAGAAGAGACATTTCAATTTATTAAAATAAAAATTTATATACATATTGGGGTCACATTGAACTTCATTCTGATATTTTTTATTTTTTAAAGTAATGATTTTCAAAGCTGCTATAGCTCATCATCTATAAAAGAAGGCGTCTTGCCGTGAGCTTATACTTATCTTATACTTATACTTTCTTACACTTATACTTTCTTCCTTCACTTCACTTATACTTTCAAAATTTACTTCTACTTCACTTATTTACTTACAAAAGAACTTATACACTTATAGAAAAATTGCAAATTTCAAATGTGCGCGTAACTTCCAGAATATTCGTCGGATTGACATGAAATTTTCTGTATATATACTTGAATACATGTATATTACGAAAATGAAATTTAAAAAAATCGATTTTTGAAAAATTCGGACTGCGTATAACCCCTTAAACTATGAAATTCGAGGTAATTTTCAAAGAAACACAGCTGATAGAAGAATTACAGTACATTGTGTACCAAAGAGATAATAAGTGGCACTTTTAAGGCCTAGCACGATATGTTTTTAGTACAAGGCCTTAAAAGGCCTCGTGCTTAAGGCAGTTATCCCGCATGAAGGCTCTTTTTTTCGCTTTTTTCGGAACTTTTTTCGGTGAACTAAATGAACTACGAACTTTTCACCACATATCCATTCATATTTTGAGCACACTTGACAATTTTTTTTAGCCCGAAATCGTCGCTCATTGCTGAAGTACACGGCAACTTAGCCACTTATTTACAAAAAAAAAAAATTTGCGGTGACCACGATTGCAGGCATTCTGCTTATCTGAATAAAAAAAAATCAAACGTCATTTTAATCTGTTAAGTATGAACTAGTTTTTGAACTAGGATTATTAAAAAATATTGAAATGTAAATTTTTGGCATCTTGTTGAACATTTTTTCGTGAATTTTGGTGTTTTTTTGACGACTTGTTCAACATGAAAAAAAAAAAACGACCTGATGAATCAGAATTATCTTAGCTTGCAAAGTGTCTACACGAGTACTGAATAAGTCAATCAAATTTCAAAGGAATTCGTTCGAAAAATTTCGAGATATCGTGGTCAGCAGTTTGAAAAATACAGTTTTGAGACAAACGCGTTTAAAGGTTCAAATACGATTATCACCAATAAACATTTGACACACCCTTAATCTACTATGCCTGGTACATAAAGTGTTTCTATAAATCACTTTACCCACATATTCTACATTCTACGCTATATTTGGATGCAATTTATGCAAAAAAAAAAAAATCGATTTTTTGAACCAGTCACACGGGATGATTGCCTTAAAAGTACTAATTTACTCTTCGTTTATATGCCATTGAAGCAAGAAAAACATGATATTGTTGCATAAATTTTATTTATTGTACCCTGAAGTAGGATCATCTCTGGGGATTATTTTCCTGAGCGAACAAACGTCCTAACTATATTATGATTTTTATATACGTTTATATTTTATATATATATATTTGTGTGATTGTATCACGTTGTGCACGATTGCGACGTCATCTTTCATCAAAAATAATCGGGTTTTTGCAAAAATACACTTGACTGTTATGCGCATGGATTCTACCGTCAAAATTTGAAGATTTACAATTTTTTATAAATTTTTTCATCCCGAATTTGGCAGAGTACTTATGATCACTATGTTTGTCGATTGTGGAACAAAGTTCGAAATTAAATTTCTACGTATTATCGGTGGAATCCATGCAAGGCAACATTGATATTGAGTAACCTACGAAGTTTTGACAATGCGATAGTTTACTGGTTCGCGAGTAATCATCCACAAACGGAAGAATATTATAGTTTTGAGAAAAACGCCGTTGAAAATTGCATTATTTTATGCATTATTTTATTATTTCAGCCGTATATATTTTCAACGGATGAACATATCAGTATGGAGTTTGCGGTAAAATGTTCTTCAAACATGACAGTACAAAACGCAAGAATAAAAGAAAAAAAAATATTTTTTTTTTATAAAGTTGCATATTAAGGTGTGTCGATAATGGACTTTTTTTTCTTCGCTCCCACCACTTAAAACTTTAGGCTCTGACATTAATAAAGTCCTCGTTCAAAGAGGGCGCTGTAGCTTGAAGTTTAGAGGTCGCTCAACGAGGATTGAGGTTTCCCGTCTAATTAAAACGTAAAAAATGTTGTGTTTCGTTCAAAATTATGTCAGGAAACCAAAAAATTGGCGATGTCTGTGTTTCTTGGCTTATTTGACAGCACGACTCATCCCCCAAACGATGAGAGGTCGTTTTTTGACTTACCTTGTTCCAATTTTTTTTTACGCCACTTTTCGACCACAATAGTCACTTTTTCAAGTTTACAAAGTTCCAAGGTGTCAATGAGTCCAAAACGAATTGCTACAAGTATCGATTGTCGATTGGAATATAAATAACCAATTCCAAAAATTGGTAAAACATACGAAATTTCTCAAAATGAACATGGGGGTTTTTTAAAATAAAATTGAATTCCGTATTTCCGTATCTTCAATTTCAGCGACCTCCCTGAACGAGGACCTCTTTAATGACAAAACCTAAAGTTTTGAGTGGTAGGAGCGAAGGAAAAAAAGTCCATTTTCGACACACCCTATTGTATATGTCCCCTTAAGGAGGTTCATGCGTGTCGAAGAGTCGGGGAAAATTCACTCGATTGCTTTGCGGTGCGCGGGTTGCCGGGTGGGCAGCGTACGAGAGAGAGGTCCGTATTACGGGACTCCAATTGTATATTATATTGTTATTATGCAGCGCGGACTTGCGAGTCTCTTTCCTTCAAAAACAATGCGGTAAAACTCGTTCCCGTTGGTCACATAGTAGTCTTAAATATATGCTGAGTTTTCATTGATTTCTCATATTTCTGAATTGCCGCAATAAGGGCCTGTGCATAAGAGTCAATTTTTCACAATTATTTTCTCGAAAATGGTGCGGGCGAAAATTCAAAAAAAAAAAAAAAAAAAAAAAACAGAGAGTTACATTGAAAGCCAAAGAGTATATCATAAAAATTTCAACGTAGCGGTATAACTTGATCAAATGGTATGAACCTCCTTAATAGACGTGGTTGGAGATGGGTTGGATCGTGAAGAGCAGCGGTGAGCATCTGGCTCTCGTTCATTTACGACGTTTTAAAAGAAATTGAAAAAAAATAAAATAAAACGCGGGAAACGAGAAAGGAATAAAAAATAATTTCTGTATACACACACACACACACACACATATATATATATATATATATATATATATATATATATATATATAGTATATGTATATATGTAAGAAGAAGGCAAATCTTCTTATCTCCAAAGCCTCGCAATATTCCCAATTACTTTTGACTTTCAGGAGAATCAAGAAACTTTTATTCTCTCATTATTGTTATATCATACGAGAAAAGCCGATTTAACTCTAACAAGTCCTTACGGAAGGACTAATGTCGTTGTTCGTCTCGAGTATTAATGGAAATATTAATTTCTATCAAACGTATATGTTATTAAAAATTGATTGATTTATCATTCGAGAAAAAGAAAAAATATCTTGCAGTCATAGCAATTGGTGGGGGAAAAAAAAAAAATTAAATCTTATTGAACGTAGATTTTATGGAGATTTTTTTTAACCTCGTACATCGTATCGAAGGTGTTGAAAAAAAAAATTTTTTTTTTCAAGGTCTGTGTCACACTGGGCACGACAGGTGCCTGTTCTTTCGACAATCTCCAGGAGATTGGTCCGATCTGTAAGCATTTGATTTCAATTATAATAATCGTAATTAAAAATCTTTGAAGGATGTAGATGTGCGAGTGGCGACGGGGATAATAAGGAAGGAAATAATGGAGCGGGGATGGCCAATGAATCTGCTGAAAATTTGAGTTGGATTCAATTATTAAAAAAAAAAAAATTAAATCAGTGACGATTTTTCATTATTGTAATATGGAGAACTTGATAAAAAAATCGGCACCCTTAACATTTTAAATAATTCAATTTGATAAATACTTAGCGAATCGATTGGATATTCCACAGGCATGTTTTCTTATTCATGACATTTCGTATTTCCAAAAAAACAACATTGACGTGTTGGATTAAAGATGTTTACTGTAGTAAAAAATTTTTTTTTTTCTTCCAAATAGATTTAAAAGTTCCATTTAGATATAAAAATACGCATGTTAAAATTTGAGCTCTTAATATTAACATTCAGAGGTTGCGTATGGTACTTTTCTATTTTCCTCAAGCATAACATGGGAAAAATGGTTTTTGTTCCTTCTGATTTTCATAACTAGCTAACGATACGTCGTGCAGAAAATTTATACGTACATTTTTCGTAGAGAATTAAACGCTCTTCAAAAAAGGTATCTTATTATTTTCTGATAAATTCACTCGTTCAAAAGTTATTCAAAGTCAAAGTTAAATTTACCGTAAATTTGACCTATTTTTGAATATTGCAGCGGAACTATCAGTCTTATCAAAATAGTGTGCATGACTTCATTTTTAAAGCATGAATTCAACTTTCGATAGATGTTGAATAATTGTTTATTTTTGTAATAATAAAAAAGTTTTACGCTTTGAAAAAAATTGTCAGTATAAATTAGCTCTGAAATTGTTTTTGTTTGTTTAATTCTTTTTTTTTTTGGGTGAGCTCAGCTGACCAAAGCCGCGCATTGCATCTTGGGTAACTGGGGCACTTGTCCATACCTTTCTAAATATTACTTTAAACCAGTCGAATGACTTTGAACTCCATCTAGTGGGAAAATAATCGAATTACCGACAGAGTCTAAAAAAAATCATTCTCATCGGTCGGTTAACAAATTAAAAAAGATTGCTCAACTTATATTTGGAATTATGATTACGAAATTGTCGTGAAGTATCGAATTATAGAAATATTACTAACATTCTAAAAATTAAATTGAATAATAGAAATTTTCGAGACATTTATTCAAAGTAAAAGTAATTTATCGAATAAAAATTTAACATGCTACAATAAACGAAATTTTTTTCAAAAAAATTCAACAAAAAAAAAAACAATTTCAGAGCTAATTTCTACTGAAATTTTTATTTAAAGTGTACAATTTTTTTTATTATTGCAAAAATAAATTATTATTCAATATCTATAAAAAGTAGAATTCATGCACATTTTTTTTTACAAGACTGATAATTTCGCTTCAATATTCAAAAATAGATAAAATTTACGGTCAATTTAACTTTGACATTGAATAACTTTTGAACGAGTGAATTTATCAGAAAATAATGGGAGACCTTTTTTGAAAAGCGTTCAATTCTCTACCAAAATAAGTTCTTACATTTTCTGTCAGACGCATCGTCAGCTAGTTATAAAAATCAGAAGGAGCTGAAACCATTTTTTCCATGTTACTTTTATGGAAAATAAAAAAGTGCGATGCGCAACCTCTTAATGTTAATATTAATAGCTTAAATTTTAACAGGCATATTTTTATACCCAAATGAAACTTTTGAACCTGTTTGGAAGAAAATTTTTTTTTTTTTTTTTAAACACCCTAATGCTTTTGAACACATCTACATCATTAAATGACAGCCGGTAATGCAATGAATAAGAATTAAAAGATACATAGTGTAGTCAATAATTGTTTTTATTTTTTGTTATTCAGGTACAATTATTTTTTTTTTTTTTCGCAATAATGACATGGATACGAATACGTGTAGAAAAATGAAAAATTTGATGTTCGTGTAGGTGAAAGAAACGGTCTCTGGTTGCACATCGACGCGGCTTATGCCGGAAGTGCTTTCGTTTGTCCGGAATTTCGCGAATGGTTACAGGGCGTCGAATTTGCCGATTCGATCGCATTCAATCCGAGCAAATGGCTCATGGTACATTTCGATTGTACAGCCATGTGGTGAGTCACGTAAAATGCACGACAGTACCGTAGAAGAAAAAATTCTTACTAGAATAATAAATTGTTGCTCCGACAATGCATGCTCAACGACCCATAAGGTCAAAATATAAACGTCATGATCTTTTAGCCGGCATCATTGCGGGCTTTTTCTTTCGGACATGTCGCAAAAAAAAAAAAAAAACACACCCAGATGCACCAAATTAGAGAAATACGCTGGAAATTTATCCGTTGGTACATTTAAAATGAAATAAAATTTTTTTTTATTGCCAACGAACAAACACATTTAAAGGATTAATTGACAAATATTTTTATATCGAGAGAGGCCATATTGGTATGCCAAAATTATTAAATCATGATATCTCAATTTAAAATCTTTTTTTTTTTTCATCTAAAAAGGTGTCATTCATTCTTTCGTTTTTTTTGAGCTTCGAGAATGCTCGGGTGATAAAATTCATAAATAAACAAAATAGTCGCGTCAAGAGCTTATTCGCATTACGCAGAGCAAGAAAATATAAATATTACAAGTTCAAAAATATTAATTAATTTGTATCGAAGAAATTTCAATTCTTTTCGAAAATATATAAAGATTGACGCCCATGATTTTGAATTAAATCGTATTGCGAATTTTTTAAAGAAATTAATGTTCATAATTAATTTGTTTATTATTAATTGTCCAACTAATACAATACAATTATTAATCGAATTTTCGAAATTTGTCCTCCTCATATGAAGGAAGCTTTGTGAAAAAGATAAAATAATGATGAAGTAATGTGTAAATTTCTAATTGGAAAACTTTTTTTTTGTTCTGAATTCGATTTCAATAACAATACAATAACACGAGTTTTTCAACGATGCACTTCAAACGACAACGGTGATTTTTTGAAAATTTTCTACAATCCAAATCCCTCAATCGATTCTCGCAAAATTAAATACCAACCATAACTTTGACCGAGTCGATTTGTGTATAAAAAAAAGTTAGCTTGGCATAGCTGCAAATTTACGAAAGTTCGAGCGACTACAGACATTTTTTTTTTACATTCAAAACTCCATAAAATCCGAAATTAATGAGCGATTTTTACAAAAATTTAATCGAACAACAGATGTTTGTTGGTCTACTTGTGTGCAGAATTTTAGCTTGATCGCTCAAGGTGTTCGCGAGATATAGGCCTTTGAATTTTCCAAAGCCACAACATACATACGAATACACACATACGCGCATGCGCATAGGTCCGAAAATTTTTCTAAACATGTTTTCTCCATGTTTTAGACACATTCTGAATACATTGGAATAAAAAAACTCGGATTTTTTTTTCAAATGAAAACAAAGCTCCCTCTATGAGGAAGCAAAAATAAGTAGCAACTATAATTGTTATAATAATTACAATTGCAATAATGATTATAGGTATAATGATGAAACACCGAGCTTTGTTCGAAATAAATTTAAAAGTAATAATAATAAACAATGAATAACAAAAAAAAATAATTGGTTATTCTAAACGGATAAATTTTAATAAAATTTACGTTAAATAAAATGAAATAAATAATAATAATAAATTGTATTATAATAGTAAGACAAATAATTTCTTATAATAAATAAATCGATTAAAATTATTTATTTGTTTATTATTAATTGTGCTCACGGACCGATTGCAAGCGAGAAAATCTCGGCTTGTATCCGGATCACACGAGTAGGTAGCAAGTCGTCACGTTTACAGATACCTCCTCGGCTCTCATGCATTCCTGATACGAGGCGATATTTTTTGAATCTCAATACGCGCCGATCAGTCATTCGCGTCAATCTTCTGCATTTGCTTTCGTAAAAGATTCAGGGGTGTCCCCTGACATTGAGTGTAAATTCAAGTTGGCAGGACGCAGGGGTATCGGAGCTTCATAGCCGCCATCTTCGAAGACACGTTTTATCAAATATCTCGTTAACCAAGCATCGTACGACAAAAATAGCAGTGACTTTTTTTATAGATAAAAAAATTCTCTAGAACTTTTATTGCAAACTTTTTCCTGCATAGAGCATGGTTTTTTTATTTATAGCGCAGCAAACTTCTCCAAACACGGTTATTGCTAAATATACAGTTAACAGTTGATGATATTTGAAAGAGTTTGGCACGCTATAAATAAAAAACCATGTACTATACAGGAAAAAGTTTCCAATAAAAGTTGTAGAGAATTTAACGATTGAAATTTAAATTGAATTAATATTTAATTATTAAATATTAATTTAATTAATATTTAAATTTAACTATTCGTTAAATGCCCCGGAAACTTTTTAATTGTAATATACAACGTTTTTACAAAAACATATCAAAATTTCACGATTTTCCCTTAATGTTTCAAAATAAAAATTTTTTCGAAAACCGAAATTTCAAAATAGTAAGAAATTTTTTAAAAAATTCATGTGTAGTCAGAAAAATCACCGAATTCATTTCACGTGTCAAAAAAAAACATTCTCTAAAAATTTTTTAAACAATGTTTTGTTTAAATAATTTATTGATAACTTTTTGGCATTATTATTATAAAAAATTAATCTTCTTATCGTCTTTATTGTGGGTGAATTTTTTCCGATTTTTATCTTATCATGAAGTATGCAATATTGTCGACTAAAGTCACTTTTGGTTGGGAAGGTACGTCCAATACATCCTTAATTAATATTTTCGATAATTTCATGATCCGGCGTTCTGAAAGGGAAGGAAAGAATAACGTCGACTTACGTATTGATTAAAAAAAAAAAAAAAAAAAAAAATTGGAAATTGAGATATTATGATTGAGTGCTTTTGGGACATTATGCTGAGACAATAGCGTGATTAACAAGAATTTTTTCCTATTTCTTTAACAAAGAAATATTATATATGTATTAATTATTTGTCTATTCTTACCTCTCTCACGCGTACACAACAGCTGGTCCATCTGGGGATGGGGGGGATGTAGTCTCTCATTGTGTTTTCGCGGATAATAAAAAATCAACGACACAGTAATTGAAAAATTTCGTGAATAAATAAATCCTCTTTTATTGATACAATACAAATTGTTGAGCCAATGCGGAAAAATATAAATTTATAAACTTGCGTCTACCACCGCGGTCTCGTACAGTGCCAAGTTTTGTTTTTTTTAAATTTTTTTCCAGTACTAAAATACGTCGAAATTGTAAAATAATATCTTCCCCTAATCGTCCTCTCATACATGACGAATAATCGACCGTATATACAAGATTAAATGACGATTATTTATCATCACTATAGCGGACGCGTAAGATCATCACCATACAATAAATTTGTTTAATTTATTCACTTTTTTTTTTTAACAATTATTACGTCAAAAAGTGAGAGCTATAGTTGCATGGGATTGGGTTTGGGTTAGGTTGGGTTTACACGCGTACGCGTGCGAACGAAATTCTCGTTTCCCTCCCAGAAATCATATATATAGAGATATCGTCGTTTTTAGCCCTATACCTTCTTCTCGTCTCATAATAATTTCCGGTAGAGATTGGGTATCCGGCAGTGCGAGACTGCGATCGATCTCGCTTTAGGAACAAATCGATCTTGAATATTTCACCATTAACATTTTTTTTTCTTCCATGACTTAAGCCCCCTCCATCAGCCGGATATTATTTCTGGTGTTCATTGTGCATCCGCGCGGGGAAACCCATTTATATAATACAGTGAACTCTCTCTAACTCAACGCCCTCGGGACTGAACATCCGCGATACTAGAGAGAGTGTGGCCCACTCGAGAGCGTCCCCCGCTATGAGCTACAGCGCGGTAATTTTTGAAGTGTCAGCATTGGGAACTCACAAATCATGACCCCTGGCGGCCAAATGTCTAACTGCTCTCTCCCAGTCGCTGCACCACGATTACCATGCGAATTTGTTGCTTTTTAATAATAATTCAAAATCTGCTGCTTTATTGCAAGAAATAAATCATAAACAAAGATCGAGAAGACGTAGTCGATATTTGGTGCGAGATCATGAGATTTTCAGCACACGCTGAATATGAATAATCGTTTTATTTATGTCGTGTAAAACACAAATTACGTGACTTTCAATGGCAAAACTTCTGAAATATGAAAAATAATTTATGAATAAAACGTTTTTTCATGCGACAGCTTCATATTTTGAGTAATAATTTATTGTTCAAAAGCATTTAATTTAGCCGAAAAAGTGACGCGATTTTTTTTTTTTTTTAATTTTGAGGTTAAACATGGGATGTCATGTAGGTTGATTGTATCCTTATGGCGATAATCACTTGATCCGTATATATGCAATTTGCTTAGTGGATTCTGTTCCACGCATAATCATCAACGGTAATAAACCCCATTGGCAAATTTTACTACGAAAAATTCGAACTTTGCCGAAAAATGTGCGATAATCCAATGTTTACAACCGTTCCCTATGCTGCTCCATGCTAACTAGGGCTGGCTACTGGCAACGAACTGGCAATGAGAGACCATATTGGATAGGTCGCGCCTCGGTGTTGATTACCAATATGGGTGCCTCGATGAATAGAGAAAAGTGGGGATAAACACTTCCCACCAAAGCTTCTCTGCCAAAGAAAATTTAGGGGAAATTGCCTCTCAGAGAGCGTTGCGTTAGAGAGAGAGTTCACTGTATCCGATATTGTGTGTGTATATAACTATAACGTATTCCTCAGGGTGAGAAGCAGTCAGTCCCTTCATCGGACATTCAACGTCGATCCTCTCTACTTGAAGCACGAAAATTCGGGTGATTAATCGTGCTTTTTTTTACATAAAATTTTAATCAATCAATCGACTAATTGTCACGCTGAATTACAGGGCTTGCAATTGATTACATGGTAAGAATTTTTCACCCTCTCGTCGAGGTTTCAATGAAAGAAAGAAAATGATTTAAAAAAAAAAACAAAATATTTCAGCACTGGCAAATACCACTTTCGAAGCGATTTCGGGCTCTCAAACTCTGGTTCGTCATAAGAAATTACGGGATAACCGGTTTGCAGAAGCACATACGCGAGGTAAAGAAAAAAAAAAAAACAAACAAACAAACAAACAAACAAAAAAGATAACGGAAAAATTTGCTCGATCGGAACGATTAAATGCGGGCCTTTTTGTTCGACAAGGGTGTGAGACTCGCACAGAAATTCGAGGCCCTCGTGTTGGCCGACGCGAGATTCGAAATTCCCGCCGTCAGGCATCTCGGTATGGTGGTTTTTCGTCTGAGGGGCGACAATTCGCTGACGGAAAAATTGTTGAAGAAAATGAATACGAAGGGACGAGTTCATTGCGTTCCTGCGGCACTTCATGAAAAATACGTTATAAGATTCACCGTTACTTCCACGCAGTATGTAAACGATTTGTTTCTTTTTTTTCTCAAAACATGTCATCATTTCTCTCTTTCCTGCTTCGTAATCGTCATTTCGACGATTTGAAAATTAGGATTGAAGAAAAAATGTGGCAAATTTTTTGCAGTACTACGAACGACGATATCTTACGAGACTGGGGAGAGATACGAAGCACAGCGAGTGAGATACTCGCCGATGTGACTGGATCACCCGTCAGAGCCAAAGTCTCGTTGGCAGGTGAAATATTAGAAAGAAAAGGAAAAAAAAAAAAAACGAATATTTTTCATTCAGCCGAGTGTTTATTGAATTTCTTTTTCGTTTGTTTGTTTGTTTGTTTGTTTTTCGTATATTCATTTAAGAGACTCGCGAGAAGAACGAAAATTTTGGCTCGAGTCTCTTGCTAGCGAACTCGCCGATGTCACCGAAAATCGTGAACGGCAGTTTCGCGGCGATCTACGACACGGCCGACGTATTCAACGACTGCATGAAGACTTTCGGTCAGCTTCGCCTCGAGGCACGCGACAGTCCAGGTAGAGAGAGAGAGAGAGAGAGAGGAGAGGAAATTTTTTCGAAAAACAAAAAAAAAAAAAAACCAAAAATTCGAAATAAATCGTTTTTTTTTCTTTCTTCTTTTGTTTGCATTCAAGCCATGAGACGACGCATACGAGGTATTCTCATGTCGGGAAAACAATTTTCCCTCGATTCGCGAATGGATCTAGTACAGGGCTATGCGTCCTGCGGCCGGCCGCTTTCCGAGCCTGCCACGAACTTGCCGCTCATGAGGGAGGACGAAGACGCCTGTGGTGGCACCGAGTCGACCCTCAGTATTGACAAAACCGGTACGTCGATGGGTGAGCGAAGCGAAAAACAAAACAAAACAAAAAAACAAAAAAAAAAGGCAAAAAATCCAGAGGTTATTCAATCGCGGCAGTCATTGTGATATACGGCGAATCGTTGTAAGAAAAATTTTCACGCTACGATATTATTTTACGACTGCGCAAGGTAAAATTAGAAACGAATTCAATCTCGAACGCGCATATCGACGCGAGGAATAAATTACTTAAGGCAGGATACCACCTTTGCCCGTGTGGAAAATAGTCAGGAAAGCCCGGAGAATGTACGGGCCCCTTAAAGGATTTGATGTGGAAATCCCTAACAAGGATTTCCCTGTTACTGCCCTAAGGGTTCTAGAGAGGATTGGACGTGGAATCCCTAACAGGGATTTCCCTGTTACTGCCCTGAAGGGTCCTGGAAAGGCACTCATTTGTTTTCGTGGTAAGAAATAACAGGGGCTTGATGGATGCAGCAATGAAGGGCCCCGGTCAGGCGTTAACAAGGCATACTGGCTAATTTTTACAATAAATTGAACTGGGTCATAAATTAGGCAACTAATGTGTGCCCAGCTTGGTGCAGTTACGATTTCGATAATAAAATAAATTATCATAATATAATTAATTATAATTAATTATAATTACATTTTTATTCTATATGTTATATATTTATTATTTTTTATGTAATATCATATAATTACATATTACATATTACAAATATATATGAATATAATTATAAAAATAATAAAAAATAAAAAATAAAAAAATATATAATAATAATATTTTTTAAAAATTTAATATTATTATTATAGTTTTTTGTGTCATTTTTTGTATAATTTTTTATTTTTTAAATATTTTAATAATAATATTTATATTCATTTATAATATATATATAAGTAAGTATATAATGTTACATAAAAAAGTATATACATATATATATTAAAAATGTAATTATAAATAATTACAATTAATGATATTATTATAATTTATTTTATTATGGAAATCGTGACTGCACCAAACTGGGCCCACATTTGCTGTCTGATGAAGACCCAGTTAAATTTGAAAATCATTTGTTAATTAACAATTGAATAAATTTTATCACTATATATATCACATTTTTACTGAATATCACGCTGTTCTATTCAATCCGGTAAGACAACGTTTTTTCATTAAAACTCGTAGGCTTAATGTCATTTACATACAACGAAACTCGTAATAAATCATTGGCGTAGTGGTAGAATGTCGGTCGTTAGGTAGGTCTCAGTTAAAATCTCAGGTACAATTAAAATTAATTTCGACGGAATAACGTCCGGACTACGGAGCCGGAAACAATCGTAAAAAAAAAAAATAATCTTCGGGCGTTAATTTTTTTTTTTAATTATTATTTGAGGATCGAGAGTGCTGAATCCGCGGATTGAAGGATAGCGGGTTCGAATCCCGATCAAGGACTTTTTTTTTTTTTTAATTTACAGGATTTTCATAAATAATGGAGTAACAGTGTTAAATTCATTCATCGATCATTCCTGATTGCTAATTCATAGATAATAAACTATATTATGTCAATTTGACCCGTGCAAGGATGAGATTGAATAATCCGGGCGCAATCAGGGAATCCTATAAGGGCCCCGAATTTATATCCATTAAGGGGCCCGATTTAAATTGCGGGACAATCCTGTAACGGCCCCTGACAGGAATCCAAACCGGGCCCCGGTTATAATCAGGGAAAATTAATCGGGCCCTTTACAGATCCCGGAAGAAATTTCCACACGGGATGGTTGCAATTTTTTGAGAGTTTTTAATGAATTTTTTTTTCGCAAAAAAAAATGGGTAGAAACAAAATCGGTTCAAGGCATTTCTTTCTATATCATTCAAGTTGGAAAAAAAAAATTTTTTATGTTGAAAAACTTAAAAATAGCCTCTTGCAGGTGCGGCGCCAAAGTGTGTGAGGCTTTTGAGGAGCACTCTCGGTCTGCGTGTCAAAAATCTCCTTGTATAGGTGGCTGATGGAACAAAAATGAAAATTTCTCCTTATTAAGAGCAATATATTTCATGTCTGTGCGTAGGGCTTTTTCGAAATTTCGATTAAAAAAAAAAATAGCGGTCATTAAAAAAAAAAGTGAATTTTTCAGGGTAAAAAAATTTGCTTAAACTGTGCACCAAAAATAAAATAACAACTCTACCGAAAAAAAAAACCCTCGTACATCCTTAGATTATACTATGGAGAAGAATTATGCAAAGTTTCAAGTCAATCCGATGAAAATTGGATGAGTAATTTGACACGCAGATTTGAAAAAACATCGTTTCGAGAAAATCGCGCTTAAGGTAGAACGATACCTCTTTTGCGGGGCAGGGCGGCGAGAGGGGTACTCCTATGCTTTAACATGGGGAGCCATTCGTGTTAACCAACTGCACGTGAATTAATTTTCTGGTTTTAAATTTACATGTAAGGTGATGATTGTGTACTTTTTGTTGAAAAAATAACCATCAATAACTATTTCAAACATAATATTCCTGGTTTTGGCGACAAAGAATGCTCCTCGTCGCATATTTAAAAACATTAAAAATTTCGCAATAGTTGCTTTGACAGCGGCAACGCCGTATATACCGGTTTCAGTTTTTAACCGATGGCTGCACTTCCCAAGCTCCAGGCCCAAGCTCCAGAGGCGTTCGTCAGATATTTTTGCGGAAAGGTTGAAAAGATGATTTATAATAGCGAAAAATAAAAAAAAAATTGTCAAAGGCTCGTTGAAATTGGAAAGAAATTTAAGGAGCAAAAATTAATGAAAAATAAATATAGGAGGCAGAAAAGGTGAAAAAAGAGGGGAAAAAAATCGTGTCTTGTTGGACGCCGAATTGTCAATATCGTGGTTATGTGTCAAAATGTCAATATCTGCAATGCGTTTGTGTTTGTGTGCGTGAGCGAGTCTGCCAAGCTGTAAGCCGGACTGTACACTAGGACCTCGATTCAACGGCCAGTGGCGGGACCGGCTTCGCATCGCACCTTGTTAAATCGAGGTATGCGTATGCCCGCCCATGCTGTATCTGCGCATCGGCACTCCGTGCTACGGGCCTGATCGGGGGAGACTTTAAGCGTCCCCCACCATCTCCCACCACGCGAAAAACCGATCGATAAATGCGACATGGTGGGGACTGTCTATTAAATCGAGGTTCTAGTGTATAAAGATATACGAGAGCGCCTTGGTCGATACAACGTTGCCGCGCTCGGAGCTATGTCCATCGGTACAGAGCGAAAAATTGCATTTATTGTTTTTTTTTTTTTTTTTGCACATCGCAGATAATCGGTACGGTAAAATTGCTGAAACTTTGCAGGAGTGATCTTGAGAGTTGATTCATATTCTTGTGTTAGTTTTATCAAAAAGTGGCTTTTTTAAAGCTAGTTTTTCAATGTTTTTGCGGTTTTTTTACCCTTTTCCATAAGATCCAATGTAAAAAAAACTAATTCAATTTTCTCAGAAACGGTACGGTCAAATTCGTTGGAATTTTTCGAGCAAACATTTTACTCAATTTCGAATGTATCTACCAATTTTCATCAAAATCCCTCTTTTTTGACACATGGTATCGTTCTACCTTAAAGTTTTACGTATGTGAAGCTAGTAGATATTTTCAAATAATCATCAATCTGCAATGCCTGCGCCATACAGTAGGTATTCTTTCAGCATCGATTTCCTCTTCGTTGGTGAGCTTGCATTTTTCGTTTTTTCAAATTTCGTTTTTTTTTTTCAAATTTTCAAGTTGGTATCCTGCCTTAAGGATGTATCGGACGTACCTCCCGAACCAAAAGTGACTTTCATCGACAATATTGCACACTTTACGACAAGATAAAAATCGGAAAAAATTCAACCACGATAAAGACGACAAGAAGATCAATTTTCAATAATAATAATGCCAAAAAGTTATTAACAAATTGCTTAAAAGAAACATTGTTTAACAAATTTTTAGGGAAATCTTGACGCGTGAAATGAATTCGTTGATTTTTCTGATTACACAGGAATTTTTAAAAAAATTTTATATTATTTTGAAATTTCGGTTTTCGAAAATTTTTTAATTATGAAAAATGAAGGAAAAATCGTTAATTTTGGATATGTTTTCGTAAAAACGTTGTGTATTACAATTAAGAATTTTCCAGTGCATTGAACGAATAGTTTCGCAAATACAACTTTTACAAAATTTCCGAAAACCGAAATTTCAAAATGATAAGAAAATTAAAAAAAAATTCATGCGCAGTCAGATAAATCAACGAATTCGTTTCACATGACAAAAAAAAAAACAATCCCTAATAATTTGTTGAACAATGTTTCGTTTAAACAATTCATTGATAACTTTTGGGCATTATTATTGTTAAAAAGTAATCCTCTAGTTAAAAATTTTTTCCGATTTTCATCTTATCAGGAAGTATTGTCGACGAAAGGAACTTTTGGTTGGGAAGGTACGTCCGATACATCGTTAAGGAAAATGTTAACGAATTCAGGTGACTCGTCGGCGAGTTCGATCGGACGTTACGAGTCCGATGACGCGGCCGTCGAGAGGGAAACGTCACGGGAGGTGAAAAAATCGGTCGAGGATATTGTCGTTAACGGCAGCGGGAAATTTTCGTTGGACAAAGCAATGTCCAAGAGCGAAACGATTGGGGCGATAAGCAGCCTCGGGAATCAAGGATCGCCCTCGAGCAGCGAGATACCCAAGGAAAATGGCAACGTCTGTCGCAAATGCGGTCACTCCAAGCAACAATAATTGAATTATCATCGAAAAAAAAAAAAAAAAACAAAAACAAAAACAAAACAAACAAACAAACCAACAAAAAAGTATCTCGTGCTTATATATAATCTCTCGTCGAGATACTGAAAATATTTTAGGTGAAATAGAAAATTTTCGCGAATGATGCTGTTAATCGCGAGAACGAGGCTAAAAAAAAATAAACAAATCGTACCGTCGCGTAAAAAATTAGAATTATCGCTCGAAACGCGTGGCTGTAATAATTTAAACAAAATTAAAAAAAAAAAAACATGAAATAAAGGAAAAAAAAAACAACTGAAAAAACGCTTTGTTCTTCCGCATCCTTTTTTTTTTTGTTTGGGTTGGGCACGATATAGGGAGAAACGCTGCTGCAGGTAAGGGGTTCGAATGAACATATATTAATATTTTTTTTTTATTTTCGAGACACAAACTTTAATATGATCGATGATATGAAATTTCGCTACATTTCAGCGTTTTATTTTTTGCCTCGCGACAATCTTGAATGAGCAACAATATCGCCCACTCTCGCAACTTTCTTCTATATGTGAAAAAAAAAAAAAAAAAAAACGAAAAAAACAACTTACGACCTAATGATATTTCGCACTATGCGTCTAATCACGTCGATTTCATCGCTCGATAATTATTACTCCCCCCCCCCCCCCCCCCCTCCTTCGCTCCTCTATGCCATAAAACAAGATTCGCGTTCCTATGAGCACTTTCTTTCTCTTTCTTTTTTTTTTTTAAATTGGAGATACGACTATATGATATTACGGAACGCGATTCTCGTTGCGAGGTTTTATTGACTTTTTTTTTGTTTTTCAATAAAATTATTAATTTTTAAAAACAAATTTTTAACGAAAAGAATGAATAGTATTCTCAATGATTCTCGTAACAATTTCGTATATCTCTTTTTTTTTTTTTTTTCATTAAACTTTTCATAATTAACTCTTGGATCTAATATAACGCAGAGCTGGGCAGTACTTGAAGTATCCGCTACTTATAAGATGTACCGGAAGTACAGTACTTGAAGTACAAAGCAATTTAAAAGTATTTCAAGTATTGTACTTGAGCTACCAAGTACTCAACCTGCACTTCAAGGTATTTGTACTTAAATTTTCAAGTAATTTTTCAAGTACCAAGTATGAGGTACTTTTGAATACTTCTTGCTAATGGTTGCATGTATAACGCATTTGAATATATATAATTGAGGAACGTTCTGCGCCATCTTTTGGTTAAGACTGCAAGGAATGACCGTTCAAAGGCTCAAGCCACGGTATTTACGGTGTCATTGTCAATGCATGGCTCCGTTTTTAACGATCCGCCTGTTACATTCTTTATTTTTTTCTTTTTCAAACCTGGAAGCTAAATAAATCTTAATTACAATCGTCAATGCTATTTTTTTAAAATTAATTATAATTCTTCGGTTAAATATTTCTGTTCCAATCTGCCTAGCCCGAGTGAACTGCACAATGTGAAAATATTTTTTGATACAAAAAGTACTCGAATCAAAATCAAATGTGTTAAAGAGTACTTAAGAAATGAAATATAAGTATTATAAATTACGAGATATATATATCTGAAAACTTGAAAAGTATTTGAAACTTGATACTTGACGTATTTAAAGTACTTGTCATTCTAAGTACTTAACACTTGAAGTACTTAACACTTGAAGTACTTGACACTTCAAGTATCGAGTACTTGACACTTCAAGTACCGAGTACTCGACACTTAAAGTACCGAGTACTTGGCACTTCAAGTACTGAGTACTTGAAGTCCTTGGAACTTCAAGTACTGGGTACTTGAAGTACGCGAGTATTTCAAGCACTTTTAGTGCTTTCTGCCTTGTAATTCAAGCGCTTACATTACTTTGAACTTTGCACTTCAAGCACTTACAGTACACTTCGTACTTCAAGTATTCGGTGCTTGAAGTACTCGGTGCGTGAGGTACTTGGTATTCAAGTACTTTGAGTACTAAGCCTCGGCGTACACGAGTATTTCAAGTACTCACAGTACTTTATACTTTGTACTTGAAGTACTTTCAGGTACTTTGCCCAGCTGTGAATATAACATAACGATGCAATAATAAATTCGTATTATCGCTGAACAAATATGTATTATGCCGACGAACAATCAAGCCGTCGAACATGCTTCGTTCGACTATTATCTTGTTATGATTTTTATCATTCTTATTATTATTCTTATGATTATTATTATTATTATTATTATTTGTTATTATTATTATTATTATTCTTTGGATTCGTAATTATAATGAACTTCTCGAGTTTGGATGCCGCGAGACACTCAATGGTGCGTGCAACATAGATTTTCATGATACATCGAGATAGTTCGAAGGTAAAAAACATTTTCACTCGCGTAAAATGCTCACGTAAAACGATCGATTAATCGTTCATCGATGCGCATTCGTAACGTATATAAATTAATATATAAAAAGCTTCCTTGCTCGGCTGCCAACATTCAAGGAGACGTCACGACGATCTTTCGTTTGTTTATTACTTTTTTTTTTTTTTTTTTTTTTTAATTATACCTCACATGGCACGTGGATTTCATTTTGGCTGCGAGGCCAATCGCTCGAAATTGCCGGGGAAACGGAGAGAAAATAATGCGAGAGACAAATTAATGCGGGAAATGAATATTGTTAAATTTGTGTGTGTGTGTCTTTGTATGTCGATTTTTTTTTTCAAAATTACTCGATTTCCAATATTCGTCAGAGCGAAAAATGTCTTTTTTTCGAAGAGAAATAAAATATAAATCGAATGAACGGAAAAAGGGAGGTAATTTCGTATAAAATAATAATCGGCCTCGCAGTCTCGAGTGCGAGAATGAAATAATGACGCGACACATGCCGCATGGCTTGCCAAAGGAACCTCGCGATTTTTGTTGCGCCATTCATGTACGAAGAGGCGGAAAGCGCGAAGGTTCGTTTGGCAAAAGGCTCCGATTGAGAAAGCCTTTCTGTGAGGACACGAGCGTTCAGCTCTCGGGATCGCGTCCGATCGAGAATCGCTCGAATCGACGATCCAACGAACTGAAGGCTCACGAAGTGCGTTTAATTTTTAATTTTTAATTTTCTGTTTCGTTTGCCTTATTGGGACGGAAAGAGGGGTGTGGGGGGGGGGGGGGGGGTGGTTTTGTTTACGGCTGCTCGCGCGAAAAATACATTTCCACGATTGTTCGTCGTTTCTCATTCATGATTGTATAGTGTTTTTGGTTTTTTAACACGCAAATTTTTGGCAAGAAATCTCAATTCTGGACTATTATTTAACGCGAGAGACAGCGCAAACTGGAACTCTAGAACATGATATATTTATAGAAGAAGGATACAATCGTGCATTCGTGCCAAATATTGTCGTCATTTTCATGACTATATCGTTCGCTCGGTATCGTTGGGTATACGTGTGTCGCGCATGCATCGGTGTATCGGTCTGTTTTTTTTTTTTTTTTTTTTTTTTCACTAACAACCGTCATATGCAAATATGAAAAAAAAAAAGTAAATGTAAAGCGCACGATCGGAAATATTACGAAGAGAGTATGGATGTTCACGATAACGGGTACATTGAGAGAGAAAAAAAATGAATATCCAGAAATTTTTTCTTCACCCTTCTCGTCGAGAAAAAACAAATTCTCTTCTCCCCATTCAATGTACACGTCCATTTCTATCTAATTGATTCGACTATCTACGCTTTTTCTATCGATCGACGATAATGCTGACGGAAGGTTTTTTTTTGGTTTTTCTTTTTCATTGACGCAACGAACGATTGAACTTACCTTTTCTTTTTTTTTTTTTTTGCTTATTTGCTTATTTGCAAGTTCGCGTCTTTGTTTTTTTTTCTCCGGCTGAGCAAACGTTCCGTTGAGCATTTTCGCGACTGCCTAAAACTCAGCTGACAGTGCGGTGTGGGCATGCAATTATACAAGAGACGTCAATTATAAGCCCAGTCGAGGTATACGGAAAAACCCGCTGAAAATGCATTTATTTTATAGAGTAATTTTCCTTGAGGAATATTTTGGCGGGGGGGGGGGGGGGGTAATTCGTTTTCTCAGATTTTCGAAAATCCATCCTTCCTCGTTCAGTCGCCATCTTGAATTTAAGGATGAAATTTGATTACTGTAATATCTCGTTTATTTTCAAGCTTACACTGAGAATAGTAATAACCAATATTGAAGAAAATTTTATTCTCTACAACTTCGGTTATCATCTTTTTTTTCCACGATCGATATTTTCCCTACTTTTGGTTCACTACGATATTTGGTTTTCCGCAAGTTTAAAAAATATCGATCCTAGAGAAAAAAAAGTTGGAAACTGAAGTTGCGGAGAATACAATTCTCTATTACTACTTTCAGTCCAAATAAAAAAATTAACGAGATAATTCAATAATTAACCCCCCCCCCCTCCACCCTTTTTCGGGTCTAAATCGAAAAATATCGATCGTAGAAAAAAAAAGATAGAAATCAAAGTTGTAGAGAATAAAATTTTTTTCATATTTGATTATTTTCATTTTCAGTCTAAAGTTGAAAATAAACGAGATAATGCAATTATTAAATTCCCCCCACCTCTTTTTCGGGTATAAATAAAAAAATATCGATCGTAGAAAAAAAAAGATGGAAATCAAAGTTGTAGAGAAAAAAATTTTCTTCATATTTGATTATTTCCATTTTCAGTCTAAAGTTGAAAATAAACGAGATAATGCAATAATTAAATTCCCCCACCTCTTTTTCGGGTATAAATCGAAAAATATCGATCGTAGAAAAAAAAAAGATAAAACAAAAGTTGTATAAAATAAGATTTCCTTCAAGTTTGGTCATTGCCATTTTCAGTGTAATGTTGAAAATAAACGAGATATTCCAATAATTAAATTTCACCCTTCAATTCAAAATGGCGACTGAACGAGAAAGGGTGGATTCCCGAAAATCTGAATTTAGACTATCAATGGGAACCTCCTCCTCCCTCCTCTCCCGACGATTCTTGAAGGAGAATTGCTGTATTAAATTGACGCAATTTAAAATGACATTCCGACTGGACTAAATGACGACGCCTCATAAGTATAATGTTCTCCCGATTCGAGGCGAAAAAAAAAAACACATTTCGTTATAACCTACGACAACAATCTGGCTGTGGTATTTATCCAAGGATTTCTACGCGTCAAGACAAACTACCAAGATTGCCCCAATTCGAACGTCAATCCTAATTTGGGTTCACGATAAAAATTTTATAAGTAAACCCAAATGAAGAATAAAATTCGATTATCGAGCCGACGAATTATTATTATTATTGGAATAGAAGTGTCAAAGTACGTATAGGTATATCTATTTGGAATGTGAAAAAAAAAAACAAAAAATGGCACTGGAAATTTCTCGTTGAATTGAATAAAATTCATTTGGTTGTCGATTGCAATAATTTGCAACAGATCCGAATGCATTTTATGTGGTTCGAATGGTTTTTGTTTTTGTTTTTTTTTTTTTTTGCTGAAAAATAAAACCTTCGAAATCTCAAAAGAACTTTTGGTGTTTTTCTCGGTGCGTGTCTACGGGACATACGGTGTATATCGATTGTTCGTTAATTCGTAAAACAAGGAGGAACAAGTTGATTAATCACAGAGACCTACAAAGCAAGCCGGGGATTCCTAAGGATCGAGGCGAGAACGAGAAACGTCGATAGGAGAAGAAGGAGAGGTTTGTTGGAGGACGAGGATGGGGCTACCCGATTGCACATATCTTCCTCACAGAAGCACATGTGACCAGTGCCGGTACCTTCCATCATGCACACGTGGTCGACCATGAATAAGTTTATCTGTAGTTGCGACGTGCACGTTCTTCGAACGCTCTCGTACGCTGTCAAACAAATTTATCATTTCTAAAGCAACGAAAATTGCATACGCGAATGACCAATGAAAATTATTAATATTTTCAACGGCGATTATTTCATTTTTGTGCCATTCAATTGGAAAAAAAAAAAAACAATAACAAAGATTTTTAAGGAGATTCCTCTGTTTGTTTGCGAGACGAGTCATCCGAGGGGGGGTCCCTTTTAGGCTTATACACAGGCAGGGCTCAGTGGTGCCAGCGTCAAATCCTAACTCATCTCGGCCAGTCAATTTATGTTCTTCAAATCAGAATTAGAACTGTGAGATTTCGCTTCAACGCTATTCGATATTAAATGGCATTGATAACGGCGTATAAAAATTATAGGAATATAATCCTGTAAGTTTTTGAAATATTATCACGTTTTACAAGCTTCAACTCGGAAACCCTGTCCGAACTATTCGAGATAGAGAAAATTTTTTCACAACAATTTTGTAGATAATTAAATTTTCTATAAAAAAGTTCCCGACAGCATCTATGGAAAGTCAATAGTGGATGAATGGGAGGCGTCCGAAGTGGCGTGACGAGGAAGCGTGGTTTTTGTGAACTCGCAGAATAGTAGACCCATTATAGTTGTTAAATTACACATTACCGCGCGTTAGCGTTGAATTAAAAATGCATAAAAATTCATACGTCCACTGGACACAACGAAAAAGTTATTGTCGCCGAAAAAAACTTTATTTCCAATTAAATTCAAAGAAAGCCACCAACTTGAAATGGTTTATTTTTTAATAATTATATTTACAACTTTGAACGCCTTCCACGCATAAATTAATAAAGAAGGTTTCTACTTTGTTGGGCCAAAAATCTTTCGATTTTTCATCAATTATTTATGCCATTTATTATGAAAAGACGCTAAAAAAATTCCAGGATTTTATTCTGAAAAAGAAGCCTGATTCGACAAGTTGAGCAACATTGTCCGTCGCGTCTAAAATCGACAGCTCACGAGCCAACTTTGAGCGATTACGGAAGCAACAATAACGAATTATATTGCCGTATAAAAATTCAGAGACATAATTTGAACATTGAAAAATATGCTCTCGTCGACGAAACTGTGAATTTTTGGTTTTCAAGTGCAAAAAAAAAATTCCCGAAAAAAAGTGTCCGGAAAAAACGGTTTTCTGCTAAAAAAATTCACAACTTTTTCAATTTTCAATATTTTTTCGCAAAAATTTAGCACGATACTCTTGAGCTCTAGTACTTTCATGAAAAAAATAGTTTGGTACGGTGTGCCTTTCAAAAAGTACATTTATTTTGAAGAAACGTCAACGTCAACGGGGTAATTATTACTGATTAAATATGTTACATTTAATTACTCAATGAAAATTCTTCAAATTAACGTGAGGTTTCGCGCACGGTTTTATTACACATAGAACTAGGTCATAAAATTTTTTAAAGGTG
Organism: Rhorus exstirpatorius; assembly: GCA_963564615.1. Lineage (NCBI taxonomy): Eukaryota > Metazoa > Arthropoda > Insecta > Hymenoptera > Ichneumonidae > Rhorus > Rhorus exstirpatorius. The sequence goes on along the minus strand of OY751322.1, from coordinate 9,999,022 downwards.
CTGGAATTTCAAGTTCACGAATTACAGAACTATTGGAATCTGTTTTTCATATGTGACCATAAGAACGCATGTTAAATAATGTTCTTTTAAACATTTAATATCTCGAAAACGAGGCTCTTAATCTCATTGAATCTTTGCACACACACGTTTTCAATATAAACACGTATAGGCTGTAAAATTTTCAAGTCGATGACACTGTATCGATATAACAGAGGAACCTCCTTAAGACTTTTTCTTCGAAGCAATAACAATGATCTTGATTCACATATGGATAACTCGAAGAGATAATGAAATTGCGAAAAAAAATATTTTTACTCACGTGATTTGGCATTTCGGACCATCTTGACGCAGCAACCATTGCACGTCATCAGAGGCGGCTGGTCCCTTGGCAATGCAGTATAATTAAATGGATCCTTGCATCTCAGATCCGTCCACGAGTCACACTCGTAGCAATACACGGAACGTGCTGTTGGATCGTTTGATTTTTGTTTTTTTTTTGTTTTATTCAATCGCAAGTATTTTTCAACGAATTCAATAATCATCCGAGAATAATTGTGCTTTTTTTTTTTTTTTTTACTCACTCTGACATTCCGCGTTACAGACGTTGATAACCGCGAGTATAATTGCCGCTGAAAAACAACAAATTCAATATTTTTCGACAGACACGTCTGACAAGTACGAAACACAAAAAACGATATCATCGTCTCGTGGTGATTTTTTTTTTTTTTTTTTGGGACTTTGATCTACTTCTAATTTTTCTAAAACTTGCTGAGAATTGGTATTCTTATTTTTTTTTTTTAATATCATATCAGGATCACATTGGTTTTTTTTTTATTTTTTATTTTAAGGACTCACCCTTCCAGCGAACCTGCACATTCGAAAGCTCTTCGTGAAGAATTATTATTTTCTTTTTCTTTTTTTTTTTTTTTTTGGGATAACGCTACGGCTAATCCGAGTTGGTTGAAATTTAATTAAATTTTTTATCCACTTTTGGATACTTAATTTTGTAATGAATAAAAATTTGTAACTGTAATTTGTTCATATCGATTGCCAAATTTGACGATGTTTGGGCAGTGGAGTTTTCGATAGCTGTTTTCGATTAATCATTGACTAACCGTCGAATTTTTCAGTCAGGCGGGATATTTCATTTTTTAATAATCCATAATTCAAAAATGTTCTTACGTTTATTTGATTTATATTGCTCAAATTTTCTTTTCACTCACCGGCTATAACGCAATCCGGCTCCATGTTTCCTTCTCCCTCTCGAAATTCGTTACTTTGTTATTTTTTTGTATTTTTTTTTTTTTTTCTTCAACTTCGTTTCGTCGTCATGACAAAAAATGTCGAAGATCTCGAAGAATGTCCGCTGCCAATGAAGTCGCGAGAGAGAGAGAGAGAGAGAGAGAGATCGAGTTCACGACTGAGGCAATGCGTCTTCGCGTGCACAGGACAGTAACACGCATCGGCATTAGCAGAGTTATATTATCAAGTGGGGAGGACGGTAGATGAGGCAATCCGTTGATCAGACCGCCTCTGAATTAATGCAGCTCTGATTTAACCCTCAAACCTCGCACTATCTAGGCCACCCGTAGATACCACACTGGGTTAGCATCACCCACCGTTTTTGTTCTGCTTATATCTACAATTTTAATCCATCGATTTTGATGCTGTGTTTTTTTTTTTTTTTAATCGGCACGCAAAAAAGTAAGAAACAAGTACATTGAAAGGACAGTGCTATGAATTTAAGATACATAAATAAAACGAAGAATAAATGTTTACGACTGAGGCATGGTTTAAGGCCGTCCTCTAGTTTCTCGGGTCGAAAAAATCGATTTTTTTTTTTTTTTTTCATAAATCACATCTACAACATGTGTTCCAAGAAAAAGAGGAAGGCCTATTGTATGGTCCAGGCATAGCAGATTGACGGTGAGATGAAATTTTTAGTATAAATCACATGCGCGAACTTTCAAACGCGTTTTTCTCGAAACACCATTTTTCGAAACGGTAACCACGATATTTCAGAAACTATTGCACCGATCTTGTTCAAATTTATACAGCATCTTTAATATGTTATAAGCCAGCGATTGAACTAGGATTATCATGATTGCTTCGATAGTTTTTTTCGTACGAGCGAAAAACTTAAGAAAAAATGAGTAAAAAATAGAATGTAATTTTCAAAAGTGTATAAAAAAGTCAATTTTTGTAATTTAGAATTCACTCTAGTTCAATCGCTAGTCTTGAATATGAAGATTAAAATGCCGTTTGGTTTTTTGATTTCAAATAAGCAGAACAGCCGCAATCTTGGTCACCGTCAAGCACCTCTTTTACTTGATGTCTTCCTGTCGGCCACTATAACTGCTATTCTATTATATATTTTGACTTCAAAAAATTTGTAAAGCTTATTTAAATGTTAATAAAGATTATGCAAAAATAATGAGATTGATTATTTCGATGCTTTGCCCGTAAAAAAATTATTGAAAAAGCCATAAAAAAAACAGCCGAGAAACTAGAGGACGGCCTTAAGAGACTACCGGGGTTACCGTAACCCAGTGTGGTGCTTTTGAGGGTTAAAGCTTTTCCAATTTATTCTCGCGACCTTCCCATCAGCTCATTCGCACAAATTTTATAACAATCTAAATCGCATTGTTGGCAGCGTAAAATGTAGCGCATGTTAAATGCATTTTACGCGTGCATGTAAAACGTTTTTTTTTCAATGGAGTTTTTTTTTTTTTTTTTTTTTTTTTTTTTTTTTTTTTTTTTTTTTCAAATTAAAAAATATAATTTTCAGTCAGACAGATTAACGGTAAATGAAAAATATATCCAACGAGAATTTTTGCTCAATCGCATTGACGACACTTTTAGCGCGTGTGTGTTACGTTTCCGGTAGGCAAGAGAGGTTCGAAAGAGCTTCAGTGACTTATCATATAGCGAGGAAAAATCGTCTTTCGCGTGTGTTGCAAGTTTCCGCGTTCGGTTTTAAGGGCTTCCCGCGCGTTTGCATTGGTTGCGCAATCTTTGGATAGGGGAAAAAAAAAAAAAAACTACTTTTTGTCCGCCAAGAGGCTAACTTACCTTCGTAATTTTTGTGTCTGCGTGCGTCGACAACTATATTACTCTTCTATCAAACATTTATCTATAAATTTATATATATCTATGGCACTCGTCCAAAGCTTCTCTCGACGTTTCCGGTTTCGCTAAAGCTCGCGAAATTTCATCACACGAGCAGTGGCTCTGGTGCAGCTCTTGAGTCTCATTTTTCGATAAAAAACGCTTGACATCGAATTTCACGAGTCAATTTTATCACGTTAATGTCCTCATCTTGGAAAATTTTCATTTCCCATCCTTTGCTCAATATGAACGGTGAATTTTCTGCAATTGAAGGACGACTCCCTTTGTACCGTATCGAAATACTAACAATGATAATAATAATAACAATAATAATAATAACAATAATAATCACAACGATATCAATAATAATTTTATCATTTTTCAATATTATTGGCAAATAAAAATTCGAACCAAAAATACTATACTGCGTTAATAATTTTTTTTTAATAATTAAAAAAAAAAAAAAAAGAAAAATAACCACTGAAATTTTCAACAAATTCGCATTTAAGTTGCCCGATTTCTCCGCTATATATTTTTACTTTGGTTTATGCCATCGGCTGTGTACGACAAATCGAATTATTCGATCGAGACACGTCGAACGACTTTTATTTATTCAATTTTTTTTTTTTTTTCTTCATATTTTACCGCGTCGAGATTGCCGGTATCATGACCCAAATGTCAGGCATCACGTATATTTATATATATATGCACGTATGAGAAAAAGGGGCACTGCGTTTCGCTCGATAGTGTATTTCATCGATTTGACATAGCGGAACGTTTCAACGAGAACCCATGTAAATTTAAATGACACGTCACGCACCGGCGATACAAATTATTATTTCCGAATTTAATCATACAAGAAAAAAAGGGTAAAATTTTTATCATGTAATTTCTGTCGAGATCCTAGAGGACACATTTAAAAATTTAAAAAAAAAAAAAAAAAAAAAAAAAAAAAAAAAAACTGCTAAAGAGGACGGATAAAGGATTGAAGGAAAGTGGAGAATAAAATAAAAAATAAAGCTACCGAGCGATGTGGATGATTTTCGCGAGATCAAAGAGCAATCAGACTGATTGTTTTAACTGAAAAATTTTTCAAGCCATTCGCTCGATAAAAGGCATGCGTGCATAACTTTATATATATATATATATATATATATTGTGCAATAGTAATATTAATTATTATTATTATATGTATTGGAATATTGTCAGTGATGAAAACTTTTGTAATGGACTTTAATCATCAAAACCCACGCTGATATATTACGCTGAGAGTCTCTCCGCACTCACTGCACTGAAACTGCGGCTGCACTTATGGCCGTAGCGTGGCTTGTCGCGAAAATTAAAAGAGAGAGAGAGAGAGAGAGACTCGCGATTTCCTAAAGAGCTTGCGCGATACTAGTTTCGTTCGGGCTTCGCGTGTTTTCTCTACTTGTCCGCTCGGTGCTGGATTTCGTATGCTAGGAAAAAAACAAAGCCTCTGGGATGATAATGCGGGGATCAGAGGCCACGAGCTTCTGAAATTCCACGCAACGCCGCGGTATTTTCTCCCTCATCTCTGAACGATCAATAAACGGCAGCGCGTCGGTTTCATCGACGCGCGAACCATGCGCGTTTCTTGGCGCGAAGTGAAGTTGGTCGCGGATAATTTTGATCTGCCTTTCAATTGTCGGATATAAATTATCATAAAATTTTCTGCAATTAAATGAATTAGGAAACGATAAATATGATCATTTAGTTTTGCGTCAATGTATGCTCTACAATTGTTACACGGTGAAAAAAAAAAAATTATTTTGTCAAAAAACAGTTAGCCTTGCATTTATTTGCGATATATATCGATGGTTAAATTACATAGAGGCGTATAAGCTATGCTTATACGAAACGGATACGCCTCTTTGGCATTAGTCCATCGATGTATATGCAACATTTGTCATTTCGACAGAGCTGCGTTTGCAGTAATTTATGTATTATTCGACTGAGCCTGAAATAAACCAACAATTTCATGCATCAACGATGCTAAATTTGCCATTGTTCAACGTTTTGTTAACGCTCCTATTCTTAATTTTTTTATTAGGGGGAAGAAAAAAAAAACGTATTCCGAGCTCTCGACAGATTGTAAATCATTAATAGAACGATTCCAATTAATGACAATCGAGGTTGCCATTCGAATTATTATGAGCATGAAAATTTTTGGACTTTCCCGATGAATTTTGCATTTTGTAGGAAAATTCATTTGACAACGATTATTTTTTCACTGTGTGTCAAGCAAGAAAAGATGAGTAATTAACTTGTTTCCCAAATAATTTTCCATGAATATTACGAATTGATTCGTTAAAATTGTCTCGCGATTGATCGAGTAGCGAATAAATACTTTTGTTATCAGTGACGTATCGATGGAACGTGACGATTGTACGGTTTCTTTATAGTTGCCATTAGAAGAACTGAGACCGGTCTCGAAGAACAATGTAGCGAGTCAATCGAGAGATTGAGAATGAGAATGGACCCTTGTATACCTCTGTTGCTAGCTCTGACCTCGACTCGTCGTGGAAAGTCGAACTTATACGATCACATCGAAGGTAAGGTTTGATTAGTCCCATTGAAAGATTTACATATAGCTCATCCTCCGCCAACTATCGGCCACACTGCCAATCCTCATTTTATCCGACGTTTGGAAAATATTTCATAGCGCGTGAAAGTGAAAATTCAACAAAGTGGCCTACGTCTAGAGCTAACTGCTGCGCGATTGAAATGTCGTTGATTTTACAAGCCGAACGAAAATGGTGCATTGTAAATTCATCACTATCGCCACCAACCGACCGTGTTCCAATCTCAAATGACGCTGAGCTTGAGGCGCGTTTGAAATTTCGTTAAAACTTGGAGATTGCTTTGTCGAGGTTTCGTAGCGCTTTTGTATTATTCACGGCACCGCGAGAGGATCGCTTGTACGAAAAAAAAATAGTTCGATCTATCTATCACGAATGAGTTCATTTTGGAGTCCTTGAAATATCGCGCGGATTGTGTTAATAATGACACGATGGGCCCCCGTGGTGTTCTTCGGGATCTTTCTGTCCCTCAACTTGGCAGTGCGCAAGGTGCACGTAAGCGCTGACGACGATGATTACCGGAACGAGACTATCAACGAAAATGGTATATTTCATATACATCATCAGTGTAGACAGCTTCGAGTACTAAACCTTTGAAAATAGTTTGTAAAGATTCACGAATAGAGTATATCTGACCCATCATAAAAAGAATATACTATATGTATATATAGACACATGATTAACTATTCGAATGCGGAAAAATAATGCAAGACATTGCCAGCAGACCAAAACAAAACTAAAAGATGAATTTCGAGGTTAACGTTTAAATAAAAACTGCAGGGAAAAAAGTTATACAATAACTATCATCAAAATTGTCATTAATATTTTTCGTCACATTTGCCTTTCAAACGAAGTTTTAAACTATTTTTCAAACCTTAGTATTCGAAATAACAAAAAAAGCGGAAAAAAATACTTAAGAACGGAATATATCAAAAAGAAGAAGAAGAAGAATAAGAAAAAAGATAATAACTATGTTTACGAGCGTAAATATTGAGATAAATGTTGTAATTTAGATGTCTATGTGCCTGCTCTGGAGTCCACTGGTACGAAGACGGATTTTAATGATTTGCCAGTTCGGAGAAACAATCCTCCCATAAAACAAAATAAGCAAAAGATATGGAGGGAAATACGACGCGAGGTCAGAGACATGAAGAACAATATTCTGCCAATGGTAGCGGGCAACCTAAGCTTTATGGAGATCGACGTTAAGGACATGAATCGTAATTTTTTTAGCATGGTAGGTGATGTACGTTTCATGAAGAGTGAGATGCAGTACATAAAGCAGCAAGCCAACGTGATATGGCAAAACGTGACGGATACCCGCAGAGATCACAAGCGTATGAACAAGACACTGTGGTGGATACTTAACAACGTAACCCTTGTCCTCGATGACGTTGAAAAAACGTCACGAAAAATAACCGATATTGGACAAAATCATGGTTCGGTTGGTGATTTCAGTGAACTAAACTCAGAAATCAGTCAAATAAAAATGAACATGCATCATAGTACCACCAAGATGACCGAAGATATAAAAAGTGTTCGGGATGTAGTTAGCCACGTGGGACAGGCAATTTTCGATGTGAAGCAGTTCATTGTCGCAGGATTTTCGCGGATGGATCAGGAAATTAATATAGGAGAGCTTCGTATACTGGCAAATGTCTCTGACGTCGGCACAAAACTTATGAATCAGGATACCACTATCACTGGGATGAATAAAATCCTTATGGATGTCGCAAGCGCTTTATTCGGTTTTTCGGATCAGATCCTCGGAATCTGGAACATGGCGACGGGATTGACTGAGCATCTGACTGATGTTGCTACAACAATTACTGCCGTGGATAAGCATATGGATGATGTTGAAGATGAAATTAGGAATCTGGGGAACAAAATTATCAATATGCAGTATCAAATAGATGGCATCGATAACAATTTGAACACGAAATTCGATAGTGTAGATGATCATTTAAAAGACGTAATGTCTAATGTCAACAGTGTGAAAAGTGATCTCAATGAAATGAAAATGCAATTGAGTCAGATAAAACAGGTGATATGTAAAAATTACGATGCGAACTGTGATAAAGCTCGGACAGATGAACCCGGTGAAATCATAGCAATTCACGATAACGAGGTGCCCCCTGACCAGGGAGGCTGGCCTCCCTGGCCAGACATAGGTAATACACCGCCATTGCATCCCAGCCCATCTGGTCCCATTTCCACTCAAACGCCAAGTTATCCGCATCAGGACATTCCGACTTCAACACCTAGTTTCGAACCGATAACAGGTTGGCCATCATCGCCATTCTGGCAACCAACTACAGGGCTCCCGGAGTATCCTCCCACATATCCGACGACTCCGGAATATCTACCGTCATCTAGTTATTCGCCACCAATCAGCACTCCACATTCTTCTGAACATCACTATCCACCAATTACGATACCATTGACGACATATCCAACCAGCACTTATTCACCTGGTTATCCAACAATGTCACCTGGTTATCCACCCATTTATCCATCGACTACAATTCCACCTACTTATCTCCCCATTTATCCATCGACTACAATGCCACCTACTTATCTCCCCATTGACCCATCGACTACAATGCCACCTACTTATCTCCCCATTTATCCATCGACTACAATGCCACCTACTTATCTCCCCATTGACCCATCGACTACAATGCCACCTACTTATCTCCCCATTGACCCATCGACTACAATGCCACCTACTTATCTCCCCATTGACCCATCGACTACAATGCCACCTACTTATCTCCCCATTGACCCATCAACGACTACAATGTCACCTAGTTATCCACCCAGCCATGAATCAACTACAATGTCATCCAGTAATCCACCCAGTTACCCATCGTCTACAATGTCACCTAGTTATCCACCTAGTTACCCAACGACTACAATGTCACCCAGTTATCCACCTAGTTACCCATCGACCACAATGTCACCCAGTTATCCACCTAGTTACCCATCGACCACAATGTCACCCAGTTATCCACCTAGTTACCCATCGACCACAATGTCACCCAGTTATCCACCTAGTTACCCATCGACCACAATGTCAACTAGTCATCCTCCTGGTTACCCACCCAGTTATCCACCTGGTCATCCACCCAGTTATCCACCCAATTATCCTCCGGGATATCCACCCGGTTATCCACCGGGCTATCCACCCGATCATCCACCCAGTTATCCACCTAATTATCCACCCAGTTATCCACCCAATTATCCACCCAATTATCCACCCAGTTATCCACCCAGTTATCCACCTAGTTATCCACCCAGTTTCCCCCCCAGTTATCCCCCCAGTTATCCACCGGGTTATCCGCCAGGTTATCCACCAGGCTATCCACCAGGTCATTCCCCCGGTTATCCACCCAGTTATCCACCTAGTTATCCACCCGGTTATCCACCCGGTTATCCGCCCGGTCATCCACCCGGTCATCCACCCGGTCATCGACCCGGTTATCCACCCGGTTATCCACCTGGTCATCCACCCGGTCATCCACCCGGTTATCCACCCGGTTATCCACCCGGTCATCCACCTGGTCATCCACCCGGTCATCCACCCAGTTATCCACCCGGTTATCCACCCGGTCATCCACCCGGTTATCCACCCGGTCATCCACCCAGTTATCCACCCGGTTATCCACCCGGTCATCCACCTGGTTATCCACCCGGTCATCCACCCGGTCATCCACCCGGTTATCCACCCGGTCATCCACCCGGTTATCCACCCGGTCATCCACCCGGTCATCCACCCGGTTATCCACCCGGTCATCCACCCGGTTATCCACCCGGTCATCCACCCGGTTATCCACCCGGTCATCCACCCGGTCATCCACCCGGTTATCCACCCGGTCATCCACCCGGTCATCCACCCGGTTATCCACCCGGTTATCCACCCGGTCATCCACCCGGTTATCCACCTGGTTATCCACCTGGTTATGTACCGGGTTTCCCATCAACTACAATGACACTTCATAATTCACCAAATTACCCATCGACCACAATGCCACACGTATATCCTACAATGCAAAATTCTCCCGGATACCCACCTACACAATCTCCTGGTCCAATCAATGCTACAGGAATTCCATCTCCCGGTCACTGGGATCACCACATACCTGGTATGCCTTCATCAACGGCTAGGCCAATGTGGCCTCCTATTATCTCACCGGGTGGCGGTGGAACACTGCCGATAGTACTTCCTTTAGGCCCAGAAGGTCCGGGCTTGCCAATCGGTCATGGCAGTCAATTCATTCATTATTGTGCCTGCATGTGTCCCTGCAATTGTACTTGTCAAACAGTGGGACCAGGAGCCCTAGTATTTCCTAACAAGGGATACAAGGAATCACGAATTGACACGCCCGAAAAAGAATGCTATTGTCTCTGTACGTGCCCCTGCCCCCCATGGATTCACATTGGCGGAGAGCCGGAAACAGTCCCCCCATTCCAGCCCCCACCACCTCCGTTACCTCCAGGCATATCACCTACGCCCAAACCACCGGCGCATGGCAGACCGTGGTCGCCTGACGTACCAGGAGTATCACCAACCCAAGTACCGGCACCTCCTGGATGGCCTCCGCAATCGGATGAAAATTTATACCTCAACTTGTTCAACGAGCTTATAAAAACGGATACTCTGATACGGCAAGATCTGGAGCGCATTGAACACACGATAAAGCTTGAACACGACCTAACGAGACGAATGACTATCGATGAAATGAACAAGGCTTTCGAACACCTTCTTCAAGAGACGCGCAATTTGCTCAATAGAAACATGGGAATCTACATGGAAGGGGTGGAACTGACCCGTGCGTTACAAATGCAGCTGCAGCAAGCGATGGAAAAGGCAGTTTATTCCTTGGAAGCAATTGCTATGAATATTTTAGAGTTTCAGAGAGAATTAGCTGGAATACGTACGTATATTCTTTATATTCTCGACATTCTTTAAAATTAAAACTGTGTATACAAAATTCTATATGGACCCAGTGCCTATACCACTCCGGTCTCCGATCGTCGTCCCAGCTACCCCATTATTGCAGTACAGTACTACCTCTCTAAGAGAGCCCTCGATAAGAGAGAATTTCCCCGCCGTTCCGCTTGAGCGCATTTAATGGCTTCCCCCCACCTAGCTCGAGCTGTCCAGTGTACCCGAGGCCTCTCGTGTTTGTCGCGGACAACTCGATAAGAGATCGCGAGCGATTTCAGCAAATCGCACGTCGCACGATTGTCAAATGAATAATATTCCTTTGTATAATAATAATATATACGTTTAAGCCGTAAAGTCGGAGAAAAAAACATGCACCGTAATTATATTTCAAGTAGTAATTTAATGCAAGTGAAATATATTTTAATAGAATCAAATCACAGCATAGAATATTATTGATATTGATAAAAATTGTCGAGGCTATATTATACTAGAGATATGTTTATAAGTAGTAGTAATAAATGCAAATATCGTACAGATTATTCAACAATTATTGAAAGTCTTACAAATGTTTGCTTCATATGTGTTACAATATTGCAAAAAAAAAATACCAAACAGCATAACAAAAAAAAAAACGTGAAAAAAAAGAAAGATTTACACATCAATATTCAATGAGATATACTTACGCATGAAACGACGAAACGCCAGTACACTTTCTGCAACTCGTTTACAGTTTTCTCAACACTTTGGTTCGCGCTCTCTTATCGAGTTCGAGTGGAGAAACACATACACGCTACCACATGCGCGATTTTCGAGCGCGCAAACCTAGCGGTGGGTGAAGGCTTCGGCGACGAATTTCTCGAGAATTTCTTCCCCTAACCGCCCTAGACCGCTCTCTTAGAGAGGTAGTACTGTACAACCACCTGCAAACTGGCCAGGACCTCAGCGACCGGAGTTCACTCCGCCCGGCCGATCACCATCCTATGTTCCCAGCAGACCGCAAGATCGGCCTCATGGTAGACCACAGTTAATTCCCACAGGTTATCCTTCGAATGGGCCACCTCCTGGATTCATAGGAAATCCACCGGTGCAAGCGAATTTACGTCCGTTTGGCCCACTCGTTGGCAGATTACCTCCTGGAAGACCGATCGGGCAACCAATTGGAAGACCTCCTGGAAGACCGCAGTTACTGCCACCAGGGCTGCTGCCACTGCCTATTCAATATCTACCACATCCCACAGGCCAAAACTCCGCCCAGCCACAAGTTACTCCAAAAAAACCCAGAATGAGCTTTAATTTGATTCCACAACCGGTGGGAAATTTTCCGTTGATGATGAAGAGAAATCAAATGAATAACGCAAAAATAATAGCAACAACATCAAAAACTACAAAGTTGAGCACATCGCCAGAAGCAGCGCGAAGAATGATTCTCACTGATGACAAGCAGGACAAAAAAGACACAAAGAATGCGAGAAAATCAGGTGGCAAGAAACAAAACACCACGAAAGAATGCGTCACAAGTGAGCAATATGCTGATTCCACGCACCATTCGCCCCGGCTGATCGCAGAGAAAGACTTTGTCTTGCCAGATATCGACGACGAGAATGATGACGAAGACTCTAATGAGTCCGTCCAAGGTAAATATATCAATGAAACCTCGGAGAAAATCGGTCTGCAAGGATTTCAGCTATGAGCATCGAATAATAGATGTTTGAAATCTTCGAGTGAATTTCAATACTCCCCGTTACGCTTCCCATCATTAGTAGCCAGTAGAGAGGTATATTTTTATCAAAATTAATCGAGTTCGGAAAATGTCAATTTTCAGAAGGCGATCTCAATGCTGCCGAGGGTATGCCGATAAAAATGGTTGAGATGCCAAGTACCGAAATTGTGTTACCCGAGGATAATATGGGCATTATCGAGGCACCGATAGATCCATTTGCTTTTCACAATTTACTTCAACAACACATTAACAACCAATTAATGAATGCCATCCAACCAGGTAAGTTGCTTTTTTCATTTCCTACGGGGCTATCGGTTTGATAGAAAGTCTGCTGCATCATTACGATTTCACAGACTCAGCGTATCGGGCAAAAGGAAAACGTTTCCCTTTCAATCGATGGCACAAGCGAACGCGAAATCCTTACAAATTTCTGCCGAGACCGATGTTACCAATGATGCCTGGATTCCCTTTCATTCGACCGCCGTTTAGGCTGAGGCCGAAATTACCTCCCGTAGGTATTTCGAATCCTTTCGCGATAAGGCCACCCCTGTTACCAAACATCTTTCAACAACTTCCACCTGGATTGATGACCGATGGAATCAAGGGTTCACCATATAGCGTCTCGTACAATGACGGAAGAGGAAACTCCTGGAATGTCAACGTCAACAGGCGTAGTTATGCAGGTACGAGAGAAGAATCGGACAAAGAGTTGAAGCATGATGATAAAGAGAAGAAAGAAGAAGACGAGGTCGATGAGAAAAAAGTGGTTGAAGGAGGACACGAAGACGACGATCAAGATGAAAATGATCGACACGAAGATGAACAGCGGAAACAGGAGAACAAAAATAATGAGGAGGTCACTCAAGAGATGATCGAAACGACGGAACATCCGTGAATATATATATATATATCAGTCTCTGGATGAAAAAATGCAAACTTGTATTCCGCAACTGTTAGCAAGGTTTCCACTCGATCGCACCAACTGTATAAAGACTAAATAAAGCGATTCTAGGTTCGACGATAGCTTGTCTAGATCCACGTTAAAAATTCTTATCAAAGCTTTCTTTACCTTCCTTATTCGAGTGTATTTCAAATATACTAATAAAAAGTGTAAAATAATAATTGACATTCACTAACCGTATAATTTTAGAGAGACGGAAAGAGAGAGACGGAAAGAGAGAGAGAGAGAGAGAGAGAGAGAGAGAGAGAGAGAGAGAGAGCGAGACTACCGATAAAATATCGCGAAGACATCATATTAAAGTTATCAACTTGTGTACTTGTGAACATTATTCCATAAACTTTTTCCCCGGAATGATAAAAAAAAAATGACTACATTCCAAATTAAGCCCACTTATTCCAAGTTTTAATTACCAAAAGAACAAGGTTATTTTGATCAATCGCAGTCTGGGGATATATTTATGGGGGAAAGGATAACGTCAATAAGAAATTATCAATGATGTATTTTTTTTATCATCAACTTTACATTTTTAAATGTGATCTCATAATGATAAGAAAATAACGTGGTTTAAACCTGGAAACATTTATTAAGTGGGAATTCGTGGTAAATCTATCGTTGGACGATCCGAGCTAGGAAGATCGTGACTGGTGGAAGACGAAGGCTCTGCGATCGACGGTGACGACGTAAAATGTGATTTTTCAGCTTCGGTAAATGTTTCTCGATCTCCTTCGGCCTGGCTACCATTCTCATTTCCATAAACGAGTATTACACGATTGTAGGAAAACATTGGCGATTGCGGACTTTTCAAGAGATGCGTGAGTCGTTCGAAAATACTTTGATCGAGATTCAGTTTAGGTACCTGACCACTTTTTGCAGTTACATTGATGGCTCTTTGAATCCGCATTGCGAGTCCAGCGTTGCCATAACCAAGAGTCGATTGAGAACCTGATCCCAATGTTTTGCGTTCGTTATCAATGCTTGGCCGGAAATTACCCTGTTCCGTTTGCCCGTAAGACAGACCAGGATTCATAGACTTTTCACCAAAGATCTCGTAGACGTTTGGTGGATCTCTGGTGGGCTCATCCGAGGAATTAATAGGCTGACGATCGTCGTAATTCGCGGCGTTCCAGCGGTCTATCAGCCTCGATTCTCGGACCGATGACGGTCCTCGGGTATCTTGAATATACTCATGACCCCTTTTTTTCTTATTAGCATAGTTATAGAGGCTTTCGCTCGCGATATTTTCAAATGCAGTGTTATTCGAACGCTCGGAGTGTTCTCGTGGATCCTGGGCAATCTTTTGTGAGCCCCTGTAGTCTTCCGATTCAAAGTTCGGTGATCCCTGATGCTGCATCCTGCTCCTAACCGAGTAGTCACTCATCGTCTGGAGTTCCTTAAAAAACTGACCCGAATGATTTTTCTTTCCTCCGTCACAATTCTGTTTTATCGCTGTATTCGGGTCGAGCTCCCTCGGAATATTGACGAATGCAGGCAGATCAGCGGTTTCATAGCCACGATAATCTTTGACATTGCGTTTTGCGTTTCCATCCGATCTCGCTTGAGGATATCTCGATGATACGCGCTGATTTATTTTCGTGTAGTCTGCATTCATTTCCTCGGGTGAATTTACCATACCGGCTTCCCCGAGTCTCGCTGTCTTGTCAAATTTTTCGCTCTGAAGAATCTCGTTGCCCGGTACTTTCTGACGAGCCAAACGATCCGGCTTGTAATCGCAATCGGCGGTCGATGTTTCCGGATAAATGCGGACATCGCTGCGCGTTTGATCGTCCCAGTTTTGATTGTTCCATTCTTGGAGAGGTCGCGAAAGCTTTGCGGCTTCCTCGTCCGGAAAAACGACTCGATCCTCCGATCGAATATTGTCACCGCGACGAATTACATTTTCACGAGTTGCTTGATCATCCCTGCGCATCGCCTGATCTTCTCGTCGCAGCATATCGTCACGACGAGCGCCAAATGCTCGCTCGCTGATACGACGATATTCATCTCTGTTGATGGCTGATCCAAGCTCGTTGCGCGTCGTTACCGCTTCCCGATTTCCCATCTCCTCGAAATCACGATTGATCCTTCTTTCGTCCGTACCACCCGGCGAACGACCACGCATATACTGACCGCCATCTCTCAATTGTTCCATTCGAGTCTCTCTCGTCCAGTTTCTCGAATTTCCCGGACTCGACACTCTCCGACCGTGAAGGACTCGACGAATCAACGGTAGGGTCTTGCGCTTTTCCTCCCGCGACATCTCCGGCAGGACCCTCTTCAGTGTAACCAGCCCGTGTTCAACTTTGCTCGCGCGGCTCTGCTTCTTTATGCGCTCGAGCTGTTGCCTAAATTCACCGGTCAACTGATCAACGTTTATATTTTCGTCCGGACTCTCGGGAATCACGATCGATATTATGTTGCCCACGTCCATCGAAGCGTGGGACAACATCGGCGGATTGGCTGGAAAAATCGAGCTTCGGGATCAACGCGCTCTCTTTCGTTCGATCAATGATACGCGTCGCGGGAACGTAGCACCTCGGCATACAAGCATTGAACTAAAATAATTATCGTATCTTGCACTTGCGGAAAATTTCATTTTTTTTTTGTTTCTTCCGAATATCATTATTAGAAATTAGAACTATATCGAAAAGTACATTATTGTATCCTCGTGTAAAACTCTGTTTTCATAAAATATATCATTATTTATGTTTTTGCATTCCGAGAGCATGTAATTCAACTAAAAACGCATTCATGGAGTTTGTAAAATGGGGCAGAAGTCATTATTCTCAGTTCAACACTGTCTTCTCGTGGCTTTCCAAGCTCAAAGTTCGTTATCACTTACCGGCCGGAGCATATGCTCTGCAGAATGTCAGTATACTCAGAATAACGATGATCCCGAATCCAAAAGTCATAATACCGAAGTTTGTCCGTTAGATCGAGAAGGTAAAAAATAAATGGAAGCGATAGTAGAAAAAAAGAAATGTGTTCTGATATTTCTCGTAACGAGTCAAGGGACACCAATTTCTAACGAAAAATAAAAAGTTTTTTTTTTTCGTTAATGCCGAGTGCAGTCTGTAAACCGTAGAGACTTTCCAATCGAATGCGAAAAATCGATGCAGTAGGCACGTAATCCCGCGAGGAAATTGGCAATCAGAATCTAATTAAAGCTCCAAGCGGCAGTGTTCCGTTGCAAACAGTACCGTTTTGTTTGTTAAAACAGACGATTCGATCGAAAGCCCGGGCGCGCACACATGATACGTATACGATTCGCATCAGGTGATATTGTGTGCCGTTTGGTTTGTATTCAATCCTGACAAACAGCCAAGAAATTCATCTTGCTGGTATGGAAATTGTTATGGGAATTTCAATCGATAAAATTATATCATCCGTTTGATAATTCGCCATCGACCGATTACCGGTTAGATCATCACGTTTGAACGAACCATCGAAATTGAAATACTTTCCGTTCAATGAACTATAAGATTCGATTGAAATTATTGAATTCTGATTTATCCTCGATAGCTGTTATTGACAAAAACAAATTATAATTCGCTTATATATCGATTCAATCCTCCCTTACCCGTTGATATTCGGTTAAGAAGTTTTCTACTCTCCTACGATTTAGATCTCGAATAATTCTTCAAACAGATGGCGCCTATCGTTGGGTAAGAAGGTGCGATAATATTCGACTTTATCAATGTCATGTTCCAGTGTCACACGGGCAGAGATATAACGTCACCTGCTGTGACGCTATGCCTCGACATTATTGAGGATGAATAATTTTTGCGAAAGAATTATTGAAATTTTATGCAATGATTTAAAAAATTTGGCAAAATTTATTGTTACTTTTCACTCTGTGTACTGTATTACCATGTTCAAGTTACCAGCATAAATTGTCATTTCAATGAAATTTCAAGGATAGTCTCAACGAATATACGCACGTGTATGTCGAATGCTTGATTCATAATTTTTTTTATCGTGCAATAATTTTTATCGTCAAGACAAAAAAAAAGGATAAGTACTGGCTACTAAAACCTGTATCTCCGGTCATTAAAAGTCGATATTCTCGCAACTATAATGAGCTTGCGAGCGGAAATTTAGAAGGACGAAAGAGAAAAAAAAAATTATTACTCATAACTTACTGATACATTGATCATTACGTTATAGTTGATTCTTACAATTTACGTAATTACATTCTCCAAAAGTGAACACTCTTAATTACATATAGGCTCTTCGTGCGTAACACATACGTTTTACGAGCAACCAATCGTCTCTCATTGTCCGGACCTATTTGACGTTAGCAAATTGACGCTCGTTTGGAAGTACAAGATAGATAGAGATAGAGAGAGAGAGAGAGAGAGAGAGAGAGAGAGAGAGAGAGAGAGAGAGAGCTCTCTGACTATATAAAGTCTACACGCGAGCACCAAACATTGAACGTGATTACGGAAATGTTTGCCATTCGTCTAGCGAGCATTTTCCTGGATGACTGATTGTCGCTCGAAGGGAACTAATTATAGTGGTCGAATTAATTTATGTGCCTCGCATGATTAATATTGAGACAATCCGTAAAGTTAAAAGTGATGACACGCAAAAAATTTAGTTTTTACGTTGATGATACGTAGCTTGATTGATGTATGAAATTCCCAAACTATGAAAGGTCGTGAAGTTTGAATTTTTTTTTTTTGCACCGTTTGCAATTGGAGTAGAGGAAATTGGGAATTTTGAAAATAAAGATGAACTTGAATTTACAAAATGAAAAATCGTCAAGTCGTTTGAGCACGAAAAATTCTGCAGCTCGGAATAATTAATAATAATTTTTCGTTTTTTTTTGTTTTTTTTTTCTGGGATATCAATCCGTTTTTCCTTGACCTCTCAAATTGATGTAAACAAAATCATGAAAAGAAAAGAAAAAAAGATGCAAAATGAGGATTGGGAGTCTCGTGCGATAAATTCGATGCGATAATCACACACCTCCGAGCATCCCACGCGGGATCAAAGTACACGAGGCTTTGGAGCGCAGGGGTGTGGTGATTATCCGACACGATTAAATTTTATTTGCGTGTCTATAAATATAATATTCGAGTTTATGCAGCTCGTTATTTAAATCATTCATCCGTTCGAGATGCAGAGAATCTGCGTGCAGACTCAAAGTAAAAAATATTGCATCCATCCAATCGATACACTTACACTGTAATTAAAATGAAATTATCATGTTATATTTCTCATTATGAGAAATAAAAAAAAATAATTAATTACGAAATTTTTTTCATAATTCATTATCGTCATTGCCGTTTTTTAACCTCTCTCTCTCTCTTTCTCTCTCTCACTCTCTCTCTCTCTCTCCTCTTTGCTAGCTTGTCGTATTCTCATACAGTACATGGGTAGTGGGGAAACTCGTTCCTATCTGGGAGCTTCGAAGTAGACTCGCGTTTCACTGAAAAATCATCAGTTCGTCGAACAAACTGTCCCAAGCTCGCGATCTGCACTCATTCTTGATTCTCGCGTATTCTCGTGGATCACGATATCGATCGATTACCGATAATTTTTTTTTAACGCTTTAGCGCAGAGACAATTCCACATCGATTATTTTTTTATATTTGCTTTCTGTGATTATTTTACAAAAAAAAAAAAAAAAACAGGTGAGTCTTCGAAAAGCCAGTGAGATTAATTTATATTATTGTTGAAAAAGAAAAAAAAATGGAATATATGGATCAAATAATGGATAATAATGATTCAGCATTCTTTGAGCTCTCTATTGAAAAATATTTTTTACGGCACAGGCATTGAAAAGCCACTTTTCGATGCCTATTATCGATCCGTAAAGTAGCACTTTTCGTGGCTACCTTCGCAACTGACACAAAATAGTATGTTATGCGGCAAGCGCGTAAAGTGACTGTTTTCGAGCGAGGTTATGTTTTTAGAACGAGCCGTTGGCTTTGCCTGGTGAGCCGAAGGCGAGCCGGAGGCGAGCAGAAGGCGAGCCAGGCAAAGCCAACGGAGAGTAACTTCGTAGCCGACGCGAAAATTTTTTCACGGCAGGTCTGAGACTCGTGCCCGTACCGCGCATGACAAGTGCCACGAAAAGACTTTTTACGGCACTTGTCATGCGCAGTACGGTGCACGACTCTCAGAACTCCCATAAAATTTTTTTTTGTGTCAGTTGTGAAGGTAGCCACGAAAAGTGCTACTTTTCGATGCCTATTATCGACCCGTAAAGTAGCACTTTTCGTGGCTACCTTCGCAACTGACACAAAAAAAAAAATTTTTACCGCATACTATACTATTTACCTCCATACTATACTATTAATTCACCTACACTATACTGCACTATACTATACTATACTATACATATATTATAACATACTATACTATTAACTCTCCGTTGGCTTTGCCTGGTGAGCCGAAGGTGAGCCGGAGGCGAGCCAGGCAAAGCCAACAGCTCGTTCTAAAAACATAACCTCGCTCGAAAACAGTCACTTTAAGCGCTTTCCGCATAATATACTATTTTATGGCAGTTCTGAGAGTCGTGCACCGTACTGCCATGAAAAAATTTTCGTGTCAGCTACGAAGTTAGCCACGACAAGTACTACTTCACGTATCGATAACAGGCGTCGGAATCTAGCTTTTCAGTACCTATGCTGAAAAAAAATATGGTATGCGGCGTGCGCATAAAGTGACTGTTCAAGCGAGGTGATTTTTTTAGAACTCTCCGTTGGCTTTGCCTGGTGAGCCGAAGGCGAGCCAGGCAAAGCCAACGGCTCATTCTGAAAACATAACCTCGCTCGAAAACAGTCACTGTACGCGCTAGCCGCATAATATACTATTCTATTTCACTCAACGATTAATTACTAATTAGTATGGGCGACAATTAACTACGAGGAATAGAAATTTTGTTAAAACGTTGTAAATAAATTTGTAATTGAGAGTCGAATACATGTGAGCGAAAGCGCGTGAGAAAAAAAAAGATCAATAAACAAATGACATGTGTGGGGGAGCGTTCTATAATCGGCCATTTCTAACGAGAGACGTCTGATGTAAAAGCGTCTCGAGCAAAGTGGCAGTGCGCCATTGTACTGTATCGGCTGAAAGATATTCATTTTCCATTCAATTTTTTTCAATTACTCGGCATCGTGAAATGTGATTTTTTTTTTTCAATTTTCAATGGGTCAAGATTTTTCTTTAGGATTCATAAATTTAGCTTAGCTGCCAACGACTGTACGCCGTTTTATAGCCTGATCGGTGATCTTTGCAAATAATTAACACTGCTCGAAGTTCACTATCCGCGAATAACGTATGTACGACTGCACAACGGACCAATTGTTTGGATTCGCTGGGGCAACCACGACGCAAAGACGGAACATACACTCGTGGTTCTTCGATATTTACACGCGGGGCTTCGTGTGGACGGTTACAATATATGGGGCATTCCAGTCCAAATAGTCAGAAGCGTGGACCTGACATTAAGAAATAAAAAAATTCTTGAGGAACGAAATTGTAATCGATAGACGGATTGAGAGATTTCAATGGCAAGATTGAAAGCCAGGAAATCCAAAATAATTCTGGCTAGTAATTCTGGCAAGTCGAGATTTTCCGAGTATTAGCTAGTATTCTGTATTCTGTATTCGAGTATTAGCTAGTATTCTGGCTAGTGTTCTGGCTAGTAATTCTGGCAAGTCGAGATTTTCCGAGTTTTCCCAGACTAGTAAATCCAAAAGAATTCTGGCCAGTCCCAAGTCGGGATTCACCGAGTTTTTCCAGACTATTGAATCGAAAAGAATTCTGGCCAAGCCCAAGTCAGGATTTGCCGAGTTTTTCCAGACTATAGTGAATCCATAACTGGCTCTGGCCAGAATCCTGGAAAGCTGGTTAAATTTCTGCACGGGAGGTTGATAGGTTTTTTTTTCAAACATAAATCTTCAATGTTAAAGATTATTACCGACCAGGTTGACACTTTCCCATATTAGAAAAATGAGAGGCTCAAGGGTAATAAACTCTGAATAAACTCCATTCAAATCATCAAAAAAGGTTCAAGAGATGACGAGATATTACGAATAGGCTCGAACAGCGAATTATAAATAAAAACAAATTATCCGGAGACGAAACATGCCTCGTCTAATGAATAGAACGTTAATTGGATTCAAAAGAAATTTTAGGAATCGTCTGGAGTACCCCACGATGCAATACATACAATAATAAAAAAAATTAATAATTATTATCATCTCATTATTAATTCGATAAATAATCGAGTAATACGTAATCAAATGTGAATAGAAGTCAATCTATTTTTTAATAAATTTTATTCTTCTCCAGAAAACAAACAAATGTGCCTCTGTTTTTTTTGCTGCACCCGAAACACTATCAGCGAAATTTCGCAGTAGGCGAATCAATTGATATTCATTAAGAAAAACAATGGCGAGTCTGGCACGCGGTACTCGACGCCTGATGTTGTCATTGGAGAATGGTGCAAAGTTTCCGCATACGAAAAATGTTAAGCGTTCTTTCCAAGCTGCGGCAAAATGCAAAATCATCGAGGGAAGTAACGGCGAGAGAATCTTCACGTCGCCTTACGGTGACGTTGACATACCGTCGATTACGATTCCCGAATTCGTGTGGAAAAGTGTCCATCAGTGGCCCAATAACATCGCACTTGTGAGTGATTGATTTTACCGTTGTCAAAGTAAATGAATTAATCGTGAAAAAAAAATTAATTAAAATTAATTAAAATTAAAAAAAAAGGAGAAAAAAAAACATTTTTAATCGTCGATAGGTTTGTTTTTTAAACGTTGAATTATCAGTAAATAATCTCAAGCTTATCGCATTCATCTTCTCGTGCGTGATTATTCAGTGTGAACCGTACGATTTCTTTTTTTTTTTTTTTTTTTTGCAATTCGAAGGTTATCGCACGATT
Organism: Rhorus exstirpatorius; assembly: GCA_963564615.1. Classification (NCBI taxonomy): domain Eukaryota; kingdom Metazoa; phylum Arthropoda; class Insecta; order Hymenoptera; family Ichneumonidae; genus Rhorus; species Rhorus exstirpatorius. The sequence goes on along the minus strand of OY751322.1, from coordinate 9,976,777 downwards.
AGTGTTTGTTGCTGTCGTTTTTTTTTTTTTTTCGCAACATTCGCGATGCTCGAGGAAAATAATTGACCGTTGAACGTTGCGAGAGATATTTATATTCGTTTGTACTTTGATTTTAAACAGGAATGCGGAATAACAGGAAGAAAATACACGTACGCTGAGGCGCGCGATGCATCCAATTACGTTGCTAGAAGTATGAGAAATTTGGGTCTGCGCGAGGGTGACGTTGTTGCTATTATATTGCCCAATCTTCCCGAGAGTGCAATATCCTTTCTAGGTATGCTCGAAGCGGGCATAATCGTCACGACGGTCAATCCTTTTTACACCGTCGGTGAGTAATATCATTTCCCGTAATTTTATGGTAAAAATGTTCGAAAAAATTATTAATTTCAAAAATATCAATTGGAAGACACTTTTATCAAGGATTTGAAGAGAGATTTTAAAACATTGTGAATTCTCGCTGAGAGAAACAAATGATATAATGGTTAGGGTGTGTCGAAAATAGACTTTTTTTTTCTTCGCTCCTACCACTCAAAACTTTAGGTTTTGACATTAAGGATGTATCGGACGTACCTTCTCAACCAAAAGTGACTTTCGTCATGAATATTGCATACTTCACGATAAGATTAAAATCGGAAAAAATTCAACCACAATAAAGACGATAAGAAAATTACTTTTTAATAATAATAATGCCCAAATGTTATCAATAAACTGTTTAAACAAAACATTGTTAAATCAATTTTTTGGAAATGTTTTTTTTTGTCATGTGAAATGAATTCGTTGATTTATCTGACTGCGCATTAATTTTTTTTTTAATTTTCTTATCATTTTGAAATTTCGGTTTTCGGAAATTTGTAAAGGTTGTATTTACGAAGCTATTCGTTCAATGGCCTGGAAACTTTTTAATTGTAATATACAACGTTTTTACGAATACATATCCAAAATTCACGATTTGTCCTTCAATTTTCAAAATTAAAAAATTTTCGAAAACCGAAATTTCAAAATGATAAGAAAATTTTTAAAAAATTCATGTGTACTCAGAAAAATCAACTAATTCATTTTACGTGTAAAAAAAAAACTTTCCCTAAAAATTTGTTAAACAATGTTTTGCTCAACCAATTTATTGATAACTTTTTGGCATTATTATTATTCAAAATTAATCTTCTTGTCATCTGTAATGTGGTTGAATTTTTTCCGATGTTTATCTTATCATAAAGTATGCAATATTGTCGACGAAAGTCACTTTTGGTTGTGAAGGTAGGTCCGATACATCCTTAAAGAGGCCTTCGTTCAAGGAGGGCGCTGTAGCTTCAAGTTTAGAGGTCTCTCAACGAGGTTTTAGGTTTCCCATTTAATTAACACGTGAAAAATATGGTTTTTCGTTCAAAATGACGTCAGGCAACCAAAAAATTGGCGATGTCTGTGTTTCTTGGCATATTTCAAAGCATGACTCATCCCCTAAACGACGACCGATCGTTTTTCGACTTTGTTCCAATTTTTTTTACGCGACTTTTCGATCACGATAGTCACTTTTTCAAGCTTACAAAGTCGCCAAAAGGTATCAATGATGAAAAAGGAAAAAAAAAAAAGAATAGGAACAAGGGTGAGTCGAAAAACGATCAATAATCGTTTAGGAGATGAGTCATGCTTTCAAATAAACCAAGAAACACAGACATCGCCAATAGTTTGGTTGCCTGACATTATTTTGAAAGAAAAATAATATTTTTTACGTGTTAATTAGATGGGAAACCTAAATCGCTCGTTGAGCGACCTCTAAACTTCAAGCTACAGCGCCCTCCTTGAACGAGAACCTCTTTAATGTCAAAACCTAAAGTTTTGAGTGATATGAGCGAAGAAAAAAAAAGTCCATTTTCGACACACCCTAATAATGGTACTACTCTAAACGAGACTGTCGTAAAAACTAAACGAAGATTAAAAATTTTCTGACGTTTGGCGCACGTTTTGATAACGAAAGCTGATAAAACTTGAGCGAAGTTCGCGATATCTCTCGTCGTGAAAAACGTTCATTCTCCGTATCGGTGCCAAGCTATAGGTACTCGCTCGTCTCTGAATGTATTATGAAAAATGTCGAATGAACGGTTGGTGCTTGCTTTTCACCACAATATCATAGAGCATCATTAATGGCTGCTCGAAAGATCCCTCCATAAAGTTCGTTCGAGCGTATTGCGTGTGTACGCAAAGTTTTATTAACTTCTGCATAGTATACGCACATATGTGTAACGTAATTGACTTCAATTAGTTGAAAACTCGACCTTGATTCTCGGCTATCACCGTGCAGAATTGCTCATGCACATATGCACGACGTATAGGCATATTCATGAGTTACGGTTTTCTCGTGGTAGTAAAAAAAAAAAAAAAAAAAAAAATGTAACATTTAACCAGAAAGAAAAATGAGACCTAGGAGACACGATTATTTTCAGGTTCTTCGAATGGTCATTCAACGTAAATTTCAATGTATAAATTTTCTATAAAACAGGAGTACTCTCGCGAATAACGCGATAATCATTATCGCGAGCGAGAGATAATTCGTTCGAATATCGAAACTCATAGCGTGAAATAAATGCGTGGGCTCGTCTTTCGACCTTCGCGTTTCGGCTTGCAGACGAGATCACAAAGCAATTGCTGGATTCGGGGGCAAAAGCGGTCATCGCGTCAGCGGAAATTGCACGAGTTGCGTTGAAGGCTGCGAGCAGTTGCTTGCCTGCCGATGCGCCAAAAATCGTAGTCGAGGATGGAACGTGCCGAATTCCGGAAGGAACGATACCCTTCAAGGTAAATTATTATTTTTTTTTTTTTTCCAAGTTCACGAAAGCTCATCGATGACGGAACAATGTTGCTTTTAGGATTTGATAACACGGGGCAAAAGCTTGCCCCCACTACCTGCGAGAATACAGAGTCCCGATGAATTGGCAACTCTGCCCTATTCAAGCGGTACGACCGGTCTACCAAAGGGGGTCGAGCTCACGCACAGAAATCTCGTGTCGGACATTATGATGGTCAACGGAAGTTTGGACGAGAGAATATTCGACAGTAAGCCAGCCATAATAGATTTTTCTAAATATCTACCATACATATCCTGTCAATTTCATTTTAATAATTTGTCACGATTCGAAAGATGCCGCGATATGTTTTGACGGCTGTCGTATACGCATTATCGTAGTGCATTATACGTATGAATTTATGAACGCAACGCGGAGCCCGCAAAGACCTTTGATTGACTCGCTGGTGTAAAGCGTCACTGCGCAGACGGTCAAAGTCCCCATTTGCCACATATATATATATATATATATATATATATATATATATATATACAAATATGCCATACATTACGTGTATATGCATCAACTTGGATTCATCGTGAACGTCACGAGACCCCGCTCAATTTAACTCAGTAGTATACGGTTCATTGGGGACATCCAAGCGATAAGATAACAAATACGCACAAATAAGAGCCGACTGGCGCGTCTGCGAGAATCGCGAAATGATTCTGACCGTTAAACCTGTTGCTATCTGTAGTATACGTGCATTATTATATTCGGTACGTAGTAATGATAATAATAAATTACAGGCATAAAAAATCAAAGATCCCTGCAGTTTTTACTTAGGTCCAGTATATATGGGGCAATATCATTTGCCTCGGATTCATCAGCTCATATTGCTCAGCACATTACTCTGGACTTTTTAGAAACAAATTACGAGGCTCGAATTGAGGAATTAATTTTTAATAGGGTAGACGTCACCAGTTGTGGCCACTTTAAGCATTTTTCGAACATTCATTTATACGAACGGTGTTCACATTATTGCAAATTCAGAATTGAAAAAGTGATCGATGCAACCTGAGAGGTACACGGAATAAACATAAACCCAAGCCCAGACCCAAATCTTTTCTGATCATGATAAATAAGAAAATAGGAAACTTATCTTTGTAGCTGTCATTTTCACCATTTGTGGCCACAATTTTACTACTTATGGTCATCCGAAGTGCCAGTTGTGGCAACCGCAAGCTTTGAATTGGGACTGGCCATAAGCTGTCCAAAAATGGAACAATCGAATTTTGAATGTACCACTTTTGGCCACCGCATATTTTTCAGGTATTTTGGCTGATCTGTTAGTTTTTTGTGATTCCAACCCGCAAAATGAGCTTTAACTGATAAAATATAAATTTTTTATGGGGCGAAATGACTTTAGATCATTTAGGTAATGAGAAATCGTAGTCTTTTCGCCTCGGGATCCTTTAACACTTCTGACAAGAAAACTAACCAACCGCTCAGCGTTGACACATTTCGTCAATATTTCGTTGAAATAAATTAGCAGATATTCGATAAAGCAATCGAAATTGGTGCGGAAACATCTTTAATATCGAAATATTACGCTCGATGATGTGAACATAGCCTTGAAGCTTTAAGAAATTCGAGGGAAATGCGGAGTGATCACAAACGTTACAGTGGCCACAACTGGTTGCGCCGTCTACCCTAAATGTTCCATTGGGAGATGTTCCATTAGAGAAAGGAGATCAATATCGTGATTTCTGAAAAATATTTTCTTCGCCATTGAAGACACAGAACAGCTCTATCTATTAGCACCAGAGAAGATCCTATACTGAACGTAAGACTTTGCAGGCCTATCGTAGGACCAAAATTTCGACTCGGGAATACATTTATCCCATAAATATATACAATATAAACATCCTTATAATACTATAGTACTTTTCGAGGACCTAACGAATTTAAATAGGCTCTAACGTCACAGAGCACCACCGGAATACGTTATGGTAGGACGTCAGGGATCACAAGACGTAAAAATATGAAAAAGATAGCTCTTTCAGGTTCTAAATAGGGCTGGGCGGACCAAAACCCGTGTAGAAAATTGTTAGGGCGTCCCGATTTAAAAAGAGGCCCCTTATGGGCATCAACAGGGCATCCCCTATAGAGGCTTCCTCACTGTTGCCTAACTGGGGCCAAGTCAGGGTTTATTTAGGCATCCAAGTTAATTTTGTTCAGGCTTGCCTAATCTGTGCCAAAGTTGGGCCAGGTTGGGGTTTATTTAGGCATCCAAGTTAATTTTGTTCAGGCTTGCCCAATCTGTGCCAATGTTGGGCCAAGTCGGGGTTTATTTAGGCATCCAAGTTAATTTTGTTCAGGCTTGCCCAATCTGTGCCAAAGTTGGGCCAAATCAGGGTTTATTCAGGCATCCAAGTTAATTTTGTTTGGGCTTGCCCAATCTGTGCCAAAGTTGGGCCAAGTCGGGGTTTATTTAGGCATCCAAGTTAATTTTGTTAAGGCTTGCCCAATCTGTGCCAAAGTTGGGCCAAGTCAGGGTTCATTTGGGCACCCAAGTTAATTTTGTTCAGGCTTGCCCAATCTGTGCCAAAGTTGGGCCAAGTCAGGGTTTATTTGGGCATCCAAGTTAATTTTGTTCAGGCTTGCCCAATCTGTACCAATGTTGGGCCAAGTCGGGGTTTATTTAGGCATCCAAGTAAAACTCATTTGTTAATTAACAATTAAATATATTTTTTCACTATATATCACCTTTTTACCGAATATCATGCTGGTTCATCCAGCATGGCGAGACAGCGCTTTTAATTAGAACTCGTAGATTAATGTCATTTTAATACACTAGAGTCATAAGATATCAATGGCGTAGTGGTAGAGTGTCGGTCGTCAGGTAGGTCGTTAGGTAGTTCTCAGTTAAAATCTCAGGTAGGATAGAAATTAATTTCGACGAAATAACGTCCGGACTACGAAGCCGCAAACATTCGTAAAAAAAAAAAAATCTCCAGCGCGTTAATTTTTTTTTTAAATGATTATTTAAGGATAGAAAGTGCTGAACTCGCCGATTCGAGGATAGCGGGTTCGAATCCCACGCAGTGACGTTTTTTTTTTTGCAAAATTTACAGGATTTTTAAAAATAATGAAATAACAATACTGAATTCATTCGTCGATCATTCCTAATTGCTAATTTATTGATAATAAACTAATAATGGGCCAATGTCGGTTTGTCTCACGTATTTGATTTGGCCCCATATGCGCGGTAAAACTTGGGCCAATTCGGGTGACCAAAATAGGCCCAAGTTTGAAAGCCTGTATGGGGCCAAAATACTTAAGCGGGACAAGCCACCGTTGGCCCAATACAGGTGACCAAACTTGGGCCTAGATAATATCGAGGAAAATTAACTTGGCCCCAGTTAGCGCCCGGAAAAAATTTCTGCACGGGAAAGCGCTTAATAAGATCTTTTTTAGAATCTGAAGATTTAATGTAGGGACAAAATTTCTACTTTGTTTGCCTGTATTACAATCGTATCAAAGCAAGGAACGCGCTAACAAAATTCATTTCAGACTGCACCGAGGACGTGATCCCGGCGTTCCTGCCGCTCTTTCATATTTACGGAATGAATGTTTTGATGCTACCGAGATTAGCACGTGGCTCGAAACTCGTGACCCTACCGAGATTCACGCCTGAGACTTTTCTGAGAGTTTTGGACGAGCATCAGGTTAGATTTTTCATTTTTTACGATTTTACAAGAATACGAAAAAAAAAAAAAAAAAAAAAAAAAACTTAACAAATAAATAAAACAAAGATTTTGTCATAATTGAGTGATCGTTTCGATAGTGTACCCAGTTGTTCTGCGTACCACCGATAGTACTTTTTCTCGGTGCATCGCCGCTCATTAAGAGGAAACACTTTGAGACGGTGAGAGAGATTTTTAGCGGTGCAGCGCCACTCGCGGAAACGGACGTCGAGAGGCTCTACGACAAGTTCGAGGTGTCCGACGGGAAACTCACATTCTTACAGGGCTACGGAATGACGGAATGTTCGGCGGTGAGCTTTCTCGAATCGTCGAACAGCAAATACGCGAGTATAGGACATCCGATTTGCGGTAGCGAGACGAGACTCGTCGATCCTACGACAAATCAGGATGTCTCGACGCCCGGACAGACCGGCGAACTTTGGCTGAGAGGTCCGCACATTATGCGCGCCTATATACGCAACGCGGAAGCCACGAGCGAAGCGATTATCGACGGTTGGCTAAGAACCGGCGATATCGCTTATTTCGACGATGATCTCGATTTCTACATCACCGACAGACTCAAGGAGCTCGTCAAGGTCAAGGGATTTCAAGTACCACCGGCCGAGCTTGAAGCGATTCTACGAACGCATCCGGACGTCGAGGAGGCGGCTGTCATTGGTATACCGGATGTGAGATCGGGCGAGGTGCCAAAGGCATTTGTCCTCAGGAAGAAGGGCACGAATCCGTCGGAGGAGGAAATACGAAATTTCGTCAAGGGCAAGGTTGCCGAGTACAAAGAGCTCAGAGGTAAGGTCGCGAAAAGGAAATTAACCTGTCCTTTTGATATTAAAAAAAAAAAAAAAAGACTATGAATCGAAGAAACGAAATGGAAATTTTTATCCGACGTTACAGGTGGAGTTAAATTCGTGGAAGCGATTCCCAGAAATCCATCTGGAAAGATTCTTCGTATAAAACTCAAAGAATTGTCCGTTGAATGAATTGAATTAAATTTTCGCAATTACCGAAGATAATCGAAGATGCATAATTTGAGTTGTATTTCTTGCGTTGCGAGTGGTGGTGGTAGACGCGAACAGGCGCTGCGGAGGACGCGATGAGCGGGGCATGCATGGAACATGAGGGTCGAATTGCTCACGGGCTACGCGTGTATTTCGTCATTAAATATTTTCGTTAAAACTCCTTAAGGATGTTCACCGGTCGTATCGATATAGTGTCGTCGACTGGAAATTTTTTACGGTCTATCAGTGTGCGAAAGCTCACCTTGATTAGGAGAATTCTCGTTGAGTAATTAAATATAACATATTTAAAAGTGCTGAGAAACAAAGAAGCGCACGCTGTCGATTTCAGACGCGACGGACAATGTTACCGAACTCAACCTGTCGAATTATGCTTCTTTTTCAGCATTAAATCCTGGATTTTTTTAGCATCTTTTCACACTGAATGGTATGAATAATAATTCATAAAATGTCCATTATTATCTCTCTCTACATTTCGGCAAGAGAAAAATAGAAACAATGAAAATTTGGCACTTTTTATGCTTCAACTCAAAACGCTGCTCAAACTATACGTAATAGAGTAAAATCACTCATAAATAATTTTCAAGGTAACTAAATTCTCTACAAAAAAGTTCCCAGAGGCGTGTATCTAAAATTAATAACTGAGGGCGTGGTAGGCGTCCAAAGTTGTGAAAATAATTTAAAAAAAAAATCATTTCAAGTAAGTGGCTTTATTTGATTATAAATATAGTTTTTGAGGCGGCAGTGGCTTCCTCCTTGTATCCAGTTGACGATTGAATTTCTACACTGTAAAAAAAAAAAAATGGTAAATTCAACTCGAGAAATCGAGTTGAAAAAAATGAGTTGGAACAACTCAAATTGAGTTGGGTCAACCGAATATCGAGTTAAAGCATGTACATGGAATAGTTGCTTCAACTCTGAAATGGCGTTAACATATTCGGTCAAAACAGCCACCTAACGAGTTGACCGAACTCATTTCAGAGTTGAATCACTCACAACAGAATAGTTGGTCCAACTTTTTCTGCAGTTCGTTCGACTACGAGATAATTGAATGAAACAACTCAATTAACAGCTCTTTGAACCAAATATTAGGTTGATTCAACTACATTTGTGGTTTATTCGATTATCATGCGTCGTCATTTTGACTCTGAAAAAGAGTTGGAAGGACTCGATTAAAAGTTCAATCGACTACATTATGTGGTTCTATTTATCACAATTTACGTTGAAACAACCCTTTTATGTGGCTCTTTGTACGACCATAAATGTTCGAAACAACTCTAGAAACAGCTCTTTTAACCAAATGTTAGGTTGATTCAACTAAATTTGTAGTTTATCCGATTACTATGCGTCGTCATTTCAACTCTGAAAAAGAGTTGGAACGACTCGATTAAAAGTTCAAGCGACTACATTGTGTGGTTCTATTTGTCACAATTGATGTTAAAACAACTCTTTTGTATGGCTCGTTCTACTACCATAAATGTTTGAAACAACTCCATAAGCAGCTCTTTCAACCAAATATTAGATTGATTCAACTACATTTGTGGTTTATCCGATTACTATGCGTCGTCATTTTAACTCTGAAAAAGAGTTGGAAGGACTCAATTAAAAGTTCAATCGACTACATTATGAGATTCTATTTATCGCAATTGATGTTGAAACAACTCTTTTATGTGGCTCATCGTACTGCCACAGATATTTGAAACAACTCTATAACCAGCTTTTTTAACCAAATATCATGTTGATTCAACTACATTTGTGGTTTATCCGATTACTCTGCGTCGTCATTTTAACTCTGAAAAAGAGTTAGAACGACTCGATTAAAAGTTCAATCGACTACATTGTGTGGTTCTATTTATCACAATTGATGTTAAAACAACTCTTTTGTATGGCTCGTTCTACTACCATAAATGTTTGAAACAACTCCATAAGTAGCTCTTTCAACCAAATATTAGATTGATTCAACTACATTTGTGGTTTATCCGATTACTATGCATCGTCATTTTAACTCTGAAAAAGAGTTGGAAGGACTCAATTAAAAGTTCAATCGACTACATTATGAGGTTCTATTTATCGCAATTGATGTTGAAACAACTCTTTTATGTGGCTCATCGTACTGCCACAGATATTTGAAACAACTCTATAACCAGCTTTTTTAACCAAATATCATGTTGATTCAACTACATTTGTGGTTTATCCGATTACTCTGCGTCGTCATTTCAACTCTGAAAAAGAGTTGGAAGGACTCGATTAAAAGTTCAAGCGACTACATTGTGTGGTTCTATTTGTCACAATTGATGTTAAAACAACTCTTTTGTATGGCTCGTTCTACTACCATAAATGTTTGAAACAACTCCATAAGCAGCTCTTTCAACCAAATATTAGATTTATTCAACTACATTTGTGGTTTATCCGATTACTATGCGTCGTCATTTTAACTCTGAAAAAGAGTTGGAAGGACTCGATTAAAAGTTCAATCGACTACATTATGAGGTTCCATTTATCGCAATTGATGTTGAAACAACTCTTTTATGTGGCTCATCGTACTGCCACAGATATTTGAAACAACTCTATAACCAGCTCTTTTAACCAAATATCATGTTGATTCAACTACATTTGTGGTTTATCCGATTACTCTGCATCGTCATTTCAACTCTGAAAAAGAGTTGGAACGACTCGATTAAAAGTTCAATCGAAACTCAAAATATAAATATAAAACTAGCAAAGTTGTGTGAAAATGAATTCTATTACGAATCGAAATCGTCAAATGGTAATGGTAATGACGCATTCAATTTTGTAAGTGTGAGCCAGCATGCAGCGTATATGGGAAAATTGATGAACGAAATTCAATAGTAGTCGATAGCGCAATAGGTAGCGTCCCGGGTTAGTAAGCAGGCATTAGGTAGGAAACTTGTAGGTAGGCGGTTCGAGTCCCGGCTCAGACAGAAATTCTGTAATGAGTGAATATCAACGGAGAACTTTTTTTTTCGTGTGATATCATTTCTGTTATATTGTTATCGCGATAAATGCATTATAATTTTTTTTTTTTATTAATTTTGAAGCTCGAAATTTAAGAAACGCGAAATGTACATCCGGTTGAATGAGCCACATCGCGAGTCAAGACAAACATAAATCGAGTTCGTTCTACCGAATATTTAGTGGCCTCAACTATATTTCTGCGTACGTGGACTTTATTTTTGGTTGAAGGAGCCACAAATCGAGTTAAATATACCATCGGATCGAGTTCAATCAACCAAAAATGTGGCTGTTTTAACCATGTTGATAAGTCACATCAAATAAATATCAGGTTGAATGAGCCACATCGCGAGTTGAGACAACCACAAAACGAGCTCGTTCTACCGAATATTTAGTGGCTTGAACTATATTTTTGCGTACATGGACTTTATTTTTTATTGAAAGAGCCACAAATCGAGTTAATTGTACCATCAGATCGAGTTCAGTCAACTAAAAATGTAGCTGTTCCAACCATACTAATGAGTCACGTCAAATAGATATATTGTCGAACCAGTCACATCTCGTGTTGAGACAACCACAAATCGAGTTTATCGTGCTACATATTGTGGTTAAAACGGCGCTATATCTGAGTTGAATCAACTCGAAAATGTGAAAATGTGGTTCGCCATATGTTACTCTAGAAATGAGTTGATTCAATCGTTTTCGAGTTGAATTTACCATTTTTTTTTTTACAGTGTATGCACTTTTAATTCAATGCCAATGCGGTGATCTGTAATTTAACAACTAATGGGTGTACTGTACTGCGATTTCACAAAAATCACACTTCCTCGTCACGCCACTTCGGACACCTCCCACTCATCCGCTATTGACTTTTCATGTACACTGTCATAGACTTTTTTTTTATATAAAATTTAATTCTCTACAAAATTGTTCTCGTGTAATTTTCTCTATCTTGAATAGTTCGAACAGTGTTTCGAGTTGAAGCTCGGAAAACATGAATTTTGAATTTTTTTGTTTTTGCACCACAAACTTTAATATTTCAAAAACTTACAGTAGTATAATGCTATAATTTTTATACGCTGTTATCAATGCCATTTACCGTCGTATAGCGCTGAAACGAAACCTCACAGTTCTAATTCTGATTTCGAGGACCTAAATTGACTGGCCGAGATAAGTGAGGATTTGACGTTGACACCACTGAGTCCTGCCTATGTATAAGCATAGAGACCCCCTCAAACGACTTGTCTCACAAAAAAAAAAACAGAGGAACATCCTTAAAACATCCCTTGACCCCCTGTTTTTATCGTCGTTACGGATTCTTAAGAATTTTTTGTATGCGTAGATTTTTCAAGTATTTTGGGATGTATTTGCATTCTACTGCGAAGACAAAAAACAGTTAATTGTAGGGTATTCGGGTTCGTGCGAGGAATACCTGATGGATATTGAGTGTGGTGCGTCGACCTTCGACTGATTTTTACCTGGCTCATTCGACTGGTTTTATATTGTGATGTAAATAAATAATGATGATTTAAAAAAATTATATACGTTCGTAAAATTCACTGGGTTTTTCGAAAACTGAAAAGTATGGAAATTTTAAACGGACGAGTAGCTTTTGGCTTTCATTCGATTGACCGAGCAGGCTCATGCGAGCGTGGTTCTTACAGTGAGGCTACGGCTCGTTCGAACCACACTCTATCGCGGGGATATTATACCCAAGGAGAGTAAAGGTTTGTCCATTCGTTTAATGACGATATTTCCCATCACACACCAGCTAAAGTTACCCTCTTCTTTGGGGAAGACATCTCGTTTTGAGGCTTGGCAGAGGGAATTAAGACAGTTCGCTGAAGGGAATTGAGACGAATGATACATGTATATGTCGCATTCCACATCAACTCAGCCACCCCGTTTTTTTCATTGTCTCGAAAAAATTATTCAGTATCGGCATTTCAAAGGACAATATATCCATGACATTTTACCAAAATTTCATCCCCCCACTATTGTTGGTTCTCGAGATAATGATTAATGAAGTCTCAATTTTGTAAAAATCATAACTTCGTAACTACTGATCGGATTTAAACGATTAAAAAAAGAATCTTTTTTATTTTTTTTGCCCTTTTCGAAAAAAAAAATGTCATCATCGGATAAAAGCTCATTAGACAGTTTTCGGGGTAAATTAACAAAAAAAAATTTTTCCCTCTTCACTGATGCCTTGTTCCATTTTGAAAAAATCCTGCGGAGTTGTGTATTGCCTCCCTCTATCAGAAAAAAAAATACTGAGTAGAATTCCGATTGGCCCTTTCGTGGAAAAAAAAAAAATCGAAAAATTTCCCCGAAAACTGTCTAATGAGCTTTTATCCGATGATGACATATTTTTTTTCGAAAAGGGCAAAAAAAAAAAAATTCTTTTTTTAATCGTTTAAATCCGATGAGTAGTTACGAAGTTATGATTTTTACAAAATTGAGACTTCATCAATCATTATCTCGAGAACCAACAATAGTGGGGGGGATGAAATTTTGGTAAAATGTCATGGATATATTGTCCTTTGAAATGCCCATACTGAATAATTTTTTCGAGACAATAAAAAAAACGGGGTGGCTGAGTTGACGTGGAATGTCCCATATATATTAGGGTGACTCGAAAGAAAACTTTTTTTTCGTCTCTCACCAGTTCAAACTAAAGTTCGCGATTCCAGATCACATCATGCATCGTTTGAGAACCGGAAAAGAATCCTAAAAGATCGTGCAGTTGAGTTTTCGATTGCCCATTTAAACGACACCTAGCAAAACTTGAGCTATCCAGTAAATGCGCATGGTGAGCGCATCAGTAAAGGTAAGAACATGCACTTACCAATATCCTTTCAGGTAGTACAATCATTACGATCTGTCCGTCAAACGTAGAGTAAATTTTTCCACAGTTCAAAGTCATACCCCTAAAGTTTCGGTTGTATTCTTAGAGAAGAAATTTTCGCGCTTCAGAGGGTATCCAAGCGTTATATACATGCATTTTCTATTCACCCTTGAATTTTGCATATGTAATTTATTTTATAGCATTTTTCATCGTTAGTGCAACATGTGAGTTACAAATACCATGTAAAAAAACCGATCAAGCTTTATATTTATTCATATATTTATTTAAATAATTTGAAAAACATTTTTTTTAGAATTTTTTTTCTTGATCTTGCGGCTACCCTTGCAGAAATTTCGGTCGGGATCCAGGTGGATTCTGAGAAGTGAGAAGGATCCCTATTTTCTGATAGGGATCCAGCTGGTCATCGGATCAGATCCCATGACTGAATGTATATAACATTTGCACATTGGAATCCGACAGGGACCCCTGACTGGATTCCAATTATGGTATCCAGTCAAAACCCGATCGAAATGTGGTTTAATCTGGCATATATATAAAATCCCGAATTAATATTTATCTTTCGCAATTCAGGTTATAGGCAATTGTTTATTATTATCTGAGCCATAGAAAAAATTTAACAAAAAAAACGACGACACCGGAGTTTGAACCTACGACGTCTCACTAGCCTTCGTTTGCATATTGGACCCGAAATGAATGACAAAAAAAATTATATTTTATGAACATTAATGTTTTTGACATTTTTTATTGATCGTTGTTGTTCCGAGGATGATTCCGGTAGTTGAAAATTTATTTGCTAACCCGGAAAATGATTTAAGGACAACCTACCTACCTATCTGCCTACCCAATGAACTAACGCTCTAACCACGACGCTGTCGAATGCTTGTACATTTACTTTATAAATATCTTCTATGCACTATATACATGAGGCTGAAGCTAAGCAGCGGTAGCGAGAAGCCAAAATTCAGAAAAGAATACGCATGACGGGAAAAATCTGAAAAAATTCAAGAGTATTGTCTATCGATCCTGAAACACGATGGCGTTTCAACTTTTGAGTGGACGGACTCCCTTGTTTATTTGTTTGTTAATTAACAATTACTGCTGATAATTAAAATCGCACGCATGACAAGAAAAATCTGAAAAAATTAAGGAGTATTGTCATTCGATCCTGAAACACGATGGCGTTCCAACTTTTGAGTGGACGGACTCCGTTGTTTATTTGTTTGTTAATTAATAATAACTGCTGACAATTAAAATCACACGCATGACGGGCGAAATCTGAAAAAATTCAGGGGTATTGTCTATCGATCGTGACTAAAAGTATATATTGCGCTTGAAATTATCCTTACAATTAATGATGAATTAAATTCCGCGCACAAAACTACTTTCCGTTCAGCAATATCTTTTACAACTTTTGAATCATCGAAGGTTCTTTTTATTTGAAATACAATCCCCATGGTCTCAAATTTTTCATTACGAAAAGTTCGCCATAGACGTTAATTAGCTGTTATAATTATAAATGTCCAATAAGCGGCGGCTTCCACTTAAGCTACAAAGAACTCTCTTCGCGATGATGTCTTTTTTAAATCAAAACTTCAGTTTAAAGGGATGGGAGCATGAAAAATCAAAATTTGTTTTTTTTAACATCCTAGTATACACACAGCCTCTATGGAGCATGAAAAATGCACAAAAGTGGCTCGAAAATGTAATTTTCGCCACACTGCTAAGTGGTTGAGGTGGTAGAGGTTCTCGATCATGGAAAACCACGTAATGATAATTAATATATAGTAATAATAATGGCATTTTTACCACCACCACCACCACCACCACCACCACCACCACCACCACCACCACCACCACCACCACCACCACCACCACCACCACCACCACCACCACTACCATCACTACCACCACTACCACCACTACCACCACTATCGATTGTTTTTGGCCCTGAGAGGACTGTGAAAATCGCCGAAAAAAACGACCGTAGGTAGGATGTATGCAAAAATCTACGAAAATCGATGGTCGAACATTAAAAATTTGTGGAAAATCAAGAATAAAAAAAAAAAAAAAAAATTACGAACCAAGCGTCGTTTTCAAGCTTGAACGATCGCGAAGAGAATGGAGCATAGGAGTAGAGTCACATTTTTATATCAATGGCAAGTAACGGTGATTTTTTATAATGATACGATAAAATTTTTTTGCTTCTTTAAATTATCATAAATCGCAAAACCGTATTACGGTTCTTGGTTCCACGAGGATTCTGAACAGGGGGTTACGATTATCGTGAGGATTTTTCTCACCTCAAAGGTCAGTGCTGTAACTTTTTGGCCGAGATAATAAGGGTCCGACCGAAACGAGGCCACTCGTTTCTGGGTTCAGAACGTTTTTATAAGACTTAATCCGTTCTCCCTTTTCGCGTGGATTTCTCCACCCTGCTTTGCACTCCTCGTGTGCGAACAATAAGTTTGGGTATGGGTGTGACGAAGAGTCTATGGAGGGAGAAAAACGACGGTGAGAAAGAAAACGTTGAGATGGGACCGAAAAGGAAGAACTAAAAAGATACGACCCGCCTGTTGGAGGCAAGAAATGCTGATGCCAGACTTGTAAAGAGGCTACGAAAAATCCCCGAAGCCAAAAAAAAAAAAAGACCGCGGTACTGGTCGAGTTGCACCATATGCTTAACAAGCTAGTCAAGCAAGAATTTTCTTTTATTCGCCAAGTAGTTTTCACGTTTGTTTGAGAACGAACAAACAGGCAAAAACGATTATTCAAATTATCATTTCTTTCGTTGCATTGTAATTGCATAAATATTTCAAGTTCCTCGCCAGTTAGCGACATGGCTGAGAATTTCAGGATTAAGGCCGGCTTTGGAAGATAAAAAAAAAAAGCTTATTTTCGAGAATTCTTTTGGAAAGGAAAAAACAACTTAGCCCAGTGAACTTTGGGGTATATTTTCTTATGTATTTGGAGTGTAAAAATAATTTTTTTTTCCAATTAAATACAATAATAAACTGGCAGAGCAATGAGCCCTTTCCGTGGAGCGCCTTGTCACTGTAGTTTCCAATTGGCGGGAAAGATGCAGTTCATAATTTTGTCAGAAACAAACAAAAAAAAAAACTAAAAAAATTTCCAATTATCATTTATTTTTCTTCTTGGTGAGCTAAGAAAAATGTTAAATAATCATGAAATCATAACTTTTTTCACGTTGAAAAGAAATTAATATTTTCAAAAAAGAAAAAAAAATCACTTTAACGCGCTGTAAAAGTTATTTAAAAATACTTTTTTTTAACAATTTTGTTAGTTCACTCAGAGAAGAATTCAATACCGAAGAGAGCAAACTTTGGTTCGAGTCGATAGGTCGTTTAGTTTTTTTTTTGCCATCACGCCCGCCAATTCAGAAGAATCGAAAGAACTCGAGAAAGCGCGCTTTAAAGTTTTCAATAGCGCGTAAACCTGCTCGACGCCCCTCTGCGCGTTTGGCTTCGCATCTCCGATAATACTTCGAATTGTCATCTGTAACTTTGTGAATATATTCTTGGATAGTTCATCTATCGATTTAAGCAGAAAAAAAAAAAAACGAATTTTTGGACCTTCTAAAGCAGGATCCGGCCTCAAGCTTATACAAAAATGCAACGAAAGTAAGTACCGAATTAAAGTTGAAAAGATATATATATATATACGTAATTCAATATTTATTTGGACCCACTCGACCGAGTAACTTTTGGCCTTTTTCTCGTGTTTGTAACTTTGTTTCTACTGCGGTATAATGGGTTTCTGATTTCATTAGCCTTTCGAAAAGGGGGAAGGGCTTTAGCGTCCGACAACGTGGAAAACGAGGTGAAACAACGCCGGAAGATATAGAAGCTCACGTCTTTTGGTAGCTCACGCTAATTACTCCGTAGCGAATAAGGGATGGAAAAGTCTCCGAGGAAATAATTCACTCGTTATCGCGAGTGTTCCACACTTTTTGTCCTCGGGGGGGGGGGGGGGGGGGGGGGAACCTCTTTTTATCACTCGTGCTAACTTGATACACAGATAGTGCGTGCGAGCCTTGAATGTCGACAGAAACATTAAAAAAAATGTTTAAAAAAATTCATACGTATAAAAAGCAATAATTTTCATATTTTTTACAAGAGAAAATAAAAACCTTATCCTCGGTAGGATCAATTTTTCAGATTGTAAAATTCTTTAAAATTTCATTCCAGGACCAAGAGGGGGATGATGGAAAAAAAATGGAAGAAATTACTTTTTTTTTTTAATTACCCATCTTTGATTGAAATTGTATAAAATGCCTCGTGCATAAGCACTCTTACAGCGCATAGACGATCTGAGCTGTAACAACAACGTTATGCACTTTGGTGCTTGCCAATGCACCACAGCGTAAAATAAAAAAATGACAAATGAAAAAACCAAACGTGCACACGCGAGAGCACACGTTGCTGACGTTGAGGGTTAAAATAAGAATCATAATAACAATAGGGGATGAAAAAAAAACAAAAAAAAAAAAAAGACGCATAAAACATCGAAGGATGGATGGAGAAGCGAGTATACCGTGTGCACATGTAGGAAAGAAAAATAGAAAACCCGAGGCGAAAAGATGGGAGGGAGGGTGAGAGAGAGAGAGAGAGAAAAAAAGATATGAGGAACAGGAAGAGGCCGGAGATGAGGAAATGAGAAAGCGGAACGACGTGTGCCTCGAGGGAAAACGAGACCGCACTGGATATATGCGCGAAAAGAAGAAGAGAAAAATGTGAAAACTGCGAGAGGAAAAGAGATATGAGGGCTGTGAGAAAATAAGGGCTGAAAAAAAGTATTATAAATTGACGAAGGATAGATGCGATGACTTTTTTTATTCACTTTTATGATATCAAGAGGCTGTGTCACGAGTGCGTATATGATTAGTCCCGTCTCGTGATCCGATATACCGTCGCAAGGGTTGCCAGGCAATAAACCAGATTAATTACTTTCATCTCACGAAAAATATGTTCTACTGTTTTTGAATGATACTTGATTTTTTTTTTCCCCAGCAATTCCAAAGTTATTAATTGATTAGTAGCTGCTCAGAATTTCTCACAATTTCTGAAAATGAAAAAAAAAGCGAAAACTTCTCTTTTTTTCGTTTTCACATAGAATTTGCGAGTAAAAACGACCGTATTTAAACATGAATTGTCTGACTTTGACAATTCATAAGAAATAGAAAAATAATCGTAACTCGATGGACCAAGCGGCGGTTTGGAGCTAAAACGGTTGCAAAAAAACGGGCACGGAGCAGAGTTCCAACTACATCAGGAAGCAAGGATGTATCGGACGTATGCCTTCCCAACCAAAAGAGACTTTCGTCGACAATATATTGCATACTTCATGATAAGATAAAAATCGGAAAAAATTCAACCACAATAATGACGATAAGAAGATTACTTTTTAGTCATAACAATGCCCAAAAATTATCAATAAATTGTTTAAACAAAACATTGTTTAACAAATTTTTTTGGGAATGTTTTTTTTTGTCATGTTAAATGAATTCGTTGATTTTTCTGACTAGACATGAATTTTTTTTGAATTTTCTTATCATTTTGAAATTTCGGTTTTCGGAAATTTGTAAAGGTTGTATATATTTACAAAACTATTGGTTCAATGCTCTGGAAACTTGTTAATTGTAATGTACAACGTTTTTACGAAAACATATCCAAAATTGACGGGTTTTCCTTCATTTTTCGAAATTAAAAAATTTTCGAAAACCGAAATTTCAAAATGATAAGAAAATTTTTTAAAAAATTCATGTGTAGTCAGAAAAATCTACGAATTCATTTTACGTGTCAAAAAAAAAACTTTTCCTAAAAATTTGTTAAACAATGTTTCGTTTAAACAATTTATTGATAACTTTTTGGCATTATTATTATTCAAAATTAATCTTCTCATCGTCTTTATTGTGGTTGAATTTTTTCCGATTTTTATCTTATCATAAAGTATACAATATTGTCGACGAAAGGCGCACTTTTGGTTATCGAATTTTCGGGATCCTGGAAAAAAAAAATCGACCTGATTCGTAATCAGCGGAAAATTTCCGATCGCCCAGAGCTTAAAAATAGTGAGAAAGGCGAAAAAAAAAATTCTTCATTTCTTGACCATTTTTTTGAAAACATGAAAATACTAAAAATTCAAATGCCCATGACCTTGCTCCGGATTCACGGATTTGAGCTTATCGGGGGTGTTTTGAAAAGCCCTTCAGTAGACTTAGAAAATGCCGTTTGATTCATCCCGAGATCTCAATTATTTGTACCCAAAAGAGCACTTTGAAAATCGGTGAATTTGAAGCCAAATTTTGGCAAAAATCGAATGGTCCTACTTTGAAAATTCATAAAAAATACAAAAAACAAATCGTAGTTCGATGAACCGAGCGCCATTTTGAAGCTCAAACGGTTGCAAAAAGATTGAGTGCTTAATAGTGTTTCAGCTCTTTCGGGAAGAAGAGTTACAGCGATTTTTGTGGGCTCACAAAATTTCGGCAAATGAAAAAAAATGTTTAATTTTCGTTTTTTTTTTTCCTGATTTCATAATGAGTTCTTAGGATTCCGGAAAAAATTTCATGGAATTTTCAATTGGCTGAAAATTTCAGTTCCCTTTGGGATCTTAAAATAGGTGAGAAAGACTCAAAAAAAAAAAAAAAATTCTCCATTCTTTGCCCACTTTTTCGAAAACTTGAAAATACCCAAATTTCAAATCCATATTACTTTGCTTCCGCTTGATGGGAATGGACTCATCAGGGACGTTTTGAAAAGCCCTTGAGTCGACTCAGTCAGACAATGCCGTTAGATTTATTCTGAGATTGCCAAAAATCGATGATCCGACTTTGAAAATTTGTCAACGATCAAAAAAAGATCGTATAGCTCTATGGACCAGGCGGCATTTCAGAGCACTTTGATTGCGAAGAGAGTGAGCACTGGTTAAATCCAGCACTCCATCGGGAAGAAAACCTTTAAGTTCTATTACGAAAAGCCAAATTTTTTTTTTTTCGTTTACCAAAAATTGATTTTTTCAATTTATTCTAAGAAACGAAATTATTTATATTTGTACAGAGCATTCCACCCCCCACAACAATGATTGTTCGTCATGTTGCGAGGCGACAAAAGATCATCCTACACTATAATTTCAAGATTATTCCGATAGAAAATGAATAATACAAGTGAGAAATCAATCGTCATTCCTTCTCGTTCTCCCGTGAAAGAATTTTTGTTACAAATGTGGCAGTGCCGTTTCTCGTCACTTTGCGATAGATCAGAAACGAGAAAAATAAATAAAAATGTTGAGGTCCTGTCGATAATGTCTGGAATATCCTATAAATATTTATATAGTATATCAGAGCAGAGAGGACAGGACGAGGCAAGGAAGCTTGAAGAAAGTAAATTGCCAGGCTATCAACGAGCTTTAATTAGTTTGCGGTTGATATACGAGGGGTATGGGGGTTGGGATACGGTTAAGCACGAGCGAGAAATTAATTTTTCAGTTTATGTCAAAAATGTGGAGAGTCTCAAGAGCGCTTCCCGTCATTCCAAGCTTTCGGTCCCATTTCCCGGTTGGTGGGTCAATCACCGTAAAAATTCATACAACTTTTTTTTTTTTTCTTCTTAGAAATATTGTCCAACCAACATATCTTTTTTCTCCGCACTTTCTATTATGATGAGTTTCGAGGATAAATAAAATCCTTCACTCTCAAATAATGATCGACTGCGTTCAATTAAATTATTATTCAAAATCAGAGTATCGCAATTGAACAAATTTTTCATTGTCGAATGATTTTTCAACTGAAAAATCAATCGACAATCAGCAACAAAAATTTCAATTCAAACTGTATTACGAAAAAAAAAAAGTATTCGCGGTAATTTTTTTCGATCCTTACGAACAGCAGAAGTATAAAAAAAAAAAAAAAAGGTTAAGAAGTGGAAAATCACGGTCGGACAATGAATGTGACGTGCATACAGAGATAAAACGCAAACGACTCGTTATCGTGTGGAGAGAGCAAAATTCCTCCTTAGCCCTCCCTCGCTGTCCTGTATATGTCCTCGGTGACGAATTTTTCGTCAGGCCGAGGGAAACCCGAGGTTAAAGCTTTACGTGCCGGAAATGGAAGGAGTCGTGCCAAGCGACGTTGTAATTTCCGGAGTACACGAACGGTCTCCGTACGTACTTATATATATACATATATACATATATGTATGTATGTATGTATGTATACGTATATACATATATGTGTGTGTCAACGCTAGAATAGGACATGTGGCAAAACAAAAGGGGACAGAAATTACAGACAAATCTTACCTACATTGACAGGAGTGAATGCACCAGTGAATTATCAGAATCATGGTTTTCGTTGAAAAATAAGATGTCAGTGAACTCTTTCGTTTCAGAAATTTTTTATTTCGCAATTAGATCTGTAGATTGTCATGTAGCCGTGCCACTAGTCATATATTATAACATATATAGAGAAAAATAGAGAACACACTCGAAAGCGTTGATTGGTACATTCAGTCGAGTCTCCCTCGACGGACGTTCATACGTCACTGCAGCGCCGGCGCTGCAGTTTTGTTGCTGCAGTTGCAAAAAAAAAGTGCCCGTTTCGTCGCGTAAAATTGGAATACAATAAACGCGAGAGTTCTATGAAGCCATCAAGCTTACCCTGCGCCGCGGGAAATTCCAATTAAAAAATATTCGACCCCTCTTTCTCTCCTCTTTCGGACGCATTTGTCCCTCTGGCTAACGGCATATCACAAATTCGTCAAATTCGTCCTGCCTTCTATTCTATCACCTCTTTTTTTTTCATTTCCCCCGACCCAACGTATATATTATAAAAATATGTATGTATACGGCAAGATATATATACGGCAATATACATATACAGCGAGATCGATGCCAATCCTGTCAATGTCTCAATCTCGTATATAAATGTATAATGGCATCTTTAATTCCACTCCTATACACACAGAAAAAAGATCTAGTTAAATGTACTATATATACTAGGGTGTGTCGAGAATGAAAAATTTTTTTTCTTCGCTCCTATCACTCAAAACTTTAGGTTTTGACATTAAAGCGGCCCTCGTTCAAGGAGGGCGCTGCAGCTTGAAGTTTAGAGGTCTCTCAACGAGGATTTAGGTTTCCCATCTAATTAACACGTAAAAAATATTGTTTTTCGTTCAAAATCATGTCAGGCAACCAAAAAATTGGCGATGTCTGTGTTTCTTGGCTCATTTAAAAGCATGACTCATCCTCTAAACGATGATAGGTCGTTTTTCGGCTTATCTTGTTCCAATTTTTTTTTACGCCATTTTTCGACCACTATAGTTACTTTTTCAAGTTTACAAAGTCACCAAGGTATCAATGCATCCAAAATGAATTTCTACAAGTATTGATTGTTGATTCGAATATAAATAATGAACAATTAATACTTGTAGCAATTCATTTTGGACTCATTGATACGTTGGAAACTTCGTAAACTTGAAAAAGTGACTATATAGCGGTCAAAAAGTGGCGTAAAAAAATTGGAACAAGGTAAGTCGAAAAACGACCCATCATCGTTTAGGGGATGAGTTATGCTTTCAAATAAGCGAAGAAACACAGACATCGCCAATTTTTTGGTTGCCTGACATCATTTTGAACGAAAAACATTTTTTTTACGTGTTAATCAGATGGGAAACCTAAATCCTCGCTGAGAGACCTCTAAACTTCAAGCTACAGCGCCCTCCTTGAACGAGGGCCGCTTTAATATCAAAACCTAGAGTTTTGAGTGGTAGGAGCGAAGGAAAAAAAAGTTCATTTTCGACACACCCTAATATATATATATATATATATACATTCAGTTTCTCTTTCAAATAACTAGAATTTTATTAAATCCAAACGAATATTTACTCGATTCAAATATTGTACGATATTTGTCTCTAATTAATTAATTTATTTGAATTAATATTAATTTAAAAGAGTAAAGTAATAAAAAATTTATTTGCTCCTTCTACATTTTTTCATTCGCTTTCATTCCAAAAAAAAATGTATTTAAATGAACTATATTCATATATGCAATTTATTTTTTGTGCATTTTTTCTCAATTCCCTTGGATCATTAACGTGTTTTATTTGCATCTCGTTCGACATGTTTGCAGTTATTGATGCATTGGAAATGTTCTATCTCAATCTGACAAGTTATGGCATTTTGAGAATTTTCGATCCACCATAATAATGAATCCGCTGTATTGAATTTTGTAATTTCGACGTCAAATTCATGGTCAATTACCCGATAAATCACTCAATACTGAGTAAGATCGAAATCTGACAAGTTGTGTCATTTCGAGAATTTTCGATCCACCATAATGGATCCGCCATATTGAGTTTTGTAATTTTGATCTCAAATTCGTGTTCACTGACCAAAAATAAAGCCCCTGAATACATAGTTAGAGTAAATCTGACAAGTGATGGGATTTTTAGAATTTTTGATCCACCATATTGTATTCGCCACATTCAATTTTGTAATTTCTTTCGAAACCGACATGGTTATACGAAATAAAAGGCAGAAGACGAGACAACCACCATCCTTTGAGTAGCTCCCAACATACAACTGATCGAGTGCTCTCTGCCGAGTCAAATACATGATATGAAATACCATAGTCCATAAACAGTCGATAGAGTAGTGGGTAGCCGTGTTAGGTAGATAGGTAGGATAGGTAGGTATAGGTCCCAGGTTCGAGTCCCCGTCGAGGAGGACAAATCCTATCGATAAAAATCGCTACAGGATTTTTTTTTTCCAGTGTAACTCTTCTATATATGTGCGTATGGAACCATTTGGCAAATGATATATTTCGCTTTTGTTTATATTTTGGAATAAAAAAGTTTTCAACAATAAGATAGTTGCCTCGAATAGATATTTATTTGAGTCAAATGCATTTTTACTAAATGTACATTTAAAAAAATGTTGATTTAAATAAACATTCCATACGTTCGCAATAAAAATATAGTTGAATTCGATAAAAATACTAATTTGGTCCAAATAACTGGACTATTTTTTGCCAAGTAGGCAAAAATAGTCGAATCAATTTTAGAAAAATATTTACAATAAATAGTCCTATTGGGCCGTGAGACAAAGAAAAAAAATCAGTTAGAACGAATAGACTATATTTGAATCAACTAGATCGTTTTTCTGGGTTTATTTAACTCTAGAATTGTCTTATTCGTGCCTGTATGCGTGTACTATTATGAAGCTGTGATGAATGGAAAAACTATTGTGAATGTAATTACTGCGAGATAATGAAATTTTCATGAAACGGGCTCGGAAAATTGCTCGAAAAACCACTTATCTTTCAGTCCGAACAATAATTATAAACATGACGAGAATGACATATGAAAAAAATTATCTAAATAAATTACGATATTTAAAATATATAAAAAGTATTTATAAAATTTATAAAAAATATTTTATAAAAAGTGTTAAAATTTTATGGCAAATAAAGTTTATTATTTTCATTGCGTATTTCTCGCACATTCTCAAAATTATGCCATAACGAAATTTCATTTTTACTCGGTTAAATGAGACTTTTGTCGAAACGGTTAATAATCGTTTGAGTCTCAAACGAGATTGGCCATAGTTGGTCAACGCGAAGCATCGAAAAAAAAAAATATTCACGAAGATTCGTCGTCAAGAATAATGAAGATTCGATACTTATTAGGGACACAGTTTCAACTCATTTGCCTTGCTAATAAACCACTTGCAGCCAAGCGATGATAATCGTTCGGATATTCCGAGCAGAAGAACATTAAAATAAAAAAGAGGAATAGGGGGGGAGGGGGGAGCTAGATAGTCTTGGGTATTAAAACTTGAAGGAATGAAGATTCCTGGCTTTCTTTCTTTTATCGGTTTCGTCGTTCGGTCCTATTGGGGAGAAAAAAATAACCCAATCAGTTAATGGTACTTTTGAATTGATCGATTCTTCTTATCGTAATCAGATTGGTCTAAAAATATTTTCGTCTTTAAGGAAGTACCCTCGGTAAATCAATTAACAAACAGAAAATTACGAAAATTTGCAGAGTTGTCAAAACCTTTCCAAAAATGACTCAGTTAAATTTTTGTAATCTTTGGTTGACTTTGAAAGAAGATATTAATATTTTCATTTCGAAGCTCTTAACATGGGGTCTTATGGGAATCTGTGATTTTGACGCACATTATCATTTATCAAGTTGGAATTAACAAACAGATTTTGATAAAATTTGAAGGAGATGTAAACGAATATCCCATGAACATTTTTCTCTTTCCAAAACATATAAAGCTTGCTTGTGTTAGGAGAAATAACTAAAAATAAGACAAGATTTTCGAGCAATTCGCAGACGTGACAACACGACAGCCGTCAATTGCATAATTTTTAAAGTCATCGTTTAGGTTAGAAATATTTATTTTCCCGTAAACACTGGGAATCGATTTTCCCACTTCACTTTTTCGCACTCGATTATCATAAATTATTTTGGAACATTTTTTTCTTCTCCGATAATACCTGTTTTCGCTCATTTTTCAAATTAATAATACACACAGAAACCGCTCGTTGGCTGCTTCAGTGTCCTATACATAAGTATTATACTTGTACGTGAGCACGTACACTAAAGCAAGGGATGCGATGTTGCCAAATTATATACTACGTTACTCAAATAGAAGGTTAAAATTCTCTGACTTACGTCGTACCGAGGGTACTTCCTTAAATTCAAACTTTTGAATATTTTCGTCCCAAAATTCAATCCCTTTTCCTTCGCTTCTCGCACAATCACATTGACACTTGCACGAAACAGTTTTTTTTTTGTTTTCCCAATCCAGACCTCCCTCAAGCATTCTTCCTTTTTCGTCCTTTTCATCCCTCTCTCGTTTCACTCTCGTAAAAATATCGTTGTTGAACAAACCTAACACTTTGTCCTTTTTATCTCTTTCTCACTCTTTCGTAGACTTCGGCGGCTGGGGGGAGGGGGGGATACTTTCTCAGTCGAAAGAACTCCGCAACGCCATGCTCGCGACCCAGACTCATCCCTTCTCTTATCCTTCAACCCCTTACCCGCTCTTGTGCCGCCATACTCGCACGAAAGCGAGGTTATATATCCCGTGTCTCTGTCGCACTCGGCCATCAGATCCAGCATCCCTCGTGGGGGTGGGGGGGGAGGGGGATATTATAAGGGGTGGGAGATGGTTGCAGCGCGCTATACAATCCCCCCCCCCACCCCATTGACGTGGGGGCTACACCCACGAGAGAGATGGAGAGCAACGTTGGAGCTTGCAAGATTCAGTCGTCCGCGCACCCTCTAACGGAGAGGGTGGCTTATATTTCCCGTTACGAAGGAAAAAAAAACGTCAACGTAACATCTCGCTAATATTTTTCACACGTAAATAACACGCGAATTGTGTATAACTTTGTGTGTTACGAGGGTTCAGAGGAATTATTTGCATAATAAAATTTAACATCGAATCGGTTGTAAAATTTAATTATTCGCAAATATTTGTATCGCAGTGAAATAGCAGAGAGAGAGAGAGAGAGAGAGAGAGAGAGAGAGAGAGAGAGAGAGAGAGAGAGAGAGAGAAAGAGAAGCCTCGTTGGCAAGTCGAACTCGTGGGACAGTTTGCCCGTCGTGTGCTTTTGACGTAAATTTGAAAATAAGCAAACGACAAAGCTCAATTATTTTTTCATCGATCCTGGTTCGTCGATGTGTCGCACGTAAGTACACACTTTTTCGTGACCATTTGGATGTATATTTTGTGATAATGGTTTTCGATATTTCGTGCCAAAATATTATTCATTTCCATGTATACTCCTCGGTACATGTATGCATATATATATATATATATATATATATATATATATATATATATAGAGAGAGAGAGAAAATATAGTTCAAGAGCTTAAAATAAAGTAGTGAAACAAGACCGTAGGAACAAGACGACGACTGCGACCCTCCCCCCTCCCCCACCCCGCATTATTTCTGTACGGGCACGTGTCCATAAAACACCGATGGACGTCTACGACATATCATATATAACTTGATCTCACGGTCCTATCATGAAATGTGGATAAATCCAACCAGAGCACAAAGTACTTCAAGTACAAAGTACAAAGTGCTGTAAGCTTTCAAGTACAAAGTACTGTAAGCTTTCAAGTACAAAGTACAAAGTACTGTAACAAAGTACTTGAAGTATCAAGTACTTCAAATACGTCAAGTATCAAGTATCAAATACTTTTAAAGTTTTCAAGTATACATCTCGTAAGTTCGAGTACTTATATTTGGTTTCATACGTGTACTCTTTGAGATCGTTTGATTTTGATTCGAGTACTTTTTGGATCAAAACATATTATCACATTGTGAGATTCATTCGGGCTAGGCAGATTGGAACAGAAATATTTAAGGTAGTCCTTGTGCTACAATAATGCGAGAAAGTTTTCTATGTACCGCATGATAAAATATACACGGCACTAGTGGTCATATGCAGCGAACTTTTGATTGAGTCTGTACAAAAATGACTGTTGCACAGGGAACCGTGCATATTCAGATACATTCGCACAATAGAATATGCAGCTACTATATCTGTATATGCGTCAAATTTTCATTCATATTGCATTCTTTTTGTGATCGTCGTTCGTAAACGAAACGGTAAATAATTTTGTTCTTTTTTCCTAATATGTGAATAATAGTCTTCTTCTGTCTACAATTTTTTTTATCAAAATCTGGTGACGCGTTTAATTGAAATATTTAAACCACCGTGCTTGTATCAGGGTACAGCAATGCTTGCTGTATGCTCTACACGTAATGGTTGTTAGCTTTGACATTGAATATCTCGACCTCAGAAACGGTAAATTTACTTCAAATTTCACGAGAAGTTGGGTACTAGCATTCTCTTCGTCATCTATAAATTTCAATGAATTCTCATGAAAAACGCAGTTGTACGAGGACTACCTAAACGAAGAATTAGAATCAATTAAAAAATTAAAATTGACGATTGTAATTAAGATTTAATTGGCTTCAGGTTTGAAAGAGAAAAAATAAAGAATATAATACACGGATTGTTAAAAACGGAGCCATGCGTTGACAATAACTCCGTATCTATATACCGTAGCTTGAGTCTTTGAAAAGTAATTCCTTGCAATCTTAAGGATGTATCGGACGTACCTTCCCAACCAAAAGTGACTTTCGTCGTCAATATTGCGTACTTCATGATAAGATTAAAATCGGAAAAAATTCAACCACACTAAAAACGATAAGAAGATTATTTTTTAATAATAATAGTGCCCAAAAGTTATCAATAAATTGTTTAAACAAAACATTGTTTAACAAATTTTTAGGGAATGGTTTTTTTTGTCATGTGAAATGAATTCGTTGATTTTTCTGACTACACATGATTTTTTTAAAAATTTTCTTATCATTTTGAAATTTCGGTTTTTTGAAATTTGTAAAAGTTGTATCTGCGAAAGTATTCGTTCAATGCCCTGGAAACTTCTTAATTGTAATGTACAACGTTTCTACGGAAAAATATCCAAAATTCATGATCTTCCCTTCATTTTTCAAGATTAAAAAATTTTCGAAAACCGAAATTTCAAAATAATAAGAAATTTTTCAAAAAACTCATGCACAGTCAGATAAATCAACGAATTCATTTCACGTGTCCGAAAAAAAACTTTCCCTAAAAATCCATTGAACAATGTTCTGTTAAAACAATTTGATGATAACTTTTTGGCATTATTATTATTTAAAATTAATCTTCTTAGTGTCTTTATTGCGGTTGAATTTTTTCCGATTTCTATCTTATAAACTATGCAATATTTTCGACGAACGTCACTTTTGGTTGGGAAGGTACGTCCAATACATCCTTAACCAAAGACTGTGCAGAACGTTTCTCAATTATATATTCAAACGCGTTATATGTGCAACCATTCGCAAAACGTATTCAAAAGTACTTCATATTTGCTACTTGAAAAAGTACTTGAAGTACAGGAAAGAACTTGAAAATTAAGGGGTAACACAACTGTAAAAACAAAAGAAAAGCGCTTTTTTCACCATTTTTTTTTAGATGGAAGAAAAGGTAATATGATAATAATATTTAAGGAAATTATTAGGCATATATTTGTAAGTATAATACAAAAATTTATTATAAAAAAATATTTAAAAATGGCGACACTGGAGCCATTCTCGTGAAACTGAATGAATTCTGCGGCACGCAGTGCTGCAGAATTTCATATGCAAATTTAAATCTAGAAAAAACACTACTTAATCTACATGTCTATAGCTAAGAGAAATACGTAGGGGATTTTAAAAATATTGATTTTTGTGTAATTGGCGAGTATTTGAATGAAAATTTTGAATTTTCGACAAAAGAGAGGGCACTTATTTGTTAATAAATAATGTTTAAATTAACATCTCGAAAATCCCCTACGTATTTCTGTAGCTATTAATATATCTATAGATTAAGTGCTTTTTTTCAAATTCAAATTTGTGACAGTTACACTGCGTGCCGCATGTCTCGCGAGAATGGCTCCAGTGTTGCCATTTTTGAATATTTTTTGATAATAATTTTTTATATTATACTTAAATATATGCCTAATAACTTCCTCAAATATTATTATCTTATTACCTTTTCTTCCAGGCCAAAAAAAAAATTGTCCATTTTTAGATCTTTACAGTGGTACCCCTTAAATTGTCCATTTTTAGATCTTTACAGTGTACCCCTTAAAGTACAATTACTTAAGGAGGGTGGATTAAGGGAAAATCGGAGAATGGCCGCTTGTGCGCGGGTTATCGGGCGGGCAGCGTGCGAAAGAGAGGTCCGAGTCACAAGTTCCCGAGCGAACATTGTAATACAACAAAAGTTGTTTTATTTTTTAGAATTTCTTAATAACTATGTACATGAAGCATTTCACTCTTTGCGAACTTCTTCCCAAAGATGTGATGATTATCTGGATCCATTTTCATTAAATTCTTAGCTTTTTTAACGTTGTTATGAAGTATTTCATGAGATACATACGATTTAGCTATGGTCGCCCATGTATAAGAGTACAACTTCAACAATTAATTACAGGGAAACTGTGCCGAGGAATGACTTGAAATTTTGCACAGAGTCGTTATACCTATTTGCGAGTATCCTCAATAAATTTGAACCAATTCTTATCATTATGCGTTAGGTGACCAACCTCCTTAAAGTACAGATCGAGTACTTGGAAATTCTAGTACAATACTTGAAATACTTATAAAGTACTTTGTACTCAAGTATAGTACTTCCAGTATACATCGCAAGTACCGGGTACATGAAGTACTGCCCAGCTCTTATATATTATGCACACAGAGGTTCGCGTTTACGTTACGCTTATTCTCCTCGCGATTCGTGGGGTATATGGGACGAGGCTCGTCGGGAATATCTTCAAATGAAAATTGACCAATTCCACGGTAAACTGTGAAGCTTTGACTACGTTTGCGAGATGCGAATAACCCACGTCCCTCGTTGAATTCAGGCAAATTCATGTGTGCATCATATTTTTTTTTTTTCATTATTATTCAAAAGAATCTCATAAAACGTATCGATTATTCTATTCCAAATCGATCTACTATCCTCAGGCTCTTGGAAATTTAGTCGTAGATTTTTTATCAGGTGGAATTGATTAATTAATGTAAATAATACGAGTGATAAGTAAGTTTAGGTTCAATAAATTTCTGAGTAATTTTTTTACCCTACGAAAATAGGAGAGAGAGAGAGAGAGAGATAGAGAGAGAGAGAGAGAGAGAACTCGAACGATCACTGGTTTTACGTTTTTCAACATATACATAGATGTGATAGCCTAGATCAGGCGAATGACCGCGTGAAAATGATAAAGCTCGATCGTAAAGTTGCCTCTGTACTCACACCTTTTTTTTTGCTCTTCTCTCCCCCCCCCCTCTATCTTTTTTCAAGCGCGATGGATCTTTACCCAAAGTCTTTTTTCTTCTTTCATTTTCCCTTTTTTTGCACTTTTTTGTTTTTTTTTTTTTTGTTTTTTTTAATACCCCAAGTCTTTGTACAGAGGCTACCGGGGCTGGCTTCGTTCGAGAAGGGGATTGGGCAACGAGGTTCAGAAAGCTTTGAGGGAAAGTCAATTCGATTTCTCTTGCGTTGTATATACGGTTCGGTCCACAGGAGATCACCTCTCGCGAACACGATAGTCACCCTCTCGACGTTCACGTCGTTGGAAAGAGTTTTCTGCCTCAATTCGTATAGTTTTTTTTTTTTTTTTTCTCGATATACACATATAAACTATGAATTTTTTTTTAATAAAATATAAAATTTTAAGAAAAAAAAATTATTTACTCCATGCTCGTGTGTGTATACGTTTGTGAAAAAGAAATATGTAGACCATTTTGCGCTAAGTGATAATAATAAAATATTCATTTTACGCATATTTTTTGTTTAAAAAAACGGATTTTTCTTTTAAAAGCAATTCGCAATTTTTTATTTCAGCTGAATAAATAAATGATGAATCAATTGTTCCATAATATAATAATTTTTTTATGTGAAGCTCAATGACTAACCTTAATTGACTGACCATCAAGTTGCCCCTTTATATTTCGCAATTAATTTTAAACTGGAACACTCTCTGCGTACACTGTGCCCATAATTTCTCTCTCTCTCTCTCTCTTTCTACTCTCTCATCCCGTCCTTGTCGAAACACTTTGCTAGTGATTAAATTAAAAAAAACGAGATAAAATTGCCTGAAGCCCTGAAAAAGTAAATTACCCGATAAAAAAGGGATTGAGAAAAACAAGAAGGTAGTTTTTCCTGTCCTTCGAACCTCGCTCCGAATACTTTATTGAGATTTATGACACAAGCTCGATCGATTCGCATCACACATTTACTGCGAATTCCCTCTCGTCTTACGCGAGGTAAATTTAATGACGACACTGCCAAGATAAAGAAAAACATGCTACGATGCAATGGAAAGTAATAAATCTCCGAAGGATTCTCAACAAAGTGAGAAAATAATCCTGAATCAGGGTAAATATAGTCAATCTTAAGGATGTATTGGACGTACCTTCCCAACCAAAAGTGAATTTCGTCGAAAATATTGCATACTTCATGATAAGATAAAAATCGGAAAAAATTCAACCACAATAAAGACGATAAGAAGATTAATTTTGAATAATAATAATTCCAAAAAGTTATCAATAAATTGTTTAAGCAAAACATTGTTTAACAAATTTTTAGGGAAAGTTTTTTTTCACACGTGAAATAAATTCGTTGATTTTTTTTTTTTAATTTCTTACCATTTTGAAATTTCAATTTTCGAAAATTTTTTAATTTTGAAAAGTGAAGGAAAAATCGTTTGAATATGTTTTCATAAAAATGTTGTATATTACAATTAAGAAGTTACCAGGGCATTGAACGAATAGTTTCGTAAATACAACCTTTACAAATTTCCGAAAACCGAAATTTCAAAATGATAAAAAAATTTTTTTAAAATTCATGTGTAGTCAGAAAAATCAACGATTTCATTTCACATGACAAAAAAAACATTCCCTAAAAATTTATTGAGCAATGTTTTGTTTAAAAAATTTATTGATTACTTTTAGGCATTATTATTATAAAAAAATAATCTTCTTATCGTCTTTCTTGTGGTTGATTTTTTTCCGATTTTTATCTTATCATGAAGTAATAATGACTCCATATCGGAGAAAAAAAAAATTACCTCGCTTTTTTAATAAGAATAAAAGTAATTGTCAAAATGATAAAACAAAATGGCGCTTAAATTTTAACTCTTGGCTATGTCGGAGACGATTTGAGTCGGGTTCAATTAACGCGAGATCTCAAATTAATCGTTTATTTCGAACTCAAAATAAATTCATATACAAATCTCAGTTGGATAAATGTGAAATTTTTATTTACATATAAATTAAGTTAACTTTTTATTCGAATAAGAAATTTAAATTTAGAAAATTCGTAAATATTGATTTGTATAAAAAATAAACGACGCTTCCCATAAATTCGAGAAAATTTCGAGAGAGTGAGAGGGGTGGGGTGGGGGGGGGAGCTGAATATTGAAGGAAGAAGATGCAAGCCGTTTGAATATATAACGCTGAGAGGAGAATCAGCCAGAGGTGAATTGAATGGTGAATAGCCTCATGAGTATCTCCTCAGGATATTCGTCTCGTCATTGCCGTTCTCTCCTCGGGTTTTCCTCCACGTTTTCGTTGTTAGTATGGATAAGGTAAGCTGCTTCGAGAAATAAGCTTTTCGTGCTGCGTACATTTCAAAGAGGCTTTTCCTCTGGGGAGTGGGAAGTGAGATGGAGGAACGTGTCAAACTCGCGAGCAACACTCCCACACACACACACACGCGCGCGCACACACACACACACACACACACACACACACACACACACAAAGAGAGGGCAAGGAATATCGTTCGTGAGAGAGAGAGAGATAGATAGAGAGAGAGAGTTTTTTTCTCTATTCAAAATGAAGGCATTCTTTCAAGAGAATATATGCATATTTTTCTGCGCAGTCCCGTTGTGCTCTCCATATATTGTTCACATCTACTTTTAGAAAGGGATAGCTCGGTATATTCATGGAAAATATATCGTGACAAGCGAGTATACTTCTCGGGATAAATCACGAGAGGGCTCGAAGCAGGTATTACGTCACATTGAATCCCCATCCAGAGTGATTTGGTTTAAGGAGGTTGTATATTTTCATTTTTCATAAAAAGGTAAATAAATTGACACTCAATCGATATTCGTATTCGACGAGAGTCTTAAAAATCATGGAATTTGTCGATTCTTCGCAAAGCTCGATAAACATGGAAAAGCTCCGAATATCGAAACGTGACAGCTTCGTCAAAAATACTGCAACTCCTCTTTTCACTATAGAGTTGTTCTTTTATTTTTTGTTTGCTTGTTTTTTTATTTTTTTTATTTTTTTTATGTTTAGCCCGTGGACCGTTTGTGCATAACAAAGGGAGGATATGAAAGTGCCGAGGAGAGCTTGAGAAAATAAAGGAAAATGGGAGGAGGGATGAAAAAAGAAGGATGAAGCGAGTTTGCTCGCTGCGTCGAGGTGAAACTTGCACAAGCCATATACCAAGTATGGGGAGTGCGAGGGTGGCTAGTGCACTCTTTTGGCTGTGAGTGATGAGAAGGAGGGAGAGAGAGAGAGAGAGAGAGAGAGAGAGAGACGAGCTTGTATTTACCCCTTTTAGCGTCGAGCAAGGAACATGTGGACTGTGGGTCACGAGGAAAGAGGGCTAGATAATGCGAAGTGCTCTGGTTGTTTTTTCTCTCCTTTTTTCCAAAAGTCTATTCTCTCTCTCTCTCTCTCTCTCTCTCTCTCTCTCTACCTCCTTGACTTGCCTGTCTTCTTCTCTTGTTTACTGCCCCTTCCCCCTTCGCCCTTCGGTGTAACGAGCTCACCACTGTCGAGACACATGCTCCAACCTCGGAACTCTATACCTATTAGGAACTCAAACCTTTTTTATCCTCCAGCTCTTTTGCTTCGTTTAGAAAAAAGATTCCTCTCACTCGGTAGTCTTCTTTTTTTTTCTACAAATACGAGATAGATCTCGGTAATTGTTTTGGAAATTTATTCTTATCAGACTCTATCTGTCCCAAACAGCGCGATATGCTTGTCAAACGAACCTGCACATAAATTATGAAATTCTGCGCAGGAAAGACGGGCGACTTGACCAATTTTTCCCGATAGACTTTTATGAATTAGCACCTGTACTAAAAAAAAATCTCTGGAGTAGATTTCTAAAGACAGAAACAAAAAGAGCTATTATTGAGTTCTTTTTTTTAATTATTATCAAAGTATTGTATGCCTTTATTTTGTAAAACAGACCTGCTTTCAAGATTTATGACAGTGAATATCGTGCGAGAGTTTATTATCAACTGAAATTTCCAGCAAATTAATTCAGCGATATTCTCGATGCTTTGAGAATAAGTCGCGATAACAGTAATTTCCAAAAATTCAATAGTCAAGTTTACATGGAATGGCCCATGCATAATGCCGCGGACACACGTCAGAAACATCACTGTTGGATGGCGGTCGACTTTTGGGCCTTCAGTGAATCGTGTCAACCTTCACAGAAGCGAAAATAAGTTCGTCATGCACCAAAGCATTATAACATAACGAATCACGCCAGTGTACAGTAGTCACGGTCGTGCATGTATACACGCAGACACGGGGCAGATGCGAGGTTTACGAACTAAACGCGAACTAATCTCGCATTAGCATAATCTCTTGCGGCTGAGAGGAAGCTTTTTGGTGGGGGTTTCCTCCTCTCTCGGGTTACTCTTCTCTTATACGCTCAGGCGGACTATGCCTGGTGAGGCTTTATACACAGCAGCCTTCGCAAGGTTCAGTTTCCAAGAGCATCCGGAGGCTTGGATCCTCTGCTCTCCTTCTAATTTCTCTTCCACATTCTGATTTACATATTCCAGAGAATTCCACGCTAAATTTATCTTGAAATCGAACAAATAAACCGGAATAACGCTGTGTGCGAATTGATCAGAATCAACGGCCATATCTTACTTTATTTATACAACACTACCATGTTTTCCTCGCTTTTAGGACCTGTAAACGAGAAGTAGAGTAGTACTTTCAAGTCCTAGGACTTAAAAGTATACAACTTAAGTTCATACGCTTGTAAGTCCTTAAAGTATAAAATTTAAGTCCTTACACTTCTAAGCCCTAAGACTTAGAAGTATACAACTTAAGTCCTGAAACTTTAAAATTATAAAACTTAAGTTCTTGCACTTTTAAATCCTAGGACTTATAAATATAAAAATTAAGCCCATATACTCATCAGTCCTTAAAGTATAAAACTCAAGTCCTTACAATTTTAAGTCCTTACACTTTCAAGTCCTAGGACATAAAAGTATAAAAGTTAAATCCGTACACTTTTAAGTCCTTTAAGTATCAAACTTAAGTCCTTACAATTTTAAGCCCTAGGGCTTAAAAGTATACAACTTAAGTCCACTCGTAAGTCCTTAAAGTATAAAATTTAAGTCCTTATACTTCTAAGTCCTAAGACTTAAAAGTATACAACTTAAGTCCTGAAACTTTAAAATTATCAAACTTAAGTTCTTACACTTTTAAATCCTAGGACTTATAAATATAAAACTTAAGCCCATATAATCATCAGTCCTTAAAGTATAAAACTCAAGTCCTTACAATTTTAAGCCCTTACACTTTTAAGTCCTTACACTTTTAAGTCCTCACACTAGCAATTCCTAAGACTTAAAAGTATAAAACTTAAATCCGTACACTTTTAAGTCCTTCAAGTATCAAACTTAAGTCCTTACAACTTTAAGCCTTAAGGCTTTAAAGTATACAACTTAAGTCCATAGACTTGTACGTCCTTGAAGTATAAAATTTAAGTCCTTAGACTTCTAAGTCCTAAGACTTAAAAGCATACAACTTAAGTCCTGGAACTTTAAAATTATAACACTTAAGTTCTTACACTTTTTAATCCTAGAACTTAAAAATATAAAACTTAAGTCCTCACACTTGTCGTAGGACTTAAAAGTCCTAGGGCTTAAAAGTACTACTTTTTACTCCTCGTCTACAAGCCCTAAAAGCTCGGCATTGTAGTTTTGTATAAAATATCCTGTGCACCATGAATATAGACCTTCAAAGGCTGAGCATGATGTTTTCAGTACTCGTCTTCGCCTCGCGCGCTCATCTGCGACTCGTACTGAAAACATCGTGCGCTCGGCCTTAAATGTGCCACTTTACCTCCTCGGTACGCTACTATGAAATGTGAAAGTATACGTGATGGGATACGTTGTTCTGACTTTAACAATCGATATCCATCGTGCCTTGTTTTCGTTCCTTGTGTTAATTAGAAAGAAGAGAGAGAAAGAAAGAGAATGAGAGAGAGAGACATAGACGAAATAATTCCAGGCAATTCATCAACCTCGGCTTAGTTAACCTATACTGTATATACTAGAACCGTAAACAATACGAGCGTTACGTCGTGCAAGGGCTTTTAAGCTTTTTTATACATGCATGAAACTCTCGCGAGAAAAGTGGCTTAACTCGCATCGACTTTGAGTCCCGAATAATGCAATTTACGCCCTTTCGTTCGCCAGAAGTTGGACTGTGAATATTTTACGCGTCTGTGCATGGCAAGAGGGAATTCTTGATGTCCGAAACAAACATTTGCTTTTTCTCAACTGGGTCGAACGAAAACAAAAACAAAAAACAATGCAACCTTTCACCGAATAAGAATATTTCGTGATCGAGCGTTCGTTGTGCACTCGCTCGGAATCTTCCATTCGGGGAAAACCCATTGTTCCGAATACTAATCATGGGGATGAGTCAATGAATGAAAAAAATATTATCACGTTGCGAGGACATTATAACGACGAGGATAAAAAAAAATTGTCTGATCACATTCAGCGCTTACCACTTACGAGATTTGTTTTCTTCTATCTTCTTAAAATCTCGTTCTAAAATTTAAATTACGAGGACAGGTGAACAAGTCACTAATATTCCTTAATAATTAGTGAAAATATTATTTTCTACTCTTTTAATACGGTGATTACTTTTTTTTCAGAATATGACTAATATTAAAAAAAAAAGGGCAACACATTAGCCGTGGCTTTGGTATTTTTATTTTTTTAACAGGCTGTGTGCAAGAGAAGAATTTTCGTTCAATGGACCTCATACTTTCATTGAAAATGTAGATTTGAATGGTGCAAATGAAACACGAGAGGCAGCATCAAGGCTTTGCCAAAGTTCTCTTCGACCATTTTGCCTCTCGATTTTCCCCGGTTTCAATTCGACTCGCTACTGTTTGATATCCTTCAGTGATCTCCGCACACATCGGAGGGTTAAAAAATTTAATTCCTTCTCGTATATATGCCTTTCCTATCAACGAAATGTATTGTATCCACCGAATTAACGAGCCAATTAATCTTCTACAACTTAACGTTGTACGAAAAACCGACGATGGTTTATTCACGCATATGTAACAATTTAATTGTTTTTACAATTTTGTTTTTTTTTTTTTTTCATATTCTCATTGTGTGATATTTCATAAAAATATTTCTCGATGAAGTACGGAATCAAGGCTTCAAATAATGAGGATTATTCGAGGATATAAAATCGTAAAAAAAAAAAAATCAAAACTTTTCATTGCGAATTTATTTTCGCCAAGAGAATTCGATGGCAAGCCGTGTACGATGAACGGATAAATCGATAATACATCCAATTAATCCGACTGCAGTAAATATATCTACGCGCGCATTACATTTTCGCCTCACGGAATATCCGCGGGCAAACAGAGTTAATAAATTGTTTATCACATTCGGTTTACTGTATACTCTCCTCGCGTAAGCGCACTCGCCTGATTCTCGTCTCTTCATCGCTCGTCTATTCGATCGACTAATAAATACGAGATCTCATTTTCAATTTTCGCACCACGCGATACATACATGCACACCGTAACGCGAAACCGCGAAATTGTTTTCTCGGTTACTGTTCGGATTACGTATAAAATTATAATGCGCATGATTGCACGTTCAATTATTCATAAGCTTGGTTCGATTGGTACGGTGATAATTTCAATGATAATGACAATGATACCGATTTCAAAATACAAAATATATATTATTTTGAATGTATAGTAATGAACGAGAAAATTTTTATGCAATCGATTTCAAATATAGCTTAGTCGAAGCAAAAGCAAAAAAAAAAAAAAGTCCCGAAAAAATTAATAATTTACTTGAAATTAATAATTTACAAAGTGTTCCCGTCGCAAAGCTCAGCACAAGCTTGTCTGATTATACGGGAACGTTACTACTTGCGGCGCAACTGCAATTCACTTCCACTGGACCGCGATCGGGAGTTGTAATAATTTCTCTAACTCGATGTTTCGCTATTATACGACGTGACCACCCTACATGTCGGGTACAACGAAAATTTGCGGAAACGTAATTATGTAAGTAAGAAAAAACGTCCTGTCTGGGTTTTAATAAAAATTATTTGACATGAATCTTTCATGAGAAATGGTTATTCGATTATAAAACTAACCTGCAGTGTTGGCATATATTTTTTTTCGGTTCAGAACATTTTTTTTCGAATAAAAATTATTCATAAATTATTATTAATAAATCAAATAGATTGGAAAAATATTGTTTATCGGTACTCTCCCCATTGTCTTCACGATACTTCAATCAATATATTGAACTTTTAATTAATTTTTTTTTACTTTTAACTAATTTTTTTCAGAGTTGGGCAGTACTTCAAGTACCCGGTACTTTCGATGTACTGGAAGTACAGTACTTAAAGTACAAAGTACTTTGAAAGTATTTCAAGTATTGTACTTAAATTTCCAAGTACTCAACCTGTCCTTTAAGTATTTGTACTTATATTTCCAGGTACTTTCCTGTACTTAAAGTACTCTTTCAAGTACCAAGTGCGAAGTGCTTTTGAATATATAATTGAGGAATTTTCTGCTCCATCTTTTGATTAAGATTGCAAGAAATGACCGTTTTAAGGTTCAAGCTACGGTAGTTACGGTGTCATTGTCAATGCATGGCTCCGTTTTTAACAATCCGTATATTATAATCTTTTTTTTTTCTTTTTCAAACCTAAAGTTAAATAAATCTTAATTACAATCGTCAATGCTATTTTTTTAATCATTTCTAATTCATCATTTAAATATTCCTGTTTCAATTTGCCTAACCAGAGTGAATTGCACAATGTGAAAATATATTTGTTACAACAAGTATACTCGAATCAAAATCAAATGAGTTTAAAGAGTACGTAAGAAATCAAATATAAGTATGTACTAGAACTTACGAGAGATGTATACCTGAAAATTTTAAAGTATTTGATACTTGATACTCGACGTATTTCAAGTACTTGATACCTCAAGTAATTTAAATATTTAGTACTTCAAGTACTCAGCACTTCAAATATTTAGTACTTCAAGTATTCAGCACTTAAAATATTTTTCACTTCAAGTACTCAGTACTTCAAATATTTAGTACTACAAGTACTCAGCACTTCAAATATTTAATACTTCAAGTACCCAGTAACTTCAAATATTTGGTACTTCAAGTACCCCGTACTTCAAATATTTGGTACTTCGAGTACCCCATGCTTCAAATATTTAGTACTTCAAGCACTCCGTACTTCAAATATTTAGTAATTCAAGCGCTCCGTACTTCAAATTTTAGTACTTCAAGTATGCAGCACTTTAAATATTTAGTAATTTAAGTACGCGCTACTTCAAATATTTAATACTTCAAGTACTCAGTACTTGGTAATTCGGGTATTTACGGTACTTCTTGCTCAAAATACACGAGTACTTTAAGTACTTACAGTGCTTTGTACTTTGTACTAGAATTACTTTCAAGTACTTTTCGCAGCTTTAATTTTTTTTTCTCTGAAACGATTTACGTATCGAATCATTTATGAAAAAAAAAAAAATTAAATAGTCAGATTTAAAGTTGGTCGTTCATCGCTGATCACAAAAATATACGTACAAAGATTAAACACAACGAAAATGATGTTGAACAGGGTAACATCTTTTTTTTTGTTGTATTTACGGGCTCGTTCTACTTTTACTTTTGTCCGTTGCACGTTATTTATGTCGCCGAGGCTCTCGCAGTTATTCACACGAGTACATTACAAAGTTTCCGACTCGGTGACTAGCCAATTGTTGTAAGTGGAACGTGAATGCGGCATGTCAAAAAAAAAAAAAAAAAAAAAAAACATTCTCGTATGCAGCATCGACGTCGTGTTTTATTCTGTGTGAACATTTATTCGGCGAAATTCGAAAGTCTCGCACACGACGCGGTTGAAAGGGAACAAACTTTTTTTTTTTAATATCTCGCGTCTCATATTAAGTCCTGTACATTATTTCAAAGGGCCTTGTGCGCGCAAACAACCGAGGGATCAACGGGAAACGTGCGGAAAATGAGCATACTCTTTTTTTTGTCCCGTTCCGAGTCTGCTGGCTGGTGCAGCGTTTTTTTTCTTTTTTTAACGATTAACACAATCATGTTTGACGTCACTTTTAGCATGTATCAAGCTTTTCCCTAAATCGTAAAAGCTGCCGGACGCCCAAATGGAAACAATGTTTACG
The DNA here is from genome assembly GCA_963564615.1 of Rhorus exstirpatorius. NCBI lineage: Eukaryota > Metazoa > Arthropoda > Insecta > Hymenoptera > Ichneumonidae > Rhorus > Rhorus exstirpatorius. The sequence continues at coordinate 9,935,259 of OY751322.1, read as the reverse complement.
TCACTCGGAAGAACAATGAATTCGTTTTTCCTTCGCGAGAAATAACAAAAGCTGGAATAAACAGTAGATAGCTTTAAAAAAAAAAAAAAAGTCGGCACTCGTTTGTACCTCCATTGAAAATAGACTCTCGATACTTTTCAGAAATAATTTCAATCGACCCGAATGAACTTCCCTTGCATTAAAAATATACAAAGTGTACTTTTTAATTTGCCCAATTTTATGGATGATCATTGGCTTGGATGAAAGGTTTAAAAAATTATGAAAATAAAAATGTCTAACCGATTTTTCAAGCCTCTGGTAAAGGAAGAGAGAAGCATTAACGATGTGGCCTCGGGGATGGGGAAAAAAAAAATTATCAGGAGAGAGATATAGAGTCGGTGGTGAACGTGCAATAGTGACGCGTCTCTGGACCACAGAGCACTCGAGAGTCATCCTCGTTCGCTCGTGGACTCGCTCGAGACGGGGTTGCATAGCGAGAGAGGGATGAAACGACCAGGAAAACGGCTCGTTTATAAAACGATGGGGTGGTCCAGAATGACGCGGGACAGGGGCGGGCAAGACCCGAGGAGGAAAAAAGAGATGAGCGCTGATTATAAGCCAGAGAGCTGAGCTCGGCTATTATTTAATCCACCTCGCAGTCTTCTGCGTGCATTCTGGATGTCATCCGTCAGAAATGAGACTATAAATTTCCGCTCGTTAAAAAAAAAAAGAAAAAAAAAAAAACGAAATCTGATTCCTTCTTGCGTCTCGGGGAGACTTACCGCTGTCTCGACTTTTACAAAAAAAAAAAACGTCATTCTCACTGACACTGGTCAACGGTATAAAGAGAGAAGAGGAAGCGAAACACGTGCACGCGATTTCTTTTTTAATTAATTTTGAACTCTCGTCCGGAAACATCCTCGTCATTCTCTCGTTGACTCTCTCGGCCACGAGACGACGAGAAAACTTACCGGAATTAACGTACCTTTAATTCGACGTTTATTCCTTCTCTGTGCTCGTGGACGATGGTAAAACTTTATAAATTGTCGCGGTGATGAGAGATTGAGAGAAAAAAAAGACGCGGATTCCCGTGTGAAAATCAACCTGCGATATTTTTTCCTTGCCCTTCCCTCTCGACACCGTCCCGTATCGAGAATGAGAGGCGAGATATTGCGATAATGAAAAAGAGGTCGTAATTCTTTAGTTTAGTAATTTTTCCGAAAAACAGCGGAAATTTTTTTTTTTTTTTTACAACAGCGAAGAAAACGGTTGTTTGCGCCTCGTATGAAGTTGAGAACACCTCGGCTTCGCCTCGGTGCTCAACTTCATACTCGGCATGCAAACCACCGTTTTCTCGCTCGGTAAACAATATAATATTTTCATGATGAATAGCTTCATTGTGTCACCAATGATGATATTCTGTCGGGGGAGGCTGAAAAAGTTGAATAAATAAACAAATAAATAAATAAAATCAGTTTTGCAATTTTTTTTTTTGAAAAGTGTTGATCTTGGAGAAAAATGTTTCCCACAAAATTTGTAGCTAATGAGAAGATTGATATTTTATATTCTATACATTTTTTATCTAAAACCATTTTTTTTTTTTTCGCGAAAAATGGGATAATGCTCCATCTATCGCGCTATGCGTTCGTTAGACGCTGCTTTATGATTGGAGATGACGACAAAATCCTTTGTCGCCGTATACGTGAAAGCTGTGGGTGCATTTTGAAGGTCCCTTTTGTCTAGACGTAAACAAAGCGGATGGAGAGATATGGATTTTTTTTTCTTATTTTTTTTCCTATAAATTGAGAGGACACTTTCTCGGTTAAAAATTTTAGTCATTTTTATGGAACTGATAAATTGATTTAAAAAAAACCTTTTTTTGAGTCTGAAATTTTTTCGACACACATTTTAAGTCTTCCCATACGAAAAAATTTTACATAATTTTTAAAATGATTTTTTATAAAGGATTTTTGCATCCTCGTGGAAGCCATTTTGAATAATTTGATCCACTGGCGTGCACGGTTGCGGCTCAGCGGAATTAAAAAAAAAAAAAAATCAAAAATGATCCTTCGAAAAAGTATGACTGTGGCCCCAGGTATAAACTAGAATTTAAAAAATTGTTTAATTTTTTCCTCAATTTTCAACGTTTATTTTTTTACGAAAAAAAGTGCTATTTTTGAGACATACGAACTTTGGAGGCTCACCATCGTATGAATTTTTGCTCAAACAAAATAATCGCAATCTATACTGGATCCACAGTCATACTTTTTCTGAGGATATTTTTTATTTTATTTTCAGACACCCCAATCAGCCGCAATCGTGCACGGCCAGTGAATCGAAATGTTCAAAATGGCTTCAATGAGGCTGCGAGAAAACTCCAATAAAAAATCATTTCAAAAATTTTGAAAAAAAGTTTTCTTGGATTCGCAAAGACTTAAAATATATATCAGAAAAATTGCAGACTCAAAAATCGTTTTTTTTACATTCATTGTCAAGTCCATAAAATTTTTTAAAATTTTCGACCGAGAAAGTGCAACGTTCCCTCAATGCTCGTCTACTTATAGTGAACGAATGGATTTTCATTTTTATTTCGTAAATCGTGGAATTGTTTTTTTTTTTTCAATAAACTTTATTTCAATTAAATTCAGTTCTTTTGATGGACGTGCGAATTTTCTATTTTTTAAATAATCGTAATTCTCATTTCCCGCCACCTTGTGCTCATACATCCTTAACTAGCAGCTCACTCGGAGACCCTTTAGCCACTTGATAAGCTGCCAATGATTGAACGATGCCAACGACTATGTCCCTTGTACAATATTTACGCTCGCAACGCTCGTTATCACATGATGCTTTTTCTCATCTTTCCTGGGAGAGTTGGGTTTTGTATGGGAGAGTGAATAGTGAGCAGGGCTCTCGTCCCTAAGCTATACGAGGGGATCCTTTCGTTCGATGGTGCGTTCTTTATGCTCATTCTTGCGTGCAAAAGTTTGATTCTCGTGTCGAGCAAGCCACGCGATTCGATATAGCGAGAACGTGAGAAAAAAAAATTAATCCAACGAAAAGAGAGGGCTCTTCTTTTCACCCCCAGGGTGTGCCGAAAGATCAATCTCTCGGATATTCCTTGATTTATTCGGTATCGTATAATCAAAAGACACCCTCTTCTCACTGTCAAAACTCACGATCCATCAAACACCTCTGCGAGTTGTCTCTTTCATCCAACTGTGTTTTCCTTTCGCTCCCCCCACACCTCGAATCGCGAGCGCGATTCGGATCTTCCTCGAGTGACATATTTATTCGTGGGGGGGGATTTGTTTTATTTTTTCACGTTTTTGGCTTTCCTCGGGAAATTGAAAAGTAACGTAAAATATCGGACGGACTCTGCTGACTAGGCGGAAGGAGAATTCGTGTATAACGAATTACTCGGAATTAAGTATAGCGTCGACGCTTTGTTTTATTCGGCAGGATTTCCAAGAGGGATTGCGCGGAAAGATAGAGCAGTGGGGTTTGCCGTTTATTCGACGAGCCTGACGATTGTCACTTATAACCGGGTAAAGTCAGCGAAAAAAAAAAAAAAAAAAAAAAAAAAAAAAAAAAAAAAAAAAACTATACAGGGTAGATGTACTAGCTGTGGCCGCTTTAAGCATTTTTGAACATTCATTGACGAACAGTTGTTCACATTATTGCAAATTAAAAACTGATAAAGTGATCGATATAACCTAAGCCAGATACACAGAATCGAATTGTTATCATTTGAAAGCTTTTATAATTATGATAAATAAGGTAATATGAAATTATCCTGTAGCTGTTATTTTCACCATCTGTGGCCATAATTGATATGAATTGATATAAATTGACATAAATTTTTGAGAAAATGCAAAATAAGACGTGTCACTCGACACTGCTGGACTTGCACAAGATTGAATTGAATTAATCGAATTATTTTCATTGCTCTGCAAATGGAAGAACGATTTTACGAATCAACGTAAAGCTCTGCTGTCGTATAATTTTGTATAGATCCCGCTGGTGGAGCTTTTGAAAGTGTTGAAATTCGAAAGGACTCATTCCCCGCGCCTGATCCTTTTCCCTTTGCCCGCACTCGAGGGATTCACGAGTGCTTGCGGGATTAGCTCGAGTGACGATCGGCGCAGTCTCACGAGCAAAATTTTCATCCCTTATAGCTCTACCCCAGCTGTGGCAAAGGTGTCTTGCCAACGAAGAGTGTATACAAGCATGGGTGAATATTTGACGCGTCTCTCGCTGGTGATATTCGCGAGAGAGAAAGGGTAAGAGATCAAAGCTCGAACGAGCTGCGAGGTAGAGGAGCGAGAGGTAATAATGAAGTAACAGGTTGGAGCTCTGTTGATATGTGTGAGTGAGGGTGTGTGTGTGTGTGTGTGTGTGTGTGTGTGTGCTTAAAGCACCGAGAGTCTCGCTTGCCTCTCGATGAAAATTTCGGGATCGCCCACATGTAAACACGCGCAACCGTATATATTTAATCCCTTACCTCGCCCAACACACGCGCTAGTACGCGAGGGTTATATATTTTGGCTCGCGATACACCATCGCTTTGTCAATTAAATATAACACCCCTCGGGGACTGGATTTAATCTTCAAATCGAATTAATTAGTCGAGTGTGCAACCGAAACTTTTTTAACTGCCCAGTATCGAAATGGTGAATTTCCAAATGACATTACAATCGAAATGATCGATCTTTGAACTATCGTATATGACATTATTGTCAAACGATAAAAGACGATGGAAATTCGATCAATTTATTCAATTAAAAATGCTTTCCTACTCAGCGCTTCGGCGCGTATATATTTGCAACGCGTTGCATGAATGAGAGAAAAATTCTTACAATGGAATAATTTTAGATAACTTTCTAATATTTTTTTTTTTCATAGCTTTTATTACTGAATCAATTTTCGAATATTTTTTTTATTTTTAAAATGTTAAATTGTATCATCCTGCAGCTACCGTACTGCAATCCTGCCCAACTTTGAAGAATACGAAGGGATATTGCTTTTTAATAAATTATGCAAAGTTGACGGGTTTTTTGATATTCCCGAAAAAAAAAATTACAACATTACAGGGGACAACTACCCCTGAATGTTTTAAATTTTTAACGTTTTTTTTTTTTCATTTTCTCACTCTGTCATGGAATGCTCAAAAATAAATCACCGGGAACAAAGACAGAGTAATTGTTAGACTGAATTTTAATATTTTTTATTCGTATAATTTATCGTCACGAAAATTATAAAAAAAATTTTATTAATTTTCGAATCTTGAGCCATAATGATAGTCCTCGAAAAAGTGTTTGAAGCACAAGAATTTTTTACACCATGCACATCGGATGTGCAGTCTTAAAATTTGCATTGCGTCTGACAAGAATCTTCGCAACTAAACTCAACTGGATTTTCTTCGAATTTTGAACATTTTTGCTTACACGCAGGATAAACAACGTTCAGGGTTAGTTAGCCCGTCTAATATTTTCTTTCGAAAAAATCCAAAGTCACGTCAATTTTCGTTAGTGTTCAAACGCAATATATATTTTTTCAGATTTTTAGGCTTGAATTATGACCATTTTTTGCATAAATATAATCATATTTAGGTATGGCTCACCCCTTTAATTTTTTTCCTAATTGAGAAAGTTACATTTTTCATTTCTCGTTATGAGAAAATTAGTCCAGTTGGTTTGCTTAAAGAAATATTCTGTTCTTATGGGTAAATCAACGGAACTGATGCGTGACCCCTCCATCTTTGAAGGGTAATTTCACCCCCTTAAAGTGTTTTATAGCTTATGAAAGATATACGTGTTGCGTATTTTTCGATGCACTACAATATATATGAACTAGATCAAAATCGGAGAGATCGAGCTGGGATACCTTCCTTGCGAGAAAATATTGGAAAAATCGATAATGCCCTAATGTGATTTTTTACCACTTTCGTTGATTACGAGTGGATCAATTTAAAAAAAAAATAAAAAATAAAAAATTGATTCACTGTGTTTTTGTTTCGTCTTATCCTCGAATGCCCCATGCATTTGCTATGTTTTAAAGTAAATTTATGCATGAAAAGTTGCCTGGTACACCCGGAGGTATACCGGAGAAGCTCTTCCGCCACAATAGCCTTCATTGTCGACCGGCAAAGTAGTTTCCGATATCGACCGGTAAATTCAAATATACCAAGCAGCACCATAGTGCTTTCTCTCTCTCTCTCTCTCTCTCTCTCTCTCTCTCTCTCTCTCTCTCTCTCTTTCTCTCTCTCTCGCACTCTCTCTTTCTCTATCTTGCTTCAGGCTGTGCACACGTATACGACGACAGAAAATCGTTAAGGGTGTTGGAGGTAAGGAGAAAAAGAGGGATAAAGGGGGAAGGAAGAAGTATACGTGAGGGTGGGTGACCGGCCTCGAGGCCGGACCTAAATTGAAAGCTTTGGTGGGCAAGAATCTCGCAGCTTTTTGACGGCCAACCATCTCATGAGTTGGTTAAGCTTCGATCAAATAATTTCACCCCCGAGGTCAACGCAGATGGAGTTTCATTTTTTCTAACTTTCTTTTAACCTGGAGGTTCGTGCTGGGTCGTTAATTGAAGTTTTTTTTCCGAGTACATGGCCTTTGGCAGAGCACATATGAGATTAGAAAAAGGAAAACAAACTGTAGTTTTGATTTTTGAAAGAACTTTTGAAAAAAAAAAAAAAATATATCACGACAATTATTAATCTATTGTTATAAATGTTGTTGTTTTGGATATTATAGAATTTTCAGTGTAAGACTACATAAAGGTTGAACAATACTGCCCGAGCTTTCGCGCTTGGCTGGCACGAACGCTACGTACCGCGTCAGCCAAGTAGAAATGGTCAATACAAGTCAGACACTCTCGTGTATTGTTTCGCAGCTACGGTTTCGCGTCAAACTTGGCTGGTCCCGAGAGCGTAACGTGACATTGATAAAGGGCTTCGAGGAGATAAACGATATCTCTAATTCCACGCGCCAACGCTTGCCCGTACCATTTCTAATATATAGATGTTGAACATTGTGAGAAAATCGTTGGTCTGGGCTTATCACAACCTGCGAGGGTATATATGTCCCTCCTTACTACTCTGGTACATTGTCGTACTTCCTGTCTACGATGACAATGCTACATGCAAAACTAAGTATATAGGGCATTCCTTGTCAAAAGTCAGCCTCTCTTTGGGGGGGGAAAAAATTGAGAAATTAATGTTTTATTCTCAAATCGACATTGCTGCTACACTGTCTATTTTTTTTTGCAGAGTCTCCATACATTCTGCAATATTTTCGGCATCAGAGGCTGTATGAAATTTGGTGATTCTCGAGGGGGAAAAAAAAAAATTTTCTCATAGTTTTTTCTTTCATTCAATTCAATTATCCGTTCTTTGATACATATAATTCATTATTAATTTCTGAAAATGAATAACGTGTCGAAATTGCAATTGAAAATCTGTAATAATTCGTACAAGTTTACTTCTTCGTGTGCGATTGGGAAAAATGATTTGGCAGATTAGGAAAATCGATTTATCAGATTGAGACGGAAGAGAATACTGATTTGGCAATGGATGTCTCATGTGATATACAATAGCCTCGATGGGCAGAAACTGGATCATAGATTCCTGAGGTGTACGTATACTTTATGAAGAAGACTCGAAATCCTTGCTTCACTCTCTTACTCTCTCTCTCTCTCTCTCTCTCTCTCTCTCTCTCTCTCTCTCTCTCTCTCTCTCTCTCTCTCTACTGCCTGCTCGTACATCATGCCGAGGTACACCGAAGTGGTCCTGGCCCAAAATACAGCTATACACGTTATATTAGGAAATTCAGAGCCAGCACGAACTTTCGCGGAACGAAAGTTTCGTCCTTGCGGCATGGTAGGATATTCAGCCAGTTTGCGGCTGCGAGAGACACATGGTGTATAGTGATCAGCTGAGAGATAGCAAGCGGTGAGGAGAGAAAACACGTTCTCGCGGAGTTTCGAAAACTTTTTTTTTTTATATCTCACCATCTGACCGTGCCCCTCGATTCTGTATCATCATATGATTTTTCATAAAATGTTACACCCAGAAAAAAGATCGAATTGATTCAAATATTTGTTTTAACTTAATTTTTTTCTTTGTCTCACGGCCTAATAGGACTCTATTTATTGTAAATATTTTTCTAAAATTCATCCGACTATTTTTGCCTAGTTGGCAAAAAATAATCCAGTTATTTGGACCAAATTACTGTTTATTGAATTCAGCTATACTTTTATTGCGAACTTATGAAATGTTTATTTAAATCAACAATTTTTTAACTTGCATTTATCAAAAATGCATTTGACACAAGTAAATATCTTTTCGAGGCAACTATATTATTGCTGCAAACTTTCTTTATTACAAAATATAAACAAAAACGAAATATATCGTTTGCAAAATGATTTTATACGCACATAGAAGAGTTATACTGGAAAAAAAAATCCTGCACCGATTTTTCTCGATAGGATTTTGCCTCCTCGACTGGGACTCGAACCTGCGACCTACCTACCTATCCTACCTATCTACCTAACACGCTACCCACTACGCTGTCAACTGTTCATGAACTATGGTATTTCGAATCATGTATTTGACTCGGCAGAGAACACTTGATGAGTTGTATGTTGGGAGCTACTCAAAGGATGGTCGTTGTCCCATCGTTTGCCTTTTATTTCACATAAACATGTCGGTTTCGAAAGAAATTACAAAATTGGATGTGGCGAATCCAGGATTCAAAATTCTAAAAATGCCATTACTTGTCAGATTAACTCTAACTATGTATTCAGAGGTTTTTTTTGGTCGGTGAACACGAATTTGAGGTCAAAATTACAAAACTCAATATGGCGGATCCATTATGGTGGATCGAAAATTCTCAAAATGACATAACTTGTCGGATTTCATTCTTATACTCACTATTGAGTGTTTTTTCGGGTAAGTGAACATGAATTTGACGTCAAAATTACAAAATTCAATAGGGTAGACGTACCAGTTGTGGCCACTTTAAGCATTTTCGAACATTCATTTACGAACGGTGTTCACATTAGTGAAAATTTAGAATTGAAAAAGTGATCGATGTAACCTAAAAGGTACACAGAATCGAACTGTTATCATTTAAAACCGTTTCTGATTATGATAAATAAGAAAATTGGAAACTTATCTTGCAGCTGTCATTTTCACCATTTGTGGCCACAATTGTAGTACTTTTGGTCATTCGAAGTACCAGTTGTGGCCACCGAGCTTTGAATTAGGATTGGCCATATTATGCTGACCACAAAATAGAACAATCGCATTTTGAATGTACCACTTTTGGCCACCACATATTTTTCAGGTATTTTAGCTGATATGTCAATTTTTTTTCTGATTCCAACCCGCAAAATGAGCTTTAACTGATAAAATGTACATTTTTTATGGGGCGGAAAGCAATCGATATTGGTGCGGAAACATCTTGAATATCGAAATATTACGCTCGATGAAGTGAACATAGCCTTGAAACTTTAAGAAATTCGAGGTAAATGCGGAATGGCTACAAACGTTACAGTGGCCACAACTGGTACGTCTACCCTTATAACGGATTCAATATGGTGGATCGAAAATTCTCAAAATGCCATAACTTGTCAGATTATGATTAAACATTTCCAATGCATCAATTACTGCGAAAATTTCGAACGATGATGGAAATAAAACACGTAAATGATCCAAGGGAATTGAGAAAAAATGCACAAAAAATAAATTGGATATATGAATATAGTTCATTTAACTACATTTTTTTTTTTGGAATGAAAGCGAATAAAAAAATTCAATAGGAGCAAATAAATTTTCTGTTACTTTACTCTTTTAAATTAATATTAATTCAAATCAATTAATTAATTAGAGCCAGATTAATTAATTAGAGCTTGGATTTAATAAAATTCTAGTTATTTCAAAGAAAGAGGAATTGAATATGTAAGTACAGTAGATTTAACTGGATCTTTTTTCTAGGTGTACGTACGTTCTTGAAGAACAATTTAATTCGTTTTTTGCTATACCATTTTTTTTTGTTTTTTTGTTTTTTTTTTCGAAAAAAAAAAAGTATTTTCGAGAGCCCTGCTGTTTTATGTAATTATATTTTCAGGCGAGTATTAATTCATAAAGAAATCAAGTTCATGTGAAAATATCGCGGGCGATATCCTTTAACGATTTTTATTCATTATTTATTTATGAGAGAGGGATTGGAAGGTTATATGCAATTTATGTCGATTGCTTCCGAGATTAGGGATATAAAATGTTATTTCTTCCAAGTCCATATAGAAACATCGAAGGCACGCATGGGGGGACCATGGAATTCCATAAAGAGGATAAAGCGGCAATAATGAAACGATACTCTGTGGTATAGTCGATGACTTATGGATCTTTATATATATATATATAAATACGTGAAACGAGGGAAAGGAGAGCGGGAAAAGAAATGAAAATGTTCTTCATCCCTCTTTTTGCGCATTTTCGTCTTCGTAAACCAAGGGTCAGATATCTCACTTCTCGTGGGTAGAGGATAAACTGGTAATTGAAGAAAAAGGAAAATCTCTCAACGCACATATTCACACATACACACACACACACACATACCAATCCTTCGGGATTTGTACTTTATAGGATGGCGAATGCCTTATACGTTCCTTCCTCGACTCTCGATATATTTTCTCCTCTTTCATATCTCTTTCCCTTCTACGCTATTCCTTCATCTTCTTTTCCATACATCCATTAATATATATACAGACACGTCTGTGTATATATGAGGGTTCTCGGCATTCTCGGGATTGAAAATTCTCGGAGTTACAGAGGCGCGCGTAACGCGAATAGCGATAGAACGGAAGATGGAGAGAGGAGAAGCGGAGCAGTAGATCCGGCTGTGGCAGGTCAGACCACGAGAGCTTCGGGTACTTTAAACAGGGCAAACGACCCCGCGAGCTCTCTTCGTGCCGGGTACAACCATCACGCGTCGATCGACGTCACTATTGCTACGGGGATGTTTCTCGTCAGGTCGAATGACGAGAAAAAAAAAACTCGCACTCTCGCTCTTTTTTCTTCTGGAAAAAGGAAGTGGCTCTCTCTGCCTTTCTCTAATTCAACCCGAGACCGTTAAACTATCCAGAAATAAAATATGGACGACAATTAAAATTAAGGGGGGGAGGGGGGGGGGGGAGCACTTTGACGGCTGCAAAAATACGATTTTTATACACTCACAATTACATTTAAGGCCAATAAGAATATTTTAGAGTTGCACTCGAGAGAAACGCCCTGCATCGATATCAAATTAAAGCGAAGCTTTAACTTGCTGAAATGTTTTTTTTTTTTTTTTTTTTTCAATCTCAAAAAACACCTCGCGAAAGTGGAAATTCAGTCGGAGAGATGCCTATCATGAATTGAGTATGAGCGTCGAGTGAGGCATCTCTTGAGATTTTTTTTTTTTTTTTTTTTTTTTTTACAGCATCCACTTCCGTGGGATTTTGTTTAAAATCCAAATCTATACTTGATGTCGGTGAGAGTCATGAAAAATAAAATAAAAAGTTGAATATGAAAGACTTTAGTAGCGCTATGCATGGAGCTGCATCGCGCAACCAGCGATGAAATATTTACGACGACAGTGTAAAAGTTGTATTCAGCGTTGGCTATAGCGATGGCTCTCCCGTACCACTCGGGAGATTACTACGAGCAGAGACACAACGGATACGGGGATGAGCTTTCTGTTATGAATCGCAGTGTCCTTAGGCAAACTGTTGTATCATGTACGTTATGTAAAGGCTGTTTTACGCGAAGGGCCGCATTTTTGTTTTTTGGAGAAGAGTCAGGAATTTTGATTGAAAATACTTTTCTTGTTTCTTTTTTTTTTTTTTTTTATTGTAAAAAGACTCTCAATCGAAGCTTGGACTTTTCATTTTATTTATTTATCTTCATCATCGACAATCGAACGAAGAATTTACAAGTTTAATTCCACTGCAAAAATGTTCCATTTGCGAATATTTTTAATTTATATGAATCCATGAAAAGTATAACTCTGAAAAATTGTGTGGTATGTTTTTTTTTTGTATTAATTTTGTTTAAAGCCATTTTTTTCACTAGCTTATACCTTCCCGCTGAAGCAATTATTGATCAACATAAACAATTGAGAGAATCGAAATTTTCAGCTTGAACGAATTATTCTTTGTGTTTTATTTGCCCAGAGCCTGTATACTATGTGAATGGTTTTGTTGCGTTTCCTCGCTTGTAACGTATTTCATGCTTGTATGCACGAATTTTTGTCCGTGCGGTATATGTGCGTTTCATGCAATCGGGACAAACGGAGAAAGCCAACGGGGCGACGGCACCCTTGGGAATAATATGGAGAGAAAGATGAGAGCACCGCGTAGGACTTTTGCCCCACCGGGATGAAAGTATTTTCAGGAATTTTAGCTGCCTTGAATTTTTTAAACTTTTTTTTTTTTTTTTACAGTGATTGCGGGTTATTTATTCACGGTGGTGGGTCGTGTGTCACTTGGCACCGTATGAATTGTGAGTTTTTTTCGATGATAATTTTCAATTTTCATTTGTACGAAATGTGAAAAAAAAAATTGAATGTAAATCGATAATTCTTAAGGATGTATCGGACGTACCTTCCCAACCAAAAGTGACTTTCGTCGACAATATTGCATACTTCATGATAAGATAAAATCTAAAAAAATTGAACCACAATAAAGACGATAAGATAATTCATTTTAAATAATAATAATGCCAAAAAGTCATCAATAAATTGTTTAAACAAAACATTGTTTAACAAATTTTTGGGGAATATTTTTTTTGTCATGTGAAATGAATTCGTTGATTTTTCTGACTATGCATGAATTTTTTTTTAATTTTCCTATCATTTTGAAATTTCAGTTTTCGGAAATTTGTAAATGTTGTTTTTACGAAACTATTAGTTCAATACCCTGGAAACTTCTTAATTGTAATATACAACGTTTTTACGAAAACATATCCAAAATTCACGATTTTTCCTTCATTTTTCAAAATAAAAAAATTTTCGAAAACCGAAATTTCAAAATGATAAGAAAATTTCAAAAAAATTCACGTGTAGTCAGAAAAATCTACGAATTCATTTCACGTGTCAAAAAAAAAACTTTCCCTAAAAATTTGTTAAACAATGTTTTGTTTAAACAATTTATTGATAACTTTTTGGCATAATTTTTATTCAAAATTAATCTTCATATCGTCTTTATTGTGGTTGGATTTTTTCCGATTTTTATCTTATCATAAAGTATGCAATATTGTCGACGAAAGTCACTTTTGGTTGGGAAGGTACGTCCGATACATCCTTAATTTAAAAAAAATAAATGAATAATATAACTGATTTTGAGGGTGGAAAATAAGTTCAAATGATGAAAACGTTATTTTTCATTGACACGTGCTTGTATGGTCAATGGTTGTAGATTATACAAAAAAAAAGTTTTGACATAGCAAGAACCAGCAGGAGTGAGATTTAACGATCGAAGGGTAGGTCCCGTGATTAATAATTAACCCGCGATATTTCTCGCTCGGGTGTTTAAAAACAATATATATATTTTCTTTCAAACAAGTTAAAAAGTTCCATTTAGGTATAAAAATACGTCTGTTAAAATTTAAGCTCTTAATATTAATATTAAGAGGTTGCGCATCGCTTTTTTTATTTTCCATAAGAATTATATGGGAAAAATGATTTTTGCTCCTTCTGATTTTTATAACTAGCTAACGATGCTTTGTACAGAAAATGTATAAAATTTTTTGTAGAGAATTGAATGCTCTTCAAAAAAGGTCACTCATTATTTTCTGATAAATTCACTCGTTCAAAAGTTATGCGAGTTCAAAGTTAAATTTACCGTAAATTTTATTGATTTTTGAATATTGCAGCGGAACTATCAGTCTTATAAAACAAAATTGTGCATGAATTCTACTTTTTATAGATGTTGAATAGTAGTTTACTTTTGCAATAATAAAAAAATTGTACACTTTTAAAAAATCTTTCAGTAGAAATTTAGCTCTAAAATTTTTTGTCTGTTTAATTTTTTTTTTTTTAATTTCATTTATTGTTGTAACATGTTAAATTTTTATTCGATGATTATTTTTACTTTGAATAAATTTTTCGAAAATTTCTATTATTGAATTTAATTTTTTAAATGTTAGTAATTTGTAACTCGATACTTCACGACAATTTCATGATCACAATTCTAAGTATAAATTGAGAAATCTGTTTCATTTATTAACGAACCGATACGAATTTTTAGACTCTGTCGGTAATTCGATTATTTCCCAACTATAGATGGAATTCAAAGTTATTAGACTGGTTCAAGATAATATTTAGGGAGATTTGGACAAGTATCCCGGTTACCAAAGATGCAATGCGCGGGCTTTGGCCAGCTGAGCTCACTACCATTAAAAAAAAAAATTGAACAGAAAAAATAATTTCAGAGCTAATAATTGGTACTGACAATTTTTTTTAAAGGGTGCAATTTTTTTATTATTGCAAAAATGAACTATTATTCAATATCTATGAAAAAAGGAATTCATGCTATACAAATAAATTCATGTACACTTTTTTTATAAGACTAATAGTTCCGTTGCGATATTTCAAAATAGGTCAAATTTACGGTAAATTTAACTTTAACCTTGAATAACTTTTGAACGAATGGATTTATCAGAAAATAAAAAGAAATCTTTTTTGAAGAACGTTTAATTCTCTACAAAAATATTTTTAAGAATTTTCTGTACGACGCATCGTTAGCTAGTTATAAAAATCAGAAGGAGCAAAAACCATTTTTCCCATATTATTCTTATGGAAAATAAAAAAAAAAAAGCGATGTGCAACCTCTTAATGCTAATATTAAAAGCTCAAATTTTAACAGGCATATTTTTATTTCTAAATGGAACTTTTGAACCTGTTTGGAATGATTTTTTTTTTTTAAACACCCTAATATATACATATTTAAAAAGCTCGCATCTTATTCGAGAGCTCGATAGTTATTTACGACACAAATCAATTAGCGCTTCATTTATTTTCACCCGTTATACAGGGATGTCAGAGGAGCAGGGTAGCGCTGTAGGTAGGAAAAAAAAACAGACTACGGGGATGTTTTACCCCACGTGTGAGTGAAGACCAAAGAGAATGACTCGGGGACTGGAGAGGATATAAAGTGATTAATAGCCGCTTGATTAATTGAATTAAAACGTGTTTCGGGGCCAGGTGAACGTGGCTCGGAGAAAGCCAGAATATCGAGCCGTGTACGAACGAAGAAAAGTAATGATGGGATCTTGAAGAATTAAAAGTATATAACTTTACGTTTGTGGATCGGAGCAATAGAAGAGAAATGGATGGTCAAGTTTGGCCAGCTTTAAAAAAAAAAAAAAAAAACCACAAACTTTTGTACTTTTATTACGGTTGCCTTTGTCAAAGCAATGAGACACTTTTTCCCGTGATTTTCCAACGTATCGGTAATGTTCTGGGCACCGACGAATATATAATAATTAATAAAAATATTACTTTAAAAAATTTTTTTAATTTTTCTAAATAGTAAAAAAAAAAAAAATAGACAATCGAGATGCGTGAAGGGTGTAAAAATAAAATCACCGCGGTTTTGAAATATGAGCGAAGTGAAGTGTAATGTTGAGTACAAAGTTGTCAGACAGGACATATGTGACAATTTCGATGTCAATAAAGACGACGACGCTCCACGCGAACACGATACGTCTGAGGATAGTTCCGGAAGCTTTTATCGTAGCCGTATCTAACTTCCTGAAACTGCGCTTTATTTTCGATCGTTCGCGCGGCGTCGCCAGGACGAGACAAGATGGCGAGGGGGGAGAAAAAGCGTGCAGTTTGAATGTCAGAAAAACATATCTCCTTCGTGTGCCGAACACTCGTATACGATTCGCCGACCGAAACTATTTCAGTCGGAAGACTTATTGGCATTGATCGGCGAGGCGAAGAGAGCAGAACGGTGAGATTTTTCGTTCTTTCTTTTGGCTTCGAGCGTGCGAGAAAACGTGAGAAAATAATGAAAAATTCGATCAATCTGCGTTATTTTCATCTCGTTCTATGTCGACGATCGAATAATTAATTTTAATTAATGAAACGGGCGAATCCGTCGATTATTTGATCGAGTTCCAATGCCTGGAACTACGTAATATCAATTTGTTGTATCATCAAAGTTGTGACATTGTTGATACAACGAGGGGACGTCTTGCGAGAGCGACAGGGGATGACAGCTCGAGTCTACGAGGATTATTATTACTATCCTTCGTGGTGTAGCTGTCTCTCGTTGAGTGCTGATGCATCTACCACCGCTATGTATTCCTCTCTCTCTCTCTCTCTCTCTCTCTCTCATTCATTCCCTTTATCCCTTTAGAGAACAAACCTCTCTCGAGTTTCAACCTAGTCGAATCAGGTCGAGGTCAAGAGATGAATAGGGACCCAAACGGTTCGAACTACGAGATTAAGCCATCGATCATCCTTCCTAGGAATGTAATAATTGTAGGCTTCTCGTCCATATTTACCGAAAAGGATTCTCATAACGATATACCGAGGGCACAATCATTCGTCATTCTCGGGTCACTGACTATATCGGCGACAAAATGATAAATTTTTCAAGGATCACCGCGCGAGAGCCTTCAACCACTTTTCCTCGTAACGTCGAAGAATCTTTCGGCTCTCCTGGCTCCTCGAGTCGTCAAGAAAAATTAATAACTTTTGGCTTGGGAGAAGGAAATTTTGTTGGTGAGGGCTCGTCAAGACTGGACCCATGCAGCAGCAAGTATAAGGAAGTTGAAAGTTGACCGAAGACGAGAACCCAAAAGAGAGAGAGAGAGAGAGAGAGATAGAGAGAGAGAGAGAGAGAGAGAGAGAGAGAGAGAGAGAGAGGAGAAGACGCAATCTTGAAGTTGGCAAATAGAAGATTACTTCGAGAGAGTCGTGGTCTCTCTCTCTATATATATATGGTGCATCCAACTGCACCAGAAGCTTCCGGGTTAACAAAACTTTATATTCGAAATAGTCTAATACGTTTTTTTTTATTTACGGCAGTATCATAAATGTTTCTGAAGGTTTTGACATTTTTGTTGACGAGGAGAAAAAAAATTTCGAAAAAAAATCTAACCGTCTTTTCGTGTCATCCAACAGCTAGAATAAAATTTTTTAAAAATATTCGAATCGACGAAGGTTCTGTTAATTTTTTCCTGGATGTCGTGTGCGATATATTTTATGTGTTATATATATGTAACGCAAGGGTACTTGCAGCCTCGTTTCGCGCATACATCGATACGACTGACAAGCTTAAGAGCGATTTGCACGAGGATAATGACGCTACGCTGAATTAATGACGATTTCCGCTAATGGCCGTGCGCAATTAGAGCTGGCTGTCTGGCAATGATGCTGACTCGTGCCAGAACATACAAGAGTGAACTAACGAGGAGAGTTTAGGGAGTACATCATCCGTATATACATTTATATTTAAGGGGTGACACCACTCTAGGAATTCGGAAATTTCATTTTTTTTTGCTTAAAAAATATTTTAGTGTCAAAGGACTTATACTTTACGAGAAATCCGTTCACCCGTGAAGGAGTTTTAAACAAAGGCGATTTCAAAGATTGTCTCTGTCGTCGCCGTTTTGCATCAAAATGATAACAAATTTTTTTTTTGTTACTTCAATATGTGTTAAATAAACCCTCTGAAAAGAAATCCTATTTGTTTTTTCATACTCCCAAAATAAATCGTCAAAATTAGGCCTTTTTCGGCCGTTAGAGTGGTGTTACCCCTTAATAATAATAATAATTCCCTTCAAACGTAATTATGAAGATCACGCAGATGAGAAAATTGACTTGATTAAAGAAAAAATCGTAAAATTCATTATTCAGAGATTTGGGAAATCGGTACTTGGATAAATTTATGAATTACATTTGTAAATTGTATCTAACAATTTATTATTTATTTTTGGTACTAATAATTACTTGAGTTGTCGATATGTGTGTATATGTGGGGCATTTCAGGTCAATCGACGGGGTTATCGGCCTGACCTCCCAAACGGAAATAATTTTTTATTAATTTTTACTGTGAAATCACAGTAACGGGCGGACAAACCCATAATTTTCCAAAATTTAGGCAATAAAAGCTAAATTTTCATGGAAATAAGTCAGAATTTACTGTCGGGTGACATAAATTTGAAATATTTTCAAGAATTTTTACTGAAAAAATCAGTAAATTTACCTAAATATAAACATTTTATACTTTTTGGTACACTTGTCCCCGCGTTAAAATTTTTCACAGCAAAAATTAATAAAAAATTCTTTCCGTGCAGGATTCTGATGACCAATGAATTTTTCGGTTCGTTTCTGTCAAAAATGATACCTCTAAGTTTTCAAAATTTTTTCGAAATTCTTCGGCCATTCTGTAAGAGTGTGGCGACCTCAAATATCCTTGACATGAAGGTGGATATTTTTGAAAATCGATGAAGCTTTGTTGTGAAATCGGGGACTGGGAAACACATTTTTGTGTCATGGTTTGAAAATGAAATGAGAATGCTAAATATATATTTTTTTATTTCTGTTGAAAAAAAAAATTTCTTGCAATTTATTTTTAATAACGGTTTCTTGTCGTGAAAAATAAAATAAGAAAAAACTTCGTCCTGGTAGAATTCGATTTTATTTTTGGTTCAAGAGTAAAACAAAGAAAACGATGCCAAATTGTATTATTTTTTAGTGAATTTGGCATCGTTTTCTTCGTTTTACTCTTGAAAAAAAAATAAAATCAAATTTTACGAAGACAAAGTTGCTTTTTATTTTATTTTTTGCAACGAGAAACCATCATTAAAAATAAATTCCAAGAATTTTTTTTGCTTCAACAAAAATAAAAATAAAAAATATTCAGCATTCTCATCCCATTTACAAACCATGACAAAAATGTGTTTTCGAGTTGCCGATTTTACAAAAAGTTTCATCGATTTTAAGAATGTTCATCCTCATGTCACGGATATTTGAGATCGCCACACCCTTACAAAATGGCGGAAAAATTTCGAAAAATTAGAGGTATCATTTTTGATCAAAACAAACAAAAAAATTCATTGATCATCGCAATCCCAGGGGGTCAGGACGGTGACCCTGTGGTTTGACGTGGAATGCCCCATGCATAACTGTGGTTCAGATTTTTCCCTCATAGGGTTGAAATAAAATTTTGTATTCTTCGTGAAAAGTTTTGCAGACTGGAGAGGCGAAATAAAAAGAAAATGGAAAACGACGAAAAAAATAAGGGAAAACTAAAGCTCAGGTGAAGTAGCTCAGGCGTGTGTTTCAGAACGATGGGAACGCGTGAGCAAACTAACCTCCTGTGCACCTCATTCGACCAAGTTTTGCCTACTTTAAACTTCGTTGCTTCCGGTACTGGCGAGCTTCCGGCACCCCCACCCCAACAAACCCGGTTGCATATCTATATATAAATATATGTACAGCGTGCTCCGTACAACGATCAACGTACAACGTTTCAACGATCTCCGGTTAATTCAAATTCCAGAACGATAGCAATCGGTTAATCTTTTTTTTTTTATTAATTCTGATTTTTTAAGTATTTTTTTGTAAAAAAAGTTCAAACTTGAAACAAGTTTCTTAGATTAAACATGGCATAAATTATTCAAACAGCATAAAAATGTTTTTTTTTGCAATAGCCAAGTTGATATACGACGATTAATAGGACATTGTTGTTTTTTTCGGCTTGTATTTTGTAAGTAATCATATTTCGATTGAAAATTTCGAGAAAATCTGACTCTGGAATCCTAGTATGAAGAAACTTTGGAAAAATGTCGATCGAATAAAAATTCGTGAAAAGCTGAGGACTGGTTGGTTAGGGATGGAATGCCACATATAAATTTATGTGCTGTGTATACTATTGGCCTACTATACGGACTCTTGAAGGAGAAGCAGAATGTGAGGAAAAGTTTTGAAGCACCAGGGGTCGTATATTTCTGCCAGGGGGTTGCAGCAAGAGATCCGGAACCGTCTATAATGGGGTTTTTTTTTTTTCATGCATGAAAAAATTTACGAAAAAATATCATTGAAACACAGGCGAGTACTTTTCAATGTATAACAAATATAGGACTCGTTGAAAAGGTTGCACCACTCTAACGGTCGAAAAAAAGGCCTAATTTTGACGATTTATTTTGGGAGTTTGGAAAGAGGAATAGGATTTCTTTTAAGATGGTTTACTTAACACATATTGAAGTGTGAAAAAAAAAAAATTTATTAATATTTTGATGCAAAATGGCGGCGACAGAGCCAATCTTTGAAATCGCCTTTTTTGAAAACTCTTTCACGGGAGGACGAATTTCTCGTAAAGTATAAGACTTGGAACGAAAAACCAAAAAATTTTATAATCTATGTACTATTGCCTGTAGGACTACGTAGAGGTTATTTTTTTAATCAAATTTTGTAGAAATGGTGCACTTTTGAAAAAATGAATCGATTTTTGGCCAACAAATAAGCAGTAAATTGTTTATAAAAAAAAGTTTACATTAAATTAAAAAAATGGCTACGTACTCCCATAGAAATAGTAATTGTGAAGCTACTGTCAAAATTTCAAATTGATCCATGCAACGGTGTTCAAGTAATCTGTCCTCCCAGTTTGAAAAAAGTGGTTTTGAGAAAAATGCGTTTATACACAGTTTTACGAGCTCGGACGTACCTTCCCAAACAAAAGTGACTTTCATCGACAATATTGCAGACTTTATGACAAGACAAAAATAAAAAAAAAATTTAACCACAATAAAGACGATAAGAAGATTAATTTTGAGTAATAATAATGCCAAAAAGTTATCAATAAATTGTTTAAACAAAACATTGTTTAACAAATTATTAGGGGAAGTTTTTTTTGACACGTGAAATAAATGCGTTGATTTTACTGACTACACATGAATTTCTTAAAAATTTTCTTATCATTTTGAAACTTCAGTTTTCGAAAATTTTTTTAATTTTCAAAAATGAAAAAAAAATCGTGAATTTTGGATATTTTTTCGTAAAAATATTGTATATTATAATTAAATAATTTTCAGGGCATTGAACGAATAGTTTCGTAAATATATACAACCTTTACAAATTTCCGAAAACCGAAATTTCAAAATGATAAGAAAATTAAAAAAAAATTCATGTGTAGTCAGAAAGATCAACGAATTCATTTCACATGACAATAAAAATATATTCCCAAAAAATTTGTTGAACAATGTTTTGTTTAAACAATTTATTGATAACTTTTTGGCATTATTATTATCCAAAAGTAATCTTCTTATCGTCTTTATTGTGATTGAATTTTTTCCGATTTTTATATTACCATGAAGTATGCAATATTGTCGACGAAAGTCATTTTTGGTTGGGAAGGTACGTCCGATATATCCTTAAATCCTTGCCGAGGCACTCTAACAAAATCAAGAATTGAACCTTGAAAAAATTATTTTTCACTATAGGACCAACTGGACATTGTTTTTGTGACCCTAAAAAATTGTTTGAGTAAAAAAAAATCGAATTTTCCAAAATCATAGAGTAGTGTTACCCCTGAAGTCACAAAACTAGAAAAAGCCGTCAAACGCGATTCAAGCCTTTGGCAGTTTCTTTTAAACAAATTTGTCTTCCTTCCACGATTGAAATAATGATTCTTCTTCTCCTTATATGGTACACAAACAAACTTCATTAAATATAACTTCAAAGAACGAGCGGTCTCAACTTTTTTTTTTAAATTTTACATAGCGCAGATTTATTTTTCAATCGTTGAAAAATAAAAAGCCCAAAGCGATAATAATGTCGGTGAAACTTTTAAAAAATTTAGCATCGTCGCCGAAGACTCAAACGTCTTTTGCGCGGATGTGAGAAAAAAAATTACAGAATTATCTTTGAAGCACTTTTTTTTGAATTTCTACGACATTTTTTTTCTGCTTGACGCGTCCTTGGAGAACATCAAAGCTTGGCTCGTGAGAATTCACGAAGAGTCGGTGTACATTTATATGTATATAATACAAGCTCTCGAGGATCGTATTATTAAGGGAGCTCGAAGGGAGACGTTGAGTGAGAGAGGGAGACAGAAGAGGGAGGTTTAGTCGAGAACTTGCTTGGAGCTAAGTGCTATGTCGGACGACTTTCGTCGTACGGAGGAGAAAAAAAAGGGTCGCTCGTTACAACGAGTCTCATTAGAATGAAAAGAACAATTTCTTTCCCTACTGTTTTTTTTTTTCTTACCTCTCGCGAGAGAGTCGAGAGTTTCTTTTTCGCGTTGAGTAGTTTTTTCCTTTCTCACCCCTGGGTTCATGGATCCTCGAAAAGTGCATCAGAGCGTTGCAATTTAATTCGTCAAGCAACAAGCGATTATCATTTGCAGAATTTCGATACAAATAATCACCAATTGTCAGCTTTGTAACATCTTCGAGTAAAATTGTAAAATATTTTTTGCAATGTTTATCGTTAAAAAATAATATCGACATTCGTAATATTGGAACACCTGGCGCAAGGATTCATGGACCATCGGACGGACGAGCTCGGGAATGCTTTTGTTATTCTCGCGCTCCATTTCACGAGAATTCGCGTGGAAATTCATTCAAGATAACTTACTCCATGACGCACATTTTGTAGCTATGGAAAGGGGAAAAAAATACCCGAGAGGGTTAAGAGAGAGAGAGAGAGAGAGAGAGAGAGAGAGAGAGAGAGAGAGAGAGAGAGAGAGAGAGAGAGAGAGAGAGAGAGAGAGAGAGAGAGAGAGAGAGAGAGAGAGAGAGAGAGAGAGAGAGAGAGAGAGAGAGAGAGAGAGAGAGAGAGAGAGAGAGAGAGAGAGAGAGAGAGAGAGAGAGAGAGAGAGAGAGAGAGAGAGAGCAACGTCGAAAGATAAAAGCACACCGTGCGCTAGCGGCGCGGGGCCGAGCGAAATGACTCGATGCTTTTTCCACTGTGATAGAGAGCAGTAACGGTCGTACATCAGTAGCCGACAGTGAGACCTGACTGGGCTGACCATACCGTCACCTTGTTCCACTCGATAGAGGGGAAAAAAGGTCTCGGATAAATAGCATGTACAGACGCCCTTTACTCTTCGGTGGCAAAGCCAGAAATCCATCTCTCTCTCTCTCTCACTCGGTATTTTTTCCCCGTGTATGGGGATATATATGGGCTATTCTAGGTGAAGTAGACCATTTTATGGTCAGGACATCTTTTGGAATTTGATTTGTCCATTTTTTTTAATTTTCCTCGCACGAGCAATGACGAAAGACATAACAAATTGTAATTATGAGGCAGTATTTTATTTTCGACCTTCAATGCAGAAAATAAATAAACTTTTTAAATCTTATTTTTAAGGGTTGCGCTTTGAAATTACTATTTTCGCAGCTACCTGTTGCATCGCTCCTCCGAGAAGCTATTTTGAATGTTTTGAAAAAATTCCTTAGCCAAAAATCGTCTGAATCGATGTGGAACAGCCCATATGAATACGTAGCTTGAAAAATTGGGTTTTTCGGCAGGCATGGCTGACGACACCCGCATACACAGACGCACCAGTGCCCAGGGGATAGAGCCGCTGCTGGGTAACGAAAAGTGCTATCTCATCCAGCTTCGCTGGAGAAACAACGTGAAAGCGACGAAACATTTATACGTTGATACACGCGCATACGCATATCCGTTGCGGGAGAGTGAAGCTTTTCCTCGCTTCGGATAAATTGCACACCTTTTTTTTTTCATGACGATGCATACCTTTTTCAAATGACAAGTTCAATGAATTTTCTGACCGTCATTTCTAATCATTTTTTTCTCATACCAGTCGAGTTTCCGTTCGAATAACCGATAGAGGGCATCTAAAATATACATGTTCTTTTTTTTTGTTTCATTTCTCTCGAGAGATCTCCTATATCACGCGAGTTTTCTCATTTCTCATTTCAAGCTTTTATAACATTCGTGTTTCCGCAAATTTTGAGCCTCCAAAAATTTCACGTCCGCTTGACCCTCCCGAGTAAATTTGTCCCTCGGGTGCCCCGGGGCTTTTTTCAAGCTTTTTTTTTTCAGACTTGCATAAATGTATATATATATATGTATAAACTTATGCGTACCAGGACCCTCGAGAATCTGTCGGAAAGTTTTGGAATTTTGAGTATATACGGCGCCTCCGAGAGCCATCGCGAGGTTGGCCGTAGCTCTCTGAGATCGTTAGGGCAGCACTCTGCACACTGATACACATATAGTTGGATCGTTTCTGCTCCCGAAAAAATTGCCTTTAATGTATTCTTCAAATAAATTTCTCCCGGTACAAGAAAGAGAGAGAGAGAGAAAGAGATGAGAAAATAATTTCTCTCTCTCTCTCTCTCTCCCTTTCTCGCCTTTATCTTTTCTCTCCTATACTTTGACAGTAATTGAAACGTATCTATATCAGCCTTGCCTGCTAACTTGATTTCACTAACTTTTCACTTTTATCACGTTCTTGGCCTGAAAAATGTATATTTAGGAATATTATATCTCTCGCTCGTACATTCTTACATACATGAAGCTGGCTACGTAGAAAACTCCCTAACGGTCAACGATCTATCATTCCTCTTGTCCGGTTTTCCCTCTTCTTTCCTTCGTACCCAACGGAGCAATATTAAAAATTGCCTCGAAACAGCTCAATCTGTTATCACGTAATCAGTTATTAGCGATTAACTTTAATCGCGGTATCAGATTGAAAAATAATTACCACGGATGAAAAATATTTAAAATGAAATTGACACAAAAGAAAACTCGATATGATAATAATTAATGCACTGATGTTCCCATAGAAAAGTAAAGAATAATTTAAAAAAAAAAATGACGAACAACGTGACTCGGTGATTGTCACTATGAAGCGATGTAAAAAAAATGTTTTCCAATGTGTTGGGGTGAGAGCTTCGACATTTTGCAGTTTAACTGTGAAATTTCTCGCATTACAAAAAGAATAATTAAATTTATAAGCTTTTTTCAAAAATATATATTTTCCAAAGTACTTTATCGTTGCTGATTTTTTCAAAAAATCCGAGTACCTTGAGCACCATATTTCTCCTTTTGTTTGCCTTGAACGTGCTATTATTAGAATCACTGAGGCATTAAGTTACAATGATTATCATTATTATTTCACTCAATGCCCTAAAGACCCTTTTCAACGATATCCAAGCTTGCCGTTCACGAATGCGTCACGTTTCTGTCTATTTCTCTCTTGCTCATTGCCGAGAGAGTTTCCGAGAGTTTCGACAACGTCGCGGCTAGGGAAAGGGGCCGGGGGGTGTGGGGGGTGCGGTCGTAGAGTGAAAACGGAAGTCGCTACGCGAGCGAATACCGAGGATGAGTATTTCTCGCGCGGACTGCACTTGCCTCGGTTTCCCAAGTCTATATGTCTTTGTATGGAGCACTCTGTCACAAATTGACTTGCCTTCGAGCCATACACCCAGAAAAAAATCTAGTTAAATGTACTATATTTATATATTTAATTTCTCTTTCTTTGAAATAACTCAGAGTTTCATTAAATCCAAGCGAATATTGACTTGATTCAAATATTGTACGATATTTGTCTCTAATTAATTAATTTACTTGAATTAATATTAATTCATAAGAGTAAAGTAATAAAAGATTTATTTGCTCCTACGACATTTTTTTATTCGCTTTCACTGCAAAAAAAAATGTAGTTGAATGAACTATATATTCATATATCCAAATTATTTTTTGTGCATTTTTTCTCAAATCCCTTGGATCATTTACGTGTTTTATTTGCATCACGCTCGACATTTTTGCAGTAATTGATGCATTGGAAATGTTCAATCATAATATGACAAGTTATGGCATTTTGAGAATTTTCGATTCACCATATTGAATCCGTGATATTGAATTTTGTAATTTCGACGTCAAATTCATGTTCAATTACCCGAAAAATCCCTCAATACTGAGTAAGATCGAAATCTGACAAGTTATGTCATTTTGAGAATTTTCGATCCACCATAATGGATCCGCCATATTGAGTTTTGTAATTTTGACCTCAAATTCGTGCTCACCGACCAAAAAAAAAAACCCTCTGAATATATATAGTTAGAGTGAATCTGACAAGTTATGGTATTTTTAGAATTTTGGATCCACCATATTGGATTCGCCACATTCAATTTTTGTAATTTCTTTCAAAACCGACATGGCTATACGAAATAAAAGGCAGAAGATGGGACAACCACCATCCTTTGAGTAGCTCCCAATATACAACTGATCAAGTGTTCTCTGCCGAGTCAAATACATGATATGGAATACCATAGTTCATAAACAGTCGATAGCGTGGTGGGTATAGCGTGTTCGGTAGATAGGTAGGATAGGTAGGTAGGTTCCAGGTTCGAGTCCCAGTCAAGGAGGCGAAATCCTGTCGAGAAAAATCGGTGCAGGATTTTTTTTCCAGTATAACTCTTCTATGTGCGTATGGAACCATTTTGCAAATGTTATATTTCGTTTTTGTTTATATTTTGAAATAAAAAAGTTTGCAACAATAATATAGTTACCTCGAATAGATATTTATTTCAGTCAAATGCATTTTTGCTAAATGCAAATTTAAAAAATTTTTGATTTAAACAAACATTTCATACGTTCGCAATAAAAATATAGTTGAATTCATTGAACAATTATTCTGTCTAAATAAATGGACTATTTTTGTCAATTAGGCAAAAATAGTCGAATCAATTTTTAAAAAATATTTACAATAAATAGAGTCCTATTGAGCCGTGAGACAAAGAAAAAAATTGAGTTAGAACAAATTGACTCTATTTGAATCAACTAGATCTTTTTTCTGGGTGTAATTTCATACCTTAAAACCCTATTACCACGATTTTTGTGAAATTGAAAGTTTATTACAGATTATTCGGTTGATCCATTTTTTCAAATACGAAACAAAAATTTAAATGTGAAATAAAATCTGAACTGTGCATTTCGTTTTTTTCCCTCTATCTTCGCTCTTTTTTTTACGCTGCTGCGACTAGCGCGTGTCTGATTCGTGCTTGGTGTCGCTATATACTCACCCGCTCGAATGTACTAAACCGCGAGAGGGCACTCGCGACCAGAATCGTCGAGCAAACTCGCTCCAAATTGCCTCATGAAATTCTCGTTTCGTTTTACCTATACGTGCGTTATGGGATCGTGGAATGGGAGAGAAGAGAAAATGACGGTCAGCGATGTGCCGGCGAGAGAAATGGAAGAAAAAAAGAGCGCGTGATACCGGGGAGGAAAATACTCGGTGAGTCGAGGGAACGACGTGAAGCGAGCAATAGCAGAGGTCGCCGGTCTCGAATGAAAATGGCGAAGGGTCGCGTTGCCGGAGACGCTGAACGCGATGAGATATAACAAGGGGAGAATGAGAGATAATGGAGAGGAGAGCGACGGTGAACGAGAGACTGTGCGAGAGTGAAGAACGTAAAGGAATATCCTACGAACTGAAGGAGTACGGGATGAATCCCTTTTGAATATCAGAGCCAATTTGGTGAGCAATTGAACGTTGCGGAGATGAGAGAGAACGACAAAAGGCGAAACTTTCATGAAAAATATCTGTTGGCCTTACACTGCTTGCTTTTATGGCGGGGAAAATACACATTTTTTGTGAAGCTTGTCGAGAAAAAAGTTCAGTCGAGACATTATTTCAATGAAAAAAAAATCATTAATTCATAAAATAATTTCATTTCCAATTATCTCCATTCTTTTAGTTCAACTAAAAGCTCATAAATTCTTCAAATTATTTCACAGCCATTTCTCGAATTCTATGGCCGTGGTTGCCGAGGGAAAAACGACTCGTGCATGCATTTATAGAGCCATGAAACACCGCGCTATGTAATACGAGAAGTTGGGTCATTTTCCAACAATAAATTCGTTTCGCCTATTCTTCTCGTCATCGTAATAATGAAAATATTTTTTCTTATGCCCGAACGAGGCTCAATACGGGCTCTCGTAAAAGTAGTAGTAGAAAGCACCTCGAGTCGTGTATATATCGTATTATATATAATACGATATATACACGACTTGCTGCTTTTCCAGAAATGTTGCCACGAGACTCCGGATAAAAGCAAAGAGAGAGAGAGAGAGAGAGAGAGAGAGAGAGAGAGAGAGAGAGAGAAAGAAATAATACGAGTCAGCACACATTGAGTTTAAAAAAAAAATTTCTCCATCATACAATTAAGTCGAGGGCTCGAGATCGTTTGCAATGCACTCTATTTACGAAGTGGAAAATTAATTGAGCAAAAAAGAGGGAGAAAAAGTTCTATACTCTCTCTCTCTCTCTCTCTCTCTCTCTCTCTCTCTCTCTCTCTCCCTTTATACGTAAAGCTATTCTCTCCATTTTTTATCCATTAATTTTCTTATATAATTATTATTACTATGGTTATATTTTACATAAATATATATCGCAGTCCAATTACCCAGCCCTCATTTAATTATCCCGAGGACATGTTGAACTGCACTGAATTGTCTTTCACTCAGAGAAAAATGGATAAAGGGAGACGAGAGAGAGAGAGAGAGATATCCTGGCAGCGAGGCTGGCTGAGTACACGCTAGTCAATCTCAACCACGAGCGGATAAATATCAATTCACTCTCTCTCTCTCTCTCTTTCTCTTCTAATTCCCTCTTACTGATTATTTTACGCTAATTAATTTTAGAAACCTTCCACTCGTTTTTTCCTGAAACTTTCCTCTCTCTCTCTCTCTCTCTCTCTCTCTCTTCTCTCTCACTCTCTCTCTCTCTCTCTCTCTCTCTCTCTCTCTCTCTCTCTCTCTTTCTAACTCTTCTCTTTGCCCCTGGCACACGCGGACTTTGACACAACAAGAACATTAGACGTTCTTGGCCCCTGAGCTCGTCCCTCGGCTTATTGGACAGGCCCTCCACAACTTTAATGTCCATTCGCCAGAAAAGTACAAATTATCAACGAGTGAAAATGTGTTTTTTTTTCCCCTAATTTTTCGTCCCAATTTTCTTCGAAAAAGGCACTAGGGTTCTAATCTGAAGTGCTAATCGGGTACTTTTTTTTCTCGAGGGGGAAAAAAATAACCAAGGTTCCCAGACAGAAGTCGCGGAAAAGCAAAAAAAAAAACAACAACAATGGGGAAGAAAAAAAAATCGGTCGTTTCTGAGGCCATGGAGAAAACTTCCATGGATAAACTCTTTTCTCGGCCTTACTCTCTGGCAGCACGAAAAGAACGTTGAGGTGGATCATACCGTTGGTCCTATCTTTGGTTTATATGTATTGCCTTCATACAGACGGTAGCGAGGAATCACGGAAAATGCGGTACATTTATATAAAACGAGAGAAAGAGAGAGAGAGAGAGAGAGAGAGAGAGAGAGACAGAGAGAGAGAGAGATAGAGAGAGAGAGATGGTGGTAGATTTCTTCCAAGCGACTAGTCTCTGATTCCAGAGGAATTACTTGCGCCAGTGGTTACGAATCCCATGGAGCTTTCCCGCTAGCAATATAGACACCGTTATATACGCGATCGCACGTTTCACAGCTAAGCTCTTGATTGGCGAAAAATCAATGCTATCTCGACCAAAAGAGAAATAGCCTCGAACGACTGTTTGAAGCAACACACGCAATTTGCGCAAAAGTATGTACAGGGGACATTGCACATCAGCTGAACCGCGCTATAATCTGACAAGCTCTTTTTTTCTGAATTTTGCAAAGCTTAGTTGTTTTTTTTTTTTTTTTTTTTAAGAAAAAAATAAATTTTTCCACAGACAAAGAGCGTTTAGGGTTATTAACATTTGATTTTTCTTAAATTTATTAATAATAATATCAGTAATAATGTTAAACGATTGATGGAACGTTATTATCGTTGTAAATTTTTTTTATCAAACCATATGAGATATATTTGGACACGTGGATCATACGTGATTTAGAGGCCGAGGTTTGAAGCAGTGATAACGAGAAAATATATTGCACAAAGTATATAGAACGTGAGAAAATAATAAAAAGAGAGAGAGAGAGAGAGAGAGAGAGAGAGAGAGAGAGAGAGAGAGAGAGAGTGAGAGAGGGTCGTTAATATTGGAAAAGCATCAGGTCGCATATTTGAAGAAGCGGCAGAGCTAGCTCTTCCGCTGTCCTGCAATTTCTCAGTGCCCACTTTTTTTTCTTATTTTTCTTTTATTTTCACGCCCCCCCCCCCCTTCTCTCGCTGTTCTTTTCTGCATTTTGCCATCCCGTGAATTCTCACCGTTTACTCTCAACGAGCTAAGCACGTGTGTCCTCGCTTTAGATTTTCCCTCGGCGTTTACGTAAGGGAAATATCTTTTCTATTCTTTTTACTCGATTTTTTTAAAGGGTCAATGGAAATAAATGTCAATATCTTTTTTTTTTTTTTTTTTTTTTAAATAGAATGAATCGTGACATCTTTCTCATTATCTTTCGAAATGGTGAGAATTTAAATGAGCTTCGCATTTGAAAAACAAAAAATAAACGAGTCAAAATTAATTTTCATAAAAATATTAGTTATGGGGCCATTTTGTTTGCCACCCTTTCGAGGGTATTCGCGAGCCTATTCTTCTGAAATTCTTAAGGGCTTATTTGATATAATTTATATCGAAAAAACGATATGAGACACCGTCTTGTGACTTTCAGCAAGTGACAGAGGCGATATCATGGGTGGAGTTCAAGGGCTGAAACTCTCACAACCGGTGTACCTGAGCAATGAGTCGTAACTGGGTCAGCGACATACATATATCAAACTAGGGGTGATTCCCAGTTCTCTTTTTCCATCTCTCTCTCTCTCTCTCTCTCTCTCTCTCTCTCTCTCTCTCTCTTTCGTTCGCACCAGACCTAATAAATTCGGTGGCGTGCTCATATCCCCCCGGTGTTTAATGTCCGCAGTAGAAATGATCAATAATAATCAGCCATTTGGATAAATCGAAAATAAAAAAATGAAACTTGGTATATTTTGCTCCCAAGAGTATCGAGTGAGCTTGAAATATACTCTACGGTTCCATCGGCAATGTGAGATACAATGATCATTGAATTGTCAAAATTTGAAGGGAGTGCTTTTTCGTGCGAGTCCGCATATTATACATTTCGTTTCGTATTTCCCGATGGGACGAGATTTTGCGAGAACGATGAAACGAGAGGGAGGAAAGCTTCGTGGTACATACTCTCAATGGGTATCGGATACCAGGGCCCTGTAGCCCGGTGTTAACTCGCTACCTCTACATCTTACTCCGTGCCAAAAAGGATTCGACACGATATATGTATGGCGGCGTCAGGACGGAAAGTCGATATCGCCTTACGTCGGTTATACCCTCGAGCTACGCGCTACTATAGCTTAGACTTCCGCCAATTTGAACCCGTGTTATAGTCCGTAAAATATTGTATATATACACGAGCGTAGCTATGAGCTTCGAAGAGCCTCGTATTTTCCAGATTCATTAACTTTTAATACCACGGCAAAACACGTGAAATGTAATGGATATTTCTCCCCTTATACTCCCCCCCCCCCGCCCCCGCCCCTGCAATGCTCGCTTACATCAGTGTTGGAAGAGCTATCGTTCTTGTTATAATCATGGCATACGTTTATTTAAAAGGTATAATAAGGAGATTAGGATTATAGTATGAAATTTTCAATGAATGCAATGAAAAATTATTCGAGAATTTTTTTTCCATCTACCATTACGATCGATGCGATGAATAACCGTAAAGTTGATTACAATGCATCGAAAGAGTGTAAATTTTTCTCAATTCGTATCCGGAACAAAATTATGCACGAATTTTACTTGCAAATTAGAAGAAGGGAAAACAAATCAGAGCTGGACAGTACTTCAAGTACCCGGTATTTGCGATGTACTGGAAGTACAGTACTTGAAGTAATAAGTACTTTAAAAGCATTTCAAGTATTGTACTCAAATTTTCAAGTACTCGACCCGTACTTCAAGGATTTGTACTTAAATTTTCAAGTACTCGTCCCGTACTTCAAGTATTTTTACTTAAATTTTCAAGTACTTGAAAAACTTTTTCAAGAACCAGGTATGAAGTACTTTTAAATACGTCTTGCTAATGGTTGCATGTATAACGCCTTTAAATGTATAATTGAGAAACGTTCTGCTCCATCTTTTGGTTAAGATTGCAAGGAATGACCGTTCAAAGGCTCAAGCTACGGTAGTTACGGTGTCATTGTCAATGCATGGCTCCGTTTTTAACAATCCGTGTATTATAATCTCCATTTTTTTCTTTTTCAAACCTGAAAGCTAAATAAATCTTAATTACAATCGTCAATGCTAATTTTTTAATTATTTCTAATTTCTTCGTTTAAATATTTCTCTTCCAATCTGCCTAGCCTGAGCGAATTGCAGAATATGAAAATATGTTTTGATACAAAAAGTACTCGAATCAAAATCAAATGAGTTCAAAGAGTACGTAAACAATCAAATATGAGTACTGGAACTTACGAGATGTATGCCTGAAAACTTGAAAAGCATTTGATACTTGATACTTGACGTATTTCAAGTACTTGATACCTCAAGTACTTGGTACCTCAAGTACTTCAAAAACTTGGTACTTCAAGTACTTGGTACTTCAAGTACTTGGTACTTCAAGTACTTGGTACTTCAAGTACTTGGTACTTCAAGTACTTGGTACTTCAAGTACTTGATACTTCAAGTACTCGGTACTTTAAGTACTTCAAGTACGGTGCTTGGTACTTGAAATACGTCGGCACTTCAAGTACTTGACGTACTTTTTTACTTGAAGTACGTTCTACTTGAAGTACTTTGTACGGGAAGTACTTTGCACTTGAAGTACTTTAAGGTACTTTTTCCAGCTCCGAAACAAACAAAGAAAAAATTTCAACTACAAAGTCATGATAGTTTTGCGAGAGGGCAAACTTGGAATTCGTAATGATGATGATGATTCTTATGAATCGTCATATAGCTCCGGAACACAGTTCCTGGGCAGGATCACGAATGAACCAACCGATAATGCATTCAGCGTGAGAGAGCGAGAGATTGAGGCACTCATATACGTATGAAACTTTAACCGTAGTTTACTGTGCTCGTCGTCACGTATGGCGTATGTATAATGTATCTATAGCTATCTATGCACTAGCTTGCTCCAGTTCTGACTTACAATTATTATTAGATACTCTCGCGTTGGTTCCATTGTGCAAAATGGAGCTCTCCCGATAACTGAATGTACGTGACAGCGTCCTCGCTGATATTCACGATTACACACAATTTTCAATGTATGTTCGCGAATAATTTTGCGTCAGTGAATTATATCAACGTGAATATAATGGAAAGTGAATGAAATATAAATAACGATTCAATGCTTTATATTCCAACTCATGATATGCTCATTATTGTTCATATTTTCAATTGTATTTACTGGATTGAAAGAAAGTTAGGTGATCGTCCAGTTTGGTTACTTTATGGTATGTGTCCAATGTTCGTCGTGGTTTGGATTTTGGGGTTCGGGTTTGGGTGCATTTTTGGGTTGGATTCAGTGTATATCTTTTGGATTGCGTTGGTTTGGGTATATTTTTCAAGCTCCTCCGCTTGATTATAATTCTTAGTGCTTGAAATAAAGGGTTTTCTTGAAAAAAAAAAAAAAAACGCGAAAATTCGGAAAAGTAACCAAACTAGGCAATTACCAAAAATTATATTCTTCCTTTTTTCACTTATTTTTTCAGAGTTTGATATTTTTTTTAATTTGTTAACAACTTTTTACAAATAAAATACACAAAAATAATTCGTTCAATCAATTGATACATTCAATTAACTTTCGAACGATTCTTGAAAAATTATTCTTTCATAACGATAAAATAATTATTAGAATAATTATAATTATATTTTATATAATTATATAATTAGATAAAAATAATTATTAGAATAATTATTTATTTGTTTCTCACTGAAGAAGGTATGCGAAAGAGGGATAATTATGCATGCTTTGATATGATTCAGATTTCAGACTGAAATCATCCGGGCATACTAAACGTAGAGCAACACACGCGGTAGGTCTTTTGGGAGCTAGTGGAGATCCAGGAACGGAAATTCAATATATGTACACAATACATGTATACGGCTAATGATTAAATTTCCAGTATGGCGAGGCGTAAACTCGAACCTCCCGAGGTAATTATGACCCGAAGCCATAAAGCCTGTCCAAACATTCGCTCTGTCCCGGGAGCTCAGGCACACATACACGTAAGCTTTACATAATACACATATCAGAGTGTTAAAAAAAAAAGTTTAGATTTTCCAACGGGCTACACCTGAATTAGTCAGTTTAGGTAGAAAAAAAAATTTACAATGGAACAATAATCAGACATTTTTTTCAACGATCGATCCACGTATCTCAGTAAAAAAAAAATCATCATCAAATATTTCTCAAGCATTTGCAGCACAAATTTGAGTTGATCGAAATAATGCTCAAAAGAAATCGTCGAGCTGCAATGATAAATGGCAATTATTAATCACGATGAAAAATCGTAAAATTTTCATTGGCAAAACGAGCTTTTATTTAGAACGAATTTTTTTTACATCCAGAGGAGTCAAGAAGTATGAGAAAATTATTATCATCGGCTATAGTTTTATTTTCACGCTCAACGATGTGTCTATTTATTCGGAAGACCTCTTGACTCGGACGAGTTTGACGCGCGACTAAAATCACTCCGGGGCAAAAGGATATTCATAAATATAGGGTGAGAAACGACAGAATGCGGAGAGACAAATGGACGGTGAGTGTGAGAGACAGAAGCGCCGACAAGCGAGAGAAACGTCATTCCGTACTTTTGCATATCCAACCGCGTCAGAATCGGAGAATTCAAGCATTTCACCCTTCATCTCGCCGAGCAGTGCTCGATGAGTCGTTTATTTACTTCGAGCTGCACGTTGAAAGTAGCTCGTCTCGACAGTGCCGCAACGTGGCGAGAACGAATGCAAGCAAACGCGTGGCACTGCGGTAAATATACACTGGAAATTAAACCTAAAATCCACCTGACTGTGATCCGCAGCATTTTTTTTTTTTTTTTCTCAATCATGTGTCAAATTTTCGACGTTCGATGTCAATTTTTCGTTTTTATTTTATTCCAACGATTTCGATAAATTTCTAGCAAACTATTTTTTCATGAAGCTAAAAATTAGCGTGAAGTATTATTTCATGTTGCTTCATAATGTGACGGAAGGACGAAGAAAAATGACGAGGTCGATTTGACATGGAAGGCCCCATATGTTCTGTCGCAAAAATGTTGAAGGGTGTACGTGATGATGGAAGCGAGTACCTACTCGCGGTACTTGGTTCTCTGCTCTGGTAAATTATATGTTTGGCTATATACACACATGTACAATCGACGTGCAAGTAAATATGTGTACATACAAAGCAGAAAACAGCTCGCTCACGTACTTCAAAATGACGTATACATGTGTAGATCTATCGTCGGGCCAGCATCCTAGTACTAATCATATAGGGAAGGGATGGGAATAAGTGGACACCCAAAAACTAATTAATGCATAAAAAATAAAATAATGACCCAGGCTTAATTATTTTGTAGTTTATAGCTTCAGGAAACGGTCTATCATAGTCGAACCCGATATTTTTTGTGAAACGAAGGTTATATAATCAATCTAAACATAAACTGTGAAATCATATCACTTTGCCTCGCAAGCGGGGCAAACGAATCGGAAAAAAAAACTATCGAAACGCATAGCAATCCTAAATCTTAATTGACCGAAATTTTTTCACCGAGCATGAAACACTCAAGTTGAATTTTTTTTAAGCGAAACTTCTTTAGCGAGACTGATTTGAAAATTATAAAACGACAAAACGACACTTATAGAGACAAACTCATGTGTAGCGAACGAGTGAATGAAATAGAATACAGTTTTACATGGTATGCCCTATTCTCTTAGTTTCCTCTTTGTGCGATGCTTCGTGTATTCCCCACTCTTTTCCTTACGCATGCGGCAGCTCAGGCCCTATTGGGGATCAACTCGGAGGCGGGGCCTATACAATATGCACTTCCAGCGCGCGGAATATGCACGCATATGTTTTTTTAAATAATGCACATTTCATGCTGTTTAAACATTTCACTATGTAAATTAGTTTTAAACGAAAGTTCGATGTTAAAACGGCCTCTTCAATATCGCTCAACTAAAAAATATTTGAGATATTCACTTTGCTCCGCCGTCTCACTTTGCCCCACTCTCCCCTATACGTGTGCTATGAACGTGTATACCAGTCTACTGCATGTATGCATGTAATACATCTATGATCCGTATAATGCCAAAGTTCCGGTAGCTTCACATTCCTCGGAATTCTCTCTGGTACTCGACGGGATCCATTCTACTTTCTTTCCTCTCGTATAATACACGCACTCACGTCTCTCACTTGCGTATGCATGCAAATTCACTCGCATACTTTTATACCATATGCTTCGCCAGTCCCGGCCTCTTCGCTCCTGGTGAAGCATTTTGCAATTATCTTCCCGTTTCTATATATATATGCCCATAACGCATGCGTTTCAGAAGGTTTGAAACCAACGGCCATCGTGAATTATGGACCAAGTTCTCGTCAATATTGTAGTTAGACTTCGTCATTTTGCAGCGTTTGTTCGGTCAAAAATTGGTTTTTTTTTTTCACAGATTGTATTATGATGCTTTTGTTAGAATTGTTTCATCAGAATTGTTATCAGAGTTTGGTTAAATGTAACTGTTTTCAATCAGGCCATTTCTACATAAGATTGTCCCTCAAAATAAAACACCAACCTTTTTAATTGTTATCCGACCTAACTTTCCTCTCTATACGTCATCAAGTTGAATCTTGAAGAGTCAATTATTGCGATGATTATTTGGTCATAATTTCATTTGAAATGGTTCAATGTTTCAACGATTCCAATCTAAGAAGGGCTCAAAATTATTTTGACCCGAAAGCACCGGTGCGAGCACTCACGGATTACAAACGAGTGCGCGGTGCATCGATGACAAGGAAATCGGAAGTTTCGAGTGTTTAGCATATGCAGTAGGTCAGAATCCACGTATGCCATGCAATGCCCTATACAGAGTTCCCCGTTAGCTGTCACGTATTGTATACGTTAAACTACAGTGGACGACGCTATAGTACGAGGTCTAGAGAGGCCGAGCTAGCCGTTTCTGCGTCAAACATTATGCAGGCAAGCAGAGAGGCCACTTGAGATGCAAATGTTTGCCACGAGCGCAATTAAGGTCCTCGACGAGGGTTTCTCCGCTCGCCTTGGTCAAATACCCAGGGAGAAATCACGGCTGCGAGAACGAGGGAGATGCTGATTGAGGGGAGGGGGGGACAAGGAGGTCAACTCTGTTTTCACGAAAAGTCATCAACAGCGGGACGCGAGCCCGAGAGGATTGGTGATAAGTGCGTCCTTCGAGAAAATCTATCATGACAATCAGGGAGACAGAAGCTCTGTATCCCTTAGTGGGAGAGATAGTCCGTTCTCGTTGCGGCAATAAATTGGTGAATGTACTTGGTTCTTATTTTCGCTCGGATAAATTTTTAAAAAATATCTCAAAGCAGAGACAGAGAGAGAGAGAGAGAGAGAGAGAGAGAGAGAGAGAGAGAGAGAGAGAGAGAGAGAGAGAGAGAGAGAGAGAGAGAGAGAGAGAGAGAGAGAGAGAGAGAGAGCGAGAGAGAGAGAGAGAGAGAGAGAGATAGAGAGAGAGAGAGAGAGAGAGAGAGACAGACAGACAGAGACAGAGACAGAGAGAGAATAGATGAGGAATTAAGGGGTTGCTGATGAAGTCATTGAGTCGCACAAATTCCGAGATGACTTGTAAAGCAACTGTGCGGGGATATACATGAAGCGGAATAGTCGATCTAGATTTACCTTGATCAACCCGTGCAGAAATTTTTTAGGGATACCCTAAGTCCGACCATATCCCGATCGGGATTGTCCATGGACTCCCCAAAACCGGTATCCCCATAGGAATCTATATGGTATCCGTCTCGTAATCGGATTGGTGGATGTGGCAAAATTTGTAAGTTATGGCGCTACTTTCTTTCAGGGTGTACCGATTGAATCCCAATCCCACGTTTGTTCTGAATCAGGATTTGTTGAGAGCTCCTCAAGACGAGTATCCTCCGATGATTTAATGGGATGATCGAAGAATTTTAATTTGCGAAATGCCCAGTCATATTCCGAATAAAGCTTGTTGACACATTATTCGATTGGCATAATAATATAATAATAATAATAATAATGAGTAGTGGTGGTAGTGGTAGTGGTCGTGTGTTCGTGTGGTCGTGTGGTCGTGTGGTCGTGTGGTCGTGTGGTCGTGTGGTCGTGTGGTCGTTATTGTCGTGTGGTCGTGTGGTCGTGTGGTCGTGTGGTCGTGTGGTCGTGTGGTCGTTATTGTCGTGTGGTCATGTGGTCGTGTGGTCGTGTGGTCGTGTGGTCGTGTGGTCGTTATTGTTGTGTGTTTGTGTGGTCGTGTGGTCGTGTGGTCGTTATTGTCGTGTGGTCGTGTAGTCGTGTGGTCGTGTTCGTGGTGGTGGTGGTGGTGGTGGTGGTGGTGGTGGTGGTGGTGGTGGTGGCTCAAAAGTTGAAACGCCATCGTGTTTCAGGATTGAAT
Organism: Rhorus exstirpatorius; assembly: GCA_963564615.1. NCBI lineage: Eukaryota > Metazoa > Arthropoda > Insecta > Hymenoptera > Ichneumonidae > Rhorus > Rhorus exstirpatorius. The sequence continues at coordinate 9,896,680 of OY751322.1, read as the reverse complement.
GACAATACTCCTTAATTTTTTCAGATTTTTCTTGTCATGCGTGCGATTTTAATTATAAGCAGTAATTGTTAATTAACAAACAAATAAACAAGGGAGTCCGTCCACTCAAAAGTTGAAACGCCATCGTGTTTCAGGATCGACAGACAATACTCTTGAATTTTTCCAGATTTTTCCCGTCATGCGTATTCTTTTCTGAATTTTGGCTTCTCGCTACCGCTGCTAGCTTCAGCCTCATGTATAGTGTATAGAAGATATTTATAAAGTAAATGTACAAGCATTCGACAGCGTCGTGGTTAGAGCGTTAGTTCATTAGTTAGGCAGATAGGTAGGTAGGTTGTCCTTAAATCATTTTCCGGGTTAGCAAATAAATTTTCAACGACCGGAATCATCCTCGGAACAACAACAATCAATAAAAAATGTCAAAAACATTAATGTTCATAAAATATAATATTTTTTGTCATTCATTTCGGGTCCAATACGCAAACGAAGGCTAGTGAGACGTCGTAGGTTCAAATCCCAGTGTCGACGTTTTTTTTTGTTTAAATTTTTTCTATGGCTCAGATAATAATAAACAATTGCCTATAACCTGAATTGCGGAAGATAAATATTTATTCGGGATTTTATATATATGCCAGATTAAACCACATTTTGATCGGGTTTTGACTGGATACCATAATTGGAATCCAGTCAGGGGTCCCTGTCGGATTCCAATGTGCAAACGTTACATTCAGTCATGGGATCTGATCCGATGACCAGCTGGATCCCTATCAGAAAATAGGGATCCTTCTCAGAATCCACCTGGATCCCGACCGAATTTTCTGCACGGGAAGGTTTGCTCCGTAGCTTTCTTCGTGCCGGGACGAAGATCCAGAGGATATCACGGATTCCAAGCGACCCCTATAGAAATGCAATTTATTGCAACAGTTTCTCCCGATGATATAACGTCGTTTCGTTCCCTACCCGCTTGCTTCATCCCCTTATGGGAGTCTGCATATCGCGGCGCAATCAGATCGTATTCACGCCGTTGAGGCAGCGCCTCTTAAGACCATCTCAACTACATCAGCAATGGAGAAGCGGTCACACACCACACACACACACACACACACACACACACACACACACACACACACACACACACACACACATCTACACCCTATAGCTCTGCCAAGTACTCTTGGCTCTTTGAACATATCCGATCCATATTCCCGGAAGGTAATTATAAATGGACTCCGTCTAGTGCATCGGGTCTGGGTTACTTATTCTTTACGAAAGAAGCTCAACGAATGAGGTGGCGATGCTTCGCGAATGCTGCAAGCGTCATTAAGCTGTATTCCAATTTCTATATAAAGGTTCAGGTTAAATGATGATCGATCGACCGAAAGCGAATAGAGAGAATCGAAACGTTTCGAGGTAACACGGGTATGGCCGCGGAATTCCCGAAAGTTGGATGCACGTCCGAGAGAAATAGGGAAGGAGAGAAACGGTTGGAGTGAGCAACGTCAAGGCGAATTTCCATTACAATGACAGGAGACCCTTTGGACTTGCTGCGAAGCCTCTCCACCGTTGTGTCGAGGCTTCCGGGGCTGGTTCGAGCCTCCGGCAAATGCCACTGGAATATGTATGCTATCACCGAGACACACTTCGCAAAGAGGCGACACTCTCCCTCTCTATCTCTCTCTCTCTCTCTCTCTCTCTCTCTCTCTCTCTCTCTCTCTCTCTCTCTCTCTCTCTCTCTCTCTCTCTCTCTCTCTCTCTCTCTCTCTCTCTCTCTCTCTCTCTCTCTCTCTCTTGCACATGGTCTCCTTTACCTTTGCTTGGGTTCTGGCCACACAGAAGCTGTCTTATACACAGAACCACTATCACTGAGAAATTCTAACCTCTTTCCTCTCTCTCTCTCTCTCTCTTTCTCTCTCGGAAATCCAAAGTCTATGTATTCATCGGAACATCCGGCACTCCGGGTAGATCTTTGCCGAGAAAGCTCGACCGACCACCTCGGAGCTCCCTTGCCAAGTCTCAGAGTCTTTGAGTACTTTCACAGGCCGAGTGGCCCACGGGGCACTCTTCTGTAGTTCTGTGTTGCAACGAGAGAAAGAGAGAAAGAGAGAGAGAGAGAGAGAGACATAGACAGAGACAGAGTTAAAGACGCCAGCCAAGATTCGAGCGAATAATCCCAGAGAAGCCTTTGCGACTTTCTTTCGCTTGAGGGGATTCTCCCTCGTTTTCTCCTCTCATTCACCATTCAGACGTTATTCTCTTCTATATCTCCTTGCTCTCGTTGGCGAAAGAAGAATGGGCAAGAAATTGAAAAAAAAAAAAAAAAAAAAAAAACGGAGTCTCGAGAAATTTGTGTGCCACGGCGTTGGCGATTGCATGATGTTTTTTTTTTTTTTTTTCTTTCTGTTCTTCCAGGACCTCCTAGGAGATCCATCTCGCTTGAGTGCAGCTTTTGTGCTGACCAAACGTAAAATTAACCAAACGGAGTCTTAATTTTGGCAAATTAGAATTGTAATTTGGAGTGAAAGTGTAATTTGTGGGACCAATTTTTTTTATCACCCGTGGACGTCTTTCGAAGGATTAAGAGTGAACCCTTTGAACTGGATACTGAAAAATCCTCGTAGTATATAATAATGTCTCTTGAAAGTCGATATCACTGACAGGTCACCCACACACACACACACACACAAACACATACACAGCACGATGGCAGGGGGCCAATCAGCGGTTGAGACGAGGTTAAAGCGAGAGAATGAGGGACTGGAAAATTGGCTAGACACCTCGAATGTGTGCGTTGTTCGACGTGACAGAGCAACCACCCAGCGTCAAATCCCATCGCGTGAATATATCCCTCGATGTGCATTTATCGAAGAGAAAATTTCGATTCGTAAAACTTTTTGACATTTCCATTTCGCTAAAGTCTGAATCTCTTCTCACGTGTGCATGTCATACACGAATGCATATTATAACCGCGTTTTATGAACCCTAAAATTGCCGTACGCCAGAAAGCTCTCTGGGTCAGAGAGTTGTCGGAAATTGAGTTTGTTCCGGTGGTTCAGGTTAGGGACAACATATGTTTCGGCTGAGATTGTGAATGGACGAAACGATGCGGAAATGTTGGAACAATCTCGGATGAGCGTGGACGTGAGAATCGTGGGTAATCCTAGTTTGAACATCGAGAAAACGATCGTAACTCTGAGCAACGAATGGCTCGTCGATGCTCACAAACTTATGACTGACGTATGCCATTTTTTTTCCAATGGCACATTCGAGATTGAATGCCTCATCCGCATGTACACTGCGACGCGAGGGCTAAACAATGGTCTTTCCGCTTCGTTAAATTTTCGCTTGCAGGTCGGATCACTCTGCAATGGGCAACCTCATCGAATTTACTGGCGTATCACGGAACAAGATTATCTGCCAATTTCTGGTTATATCGGGTTAAAGGCAGCGCTCAATATGATGCATAAGCCTGAGTGAGAGATTTTCATTGGTTTTCATGGCAGATTGAATTGTCATCGTATCGAAAAATGAAAAATCATAAAGATCGTCATGAAAAAACTTAAATTTTCGTTTATGAATTGAAGAATTAATTGCAACGATTGGCAAGAGCGATATGAACGCTTATAATATTTTTGAGTGCAGGCTATACGTCGTTAAGGATGAACCGAGCTTCATGTTCACGGAATTTAGCGATGAGAATATGGATAATGGAGAAAGAGTGGCTGCGTTAAGGGTTTTAAGAATGAGCCAAAACGACGAGGACGATGATGATAAGGATAATAACGAGTATGACGTGAGTTCTCTCCTGAGGGATCTTGAAGATTCACCCGAGTGTATGATCCTTACGGATGTTGAGATTCTCAGGGTAATTCCAATTAATTTCGACAAAATGTCATGTATACGATTTATCCACACGAGTCGTGTGTGTATGTGTGTGTGTGTGTGTGTGTGTGTGTGTGTGTGTGTGTGTGTGTGTGTGTGTGTGTGTGTGTGTGTGTGTGTGTGTGTGTGTGTGTGTGTGTGTGTGTGTGTGTGTGTGTGTGTGTGTGTGTGTGTGTGTGTGTGTGTGTGTGTGTGTGTGTGTGTGTGTGTGTGTGTGTGTGTGTGTGTGTGTGTGTGTGTGTGTGTGTGTGTGTGTGTGTGTGTGTGTGTGTGTGTGTGTCGGGATGCGAGAATAATTATCACGATCGAAACGATCGAGTTGTAAATATAATTATTTTTCACGTTTGATTTTTTTTTTTTTTTCATGCAACGTATTCTTCAACTGCACCCCGTGCGGAAATATTTTCCGGGATCTCTAAAGGGTCCGATTAATTTTCCCCAATTTGATCCGGGGCCCGGTTTGGATTCCCGACAGGGTCCTTTACAGGATTGTCTCGATTTTGAAATGAGGTCCTTTAGTGAACATACATTAAGGGCCCGACTAGGATTCCCTGATTATTGCACTTGGATTATCCAATCTCATCCCTGCGCGGGTCAAATTGACATGATATATAGTTTATTATCTATAAATTAACAATGAGGAATGATCGATGAATAAATTTAACCTCTAGACCGCCGGGATTTGGGCACTTTATTTCTCTTAATAAGTCCTCGTAACTTAGTCCCGTTTCTTATAGATTCGACCTCTATGCAGTTCCGACCTCAGGTAGCGTCTTACATAAGACTCCGGGGGCCGACAATCGGGAAAATTTTTGATTTTTTTAAATTCCAAGTAAATGCTTCTATAGGGGTTTTGGAGGGTGAGGAATGCGATGATGTTGGTAGTTTTTTCGTTGCATTACAAAAACCAGCCTTTTCTGCTCAGAATTAATTATAATTAATTTACCCCTTGCACATTAGTTAACAAATGTATTTCTCGAAAACCACGCGTGGTTTCAACATAAAATTTTTTATATATAGGCTTGGACTGTGAAAGAGGCGATACTAGACGAAAATTTTCATTTACCTGTTAATTAACAATTGAAGCAGTTAAAGTAGGAAAACTGCGGTACCTTCAATCTCGGGAGTGACAACAGGACAGGATGATAGATGACAAAATTATCATTCGTATAATTAATTGACCCTTTTTAACTTAATTGACAATTATATTTCTCAAGAAACACGTCTAGATTCAACATAAAAATTGTTATATAGGCTTTTAAGACTCTGAAAAAGGCAATACGAAATGAAAATGTAATTTAAGTGTTAATTTTTTATTATTATTTTTAATTGATTTATTAATTTTATTAAATTAATAATATAATTATATAACAAGCTTCATTCATGCAGTCCAAAATATGAAAGTATTAAATAATAGTTGAAGCCCTTATTGTGGATGCCCTACTCCCTACTGATGCTTAGAGGGAGCCTCTTTTTAATTTGGGATTCCCAAACAATTTTCTACGCGGGATCTGACTGGTATTTTTGCTGGTGAATCAGATGAAACCGTAATTTATTTTATTATGGAAATCGTGACTGAATCAAACTGGGCCCACATTAGTCTGCCTGATTAAGACCCGGTTAAATTTATTGTAAGCATCAGCCAGTGTGCCGTGTTAGCACCTGACAGGGCCCTTCATTGATGCAACCAATCGAGCCCCTATTATTTCGTATAATGGGAACTATAATGAGTGCTTTTCTAGGACCCTTTGGGAAAGTAGGGAAATACCTGTTCGGGATTCCACAGCAAACCCTTTAAGGGGCCCCCGTATATTCTTCGGGCTTCCCGGACTATTTTCCACACGGGACAAATAATTTCTCAATCCTTATAAGTTTTATGATAGATGTGCAGTGAAGATGGGTCAGACTCTCACTTCGCACACCCTGCACAACCCCTGATTATTCTCCGGTATGATCGAGTCGTGAAGATCCGTTGATATTATTTTCAGTGTGCTATGAGCTGTCGAGAATTCGATGAAAAGAGAGTTGACTACGATTGCTCAATGGCGAAAACACCGGCGATCTTTACAAGAGAAAACGAATGCGCGAACAGGCAATTCGACGTCTTGATGAAAGGTGACCTGTCTAAACTGTGAGACGGAAATATCGCGAATGGAAATCGCGTGAGGGACGGTAGAAAGAGGGGGATTCGATTTGTAACCCTCTCGTTCCACTCCCGCGGCGTCTCGGAACAATGCGTATTTCTCTACAAATGTGTTTTGTTGGTCGGGAACTGTGAGAAATTCGTACGTTTTTTTTTTTTTTTTTTTCATTTTTTTTTTCCCTCACGTTTCTTCTCGGAGGATTGTTACGAGCTCTACCGAGAGCAATGTCGGCAAAGCGAGTTTTCTGTCCTTCTCGCTTTCCCTAAGTCCGGACAAATAAGTATTCAGAGCTGTCGGGAAATTGCTTTTTCACCGGTGAAAGGCAAAATATATTTTCCGGTATATATTCTCAGCGCGTGACACAGAATTTAGTGAAATTTACGACTTAATCCCGCCCTCAAAAAGCTGCTCTCGTATGTTTCTTCGTCGGTCTCAGACACGGGTAACTAATGGATTGACAAACTGAGTGGTCATGAATAAATATTTAAACAAAAAAATAAATATTTCTTCGATTTAAAAAAAAAATCATTCTAAATTAGTCTCAATTTGCTTAACAATAACTATTGCGTATCAGCCCAGTCGAGATTGCTCTGAAAATGGGTTTATATGGAAAAAAATTAGCGGAGGCGATTTTCTTTCTTTGTACTTAGGGAGGGTTGGTAATGTAAATCTCGATTTTCGGGACAATCCCTTCGTTGCGTTCACCGCCATCTTGATTTAAAGAGTAATTTTTTTTTTTTAAATAACTCGCTTATTTTTAACTTTAGAGTGAAGTTTAACTTTGTGGAAAATTCAATTTTCCACAAGTTTAATTCTTATCATTTTTAATCTACAATCGACATTTACAGAATTCGAATGCAAAAAGGGGTGAAAAGTGGTTTTTTCTTCAATTATCTTGCTTGTTATCAAGTTTATCGTAAAAATGGAGAAGAATAATCAGATAGGAAATTTTATTTTCTGCAACTTTGGTTATTACCAATTTTACCCTGAGATCGATATTTTCAGACTTATACTGAATTTAAGGGTGGATTTTTCTTTTTAATTTTCTCGTTTGTTATCAAGTTCATAGTAAAAATGGTAATATATAATTAGGTAGAAAATTTTATTTCCTGCAACTTTGGTTATCACCATTTTTACCCTAAAATCGATATTTTCAGATTTATACTTAATTAAAGGGTTAACATTTATTTTCTCAATTGTCTCGTTTTTTATTAAGTTTATTGCAAAAATGGTAATAGGTAATCAGGTAGAGAATTTTATTTCTTGTAACTTTGGTAGTTATAATTTGTACCCTAAAATCGATATTTTCAGACTTATACTGAATTTAAGGGTTAAAATTTTTTTTTCTCAATTATCTCGTTTTTTATTAAGTTTATCGTAAAAATGGTAATAGGTAACCAGGTAGAGAATTTTATTTCTCGCAACTTTGATAATTATAATTTTTACTCTAAGATCGATATTTTGAGACTTATATTGAATTTAAGTGTGACATTTTTTTTCAATCATCTCGTTTATTATCAAGTTTTTCATAAAAATGGTAATAGATAATCAGGTAGGGAATTTTATTTCCTGCAACTTTGGTTATTACCATTTTTATCCTACGATTTTTACCAATGAGAGGTATGTACGTATCTTATGGAAGAAAACAACATAAGTATGAAATTCGCATAACTTTCAAGTTGAAACATCTAATCATGTGTCGAAATCCACAGGTTTATACTTGCTGAAATACCTACCGAGGACGAAAAGATGCAAGCAAAGTTGGAGGAAATCGAGTAATCTGCCTGGTTGTCCATTTCAATTTTTATAACCGACTCAATAAACGAAACAATTGAAAATTAAAAAAAAAAATCACCCCTATTTTAATTCCAACTCTGAAAATATTGATCTTAGGGTAAAAATCGTAATAACCAAAGTTGCAGAAAATAAAATTCCCTACCTAATTATCGATAACCATTTTTATGACAAACTTGATAAGAACCGAGATAATTGAAAAAAAAAAAGTCTACCCTTAAGTTCAGTATAAGTCTGAAAATATCGATTTTAGTGTGAAAATGGTAAGAACCAAAATTGCAGGAAATAAAATTCTCTACCTGATTATTCATAACCATTTTTACGATAAACTTGATAACAAACGAGATAATTGAAAGAAAAAAATTTCCACCCTTAAATCTAGTATAAGTCTGAAAATATCGATCTTAGGATAAAAATGGTAGAAACTAAAGTTGCAGGAAATAAAATTTCCTACCTGATTTTTTCCCACCATTTTTACGATAAATTTGATAACAAATGAGATAATCGAGAAAAAACCGTTTTCCACCCCTATTTGCAGTGTAACTCTGTAAATATCGATCATATGGTAAAAATTATAAGAACTAAACTTGTGGAGAATTAAATTTCCCACGGCTTTGTTGCTTAAAATTTTCACTCGAAAAATTAAAAGAAGCGAGTTATTTGAAAAACAAAAAATCACTCTTTACATCAAGATGGCGGCGAACGCAACGAGGGGATTGTTTCGAAAATCGAGATTAACACTACCAACCACCCCCCCCCCCCCCAACTGACAACTGACATAGCCACACAGAAGCAACGTCGAGACGAATCTCTCGCCTAACTTAAATTGAATGGCGTTGCGGAAAAGTGAGATAAAAAGTGTGTCCCAAAACAAGACCTTCCGGTTTATCGAAAGCGTGATTTTCATGTGGAATTTTCATCGAATCGTCACGAGCTCGTTCACGAGAGCCAAACCTTTGTCGAGAGTTCGCGTGATGAGAGCAAAATGTTTATTGTACAGACTGCTGTCGTGAATAGAATTTTCGAGACGAAAGGTGAATTAAAGCCGCGAGATGAATGAAAAGCAGCGAAATGAAAGCGTGTGAGACAAAATTCATTAACCGAAAAAATTTGTACGACTCTCATAAATTAATATTCTCAATGAGATAATTATGTACTACCCACTGACGAATTTCGTATATAATTCTCGTGCAGAAAAGCCATCCGATGGAATGAAATTTTTGTTTTTTCTTTGTTTCATTGCTTTTTTTTTTTTTTCTTTTTTTCTTTCGCTAATGCAATGAAATTATTTTTGTTTCAGGCTTCCCGGAAGCAAAAGCGACGATACAAGGGGAAACGCCATTCGCAGAAACGAAGAAAATAAGCTCTGCCGGGACGAGCAGTAAGGGAGGAGCGAGGAAAAAGTGAGCACTGTGATTTTTTTTTTTACTCGAAGAGCAAATTTGTCGAATGAATTTTCATCATTTTTTTTTAAATACCTCGCACTTGTACGAATGACTTTTTGATCCACCGTGAAGAAAAAAAAAACGACATGCGTCGTTAATTAAATTTTAATAAAAAAAAATAAAAAAAAATTAAACACTCGTTTAGCTCGATTGTTTTAATAGTATATTACACTACAAGGGCCGAAAGTTGGAAATTCCTGCACTGCGCGTGATGATGCCCGAGGCGAAGCCGAGGGCATCATATCGCGCAGTTCAGGGCTTTCAATCTTCTGCCCGTGTGGTGTATACTATTTTTCTTCATGCCCGGTCGAAAGTACGCTGGCTAATTGAATTTTTATACCGATTTATACGTTTTAACAAGTGTTGATGCCTGCCCGACATTGCAGGCACGAGCGAAGCGAGTGCTGCTGGTCGGGGGCAGGCATCAAACACGGAAGAGAGTTAGGTTAGGCTTGTATAGCAAGATGGTTACTGGCGCCAATATTCAAGCTAAGAATGCTTTATTAACAAAGTTATGAAACATGAATATAGTCTTCTATTCTCAAAATTCTTGTTATAGGTACAACACATTTATATTATCTGTTGATTATAAAATAGTTATAGCAAAAATTTATCATATTATTCATCACAATGAGTTTTTTTGTTTTGTTTTAATCACAAATACTTGAACACAGTCATATTATTTATTATAAAATAGTTTCAACTGCCTCCAACTGTCACTCACTAATTACTCCAAAGGTTATTTGTCAATTGCTATGAAAAATTTGACAGATAACCCTTGGATCGAGGGGATCCCTGCGTTTTGAAACCGGGCCTAACTTTCCTCCCGTATCGCTTGACTTTCCTCCCGTATTGCTTTATTTTCGTCCCGCGGCACAGATGGCGCGCGCTACGTTTCCGCAGGGACGAAAAGATCTATTTTCCTCCCGCAAATCGGGGACGAAAATTCGTACTTTCGACCGAGGTATGAAGAAATAGTACATTTCGACACGAGTACGCAAAGGCTTTTTTGACGAAACGAGAGGATTACGGCACGAGCCGAAGGCGAGTGCTGTAACGAGTTTCGTCAAAAAGCCTTTTCGTACGAGTATCGAACATAATTTTTCCTCATGAGAGCCGAGAAAGCGCAACGAAGTTGCGATTTCGAGGTTAGAATGAGGAAAAATACTTTTTGTCTCTGAGTAAAACTTGCTTTTGTCTCGAAACAAAAGTTTCGGTGCTGAGGATAAGAGATAAAATTCACCTCAAGAAACGGAAGAATTGGGCAAAAGGAAAATGTACATTCCTCCCGAGGTTGGTCTCGGGGAGTGCATGCACATTGCGGTATCCATTCTCAGCCCGCCAATGGCCATTGAGGGAGCTCTAAAGAGACTGTCAGGCGAGTTGTAATGAACGAGGTGAAACGAAAAGTAATTGAAAACTCGAAAAGACTGATAATTTGTATCGGGGATTATATTAAAAAAAAAAAAAAACAATTTTGCTGTCTATCGAAACAAATTTTTAATACTGAATTTAGTATTAAAGTTAAAATGTTGGCTATTTCGGAACGCAAGAGTTTATTCTACGCGTCCACACGAACAATCGTGGCTTGTGCGATCATTCTCTGACAGTTGCTTCGCCAAAAGCTCTTGTATGACGAGGTCGAATTCTGCATTCGAGCCTCGGAGGCTTTGAGGGTGTCACAATCGCATCTCTCTCTCTCTCTCTCTCTCTCTCGCTCTCTCTCTCTCTCTCATTCAAATACACGCACACTTCCCTTGAGAGGCTCTCACCGAGTCCGCGGACCCATAGAATGGTCCGTCATCTCGTAGTTTCCCGACGCGTTAACCATCGAGCCCGAAATTGTGGGGCAAAGCGCTGGTCAGTATGTATATATCGTAGAAACCACGCGAACGTTGCATTAGACCACATAGCAACCACATCCCAGACACACAATCGCCTTGGACGACCACCCGGAACAATTGCGACCTTCTCCCTTTGGCTTTTAATTGCTTCTCGTTATCCTTACGGTACTCGCAATTTCCGTGAAAAATACCACTACCGTATTTTCAATGCGCAACGACAGCAAGGAAAATGCACTGTGGCCTTTCTTTTTAAATTAAATTTTATCGCTTTTAAGATCCCTCCAAAAGATTCAGGTGGAAAAGTTTTGTCAAACGGCATAAATTTTGCGCTCAACATTTTCGCCTGTAGGCGATCTTTTTAAATAAACAATTGACTGGTATTATTGACAAAAATTGGTAAAACAAACAAAATTTATCAAAATATACATGATTTTTTGAGATTTTTTTTTATGTTTTACCAATTTTTGGAAGTTGTTATTTATATTCGAATCAGCAATCAATACTTTTAGCAATTCATTTTGGACTCATTGATACCTTGGAGACTTATTTTGTAAACTTGAAAAAAAGTGACTATTGTGGTCGAAAAGTGGCGTAAAAAAAAAAAAAAAAATTGGAACAAGATAAGTCGAAAAACGACCTATCATCGTTTGAGGGATGAGTAATGCTTCGAAATAAGCCAAGAAACACGGACATCGCCAATTTTTGGGTTGCCCGACATCATTTTGAAAGAAAAACAATATTTTTTACGTGTCAATTAGATGGGCGAAACCTGAATCCTCGTTGAGGGACCTCTAAGATTCAAGCTACATAGCGCCCCTCCTTGAACGAGGACCTCTTTGATGTCAAAACCTAAAGTTTTGAGCGGTAGGAGTGAAGAAAAAAAAGTCCATTTTCGACACACCCTGATGATACGAAAAAAGTATATGAAAAAATCGTCAAATAGAATTAGCCGAAATTTTAGAGCACGGATATGGCTCCCGATTGAGATGCCCCGCAAGAGCGATTAGAGAACGACGCAGAGCAAAATTGTATAGGACGAGACCGCGGGGACATTTTTTTTTTATTTCGAAAAAAATTAAAAATAACGATGAAAAAGTTTTGCTATCAAAGCGATAGGAACACAAAGACGTTGATGATTTTTCCCCAAAGTGTCCTATACGCATAATATATCGAGCTTTTGAGGATCCAACGGGATATAAGCTGCTCGAGTCGTTTAAATTTAATTTGGCATCGCGCGCGTATATCCGGGTCCAGTGAGAAAGAAGACTCCACAGAATATAGGCAAGGTAGCCAATTAAATTTTACTCTCGTTGCGTGCGTACGTGAGAGCTGGATCAGCGCTAATCCCAGCTCGTAAACTCTCCCGCCTAGCCGGAACTCACACGTAATGCTCGTACGTGGAAAAAGCGAGCGAGAGAGAAAGAGGGAGGGAGGATGGGAAATGATTTTTATTCCGCGCAAAACGCGAATTCGAAGCGAAAAATTTTTGCGAATCGTCCACGCGAACCATAGCCATCGTTGGCTGAACGTCATAAATTTATAGGAAAAAAAAAAAAAAAAAAAAAAAAAAATACACGGAAAATGAGCAGATGAAACAAATTTATGAAAAATAATCCGAGAGCACTCTCATACGACTGTATATTTTAATTCCTCAGTAAAATCCTCCTTTTATTGGGTAAAATTTTTACGTACTTGTTCACGATTTCCTTGAATTTTTTTGGATTAATTTTTTAATCTTGCAATATTGCGATTACGTCGTCGTTGTTGTTGTTAAACTATCGTAGATTTAGCTTTTTCTTTTATTTTTCTTTCTACAATTCTTTGGATAAAATGTCGTAGTAATTTTGATTATACCGTCTCCTGTCCCACACAAGAGGCTTTTCCCTACGACTACTAAAATATCCATAACACATATGTGGGGTTGTCGTTGTTTTCCCCCTTTTTTTTTAAAGAGCATCCTCCGAAACGTCCCAACAGTGGTTTCAATGTTTCTCGGCATAATGTCGAGTAAACGGACCCTCGGAGCTCGTTACGTCGCGAAGAACGAAGCCATTTTGGGGTGATTTCGCTTCAACCCCCGTTCACATTTTTCCGCTGAATATTCCCTTATTTTCTCACGTTTTTCTCAACGCGTCTCGAATATCCCATAGACATAAAGTTAAACTCTAGAGCGTCGGAAAATCTTATACAAGACGCTCTCCAGTAGGCTATACAATCATCGTAAAATTGCAACGAAACTTACTAGTCTTTGCGTTTTGGAGGTCGCTGAGCACGACAAAAAAGTCTCAGGGGTTGTCGAAAAAAAAAAACCAGCCCATGTTCCGATAACGAGGTGACAAAATATGGGTTTTGAGAAAAAAATATTATTAATTTCACATATTTCATATGTGCGATAGTCTCTGCACTGTGAAAGGTGGCAGCTATACCCCTGAGGGAACATCTCGTGGTCGTTTCTGATAGTAAATGGACCAAAACCAATTCTCGTTGCCGTTTTCAGGGCTTCTAAAATGAAAAAGGGGTAGTTTCTAAGCAGAACAGGGTGGTTTTCGAAGTGCAACGCAAAAACTACAAAAATCATCGCATTCCTCACCCTTCAAAACCTTTATAGAAGCATTTATTTGGAATTTCAAAAAATCAAAAATTTTCCCCATTGTTAGTTAATATAGAAATAAAGTGCCCAAATCGCGGTGGCCTGTAGAGGTTAAATCCACCTGAATATTTTTGCAAAAACTACTTTGTTTTTTTTTTAAGAAATTAATTTTTTTACCAAAGTATTAAATAATATTTTTTTTTCACTTTATTTTTAATGAACGAATCGTCGATTATACTTTAATTCAATTTTAGTCACAGAAAAGTTTCAAAATATTTCATGAAAAATTTCGTAACTTCATTTCGGCTTGAGTAAATATTTAGGTTTGCTGGGAACGTCCTATGCATTTATAAAGCTTTGCTGCAAAGGTGCAGTTACTGAGAGTAGCACGTCGTAATGCTACATAAGCACATATATGTGTATATATAGTTACATATTCTTCCTTCAAAATCCTCTTTCCGTTCGTGAAATCCCGCAAAAAAGAACGATGTGAACGCGCTCGGAATCCTATGATGATGACTTTTTGACTGTCCCTATTCGTTTTCCCCGAGACTTCATCTCCCTCCCTCTCTTGTTCACGAGCTCTTATTTTTCTACCGGCAAAGCTTCGGCAAATTTATATATGAGAGACTGCCTCGTTCTTTCTCCCCTCATGGATGATAATTAAATCCCTCTTGTCAATATTAAAAGTAAGAGAAGTAATAACAAAATAAAATTAAAAAAAAATACATTCTTGACTCTCATTGATCAATTTTAATATTAATTATATTTAAATGAAAAAATACCGAGAGCTTCAACATTCTTTTTTTTTTCAAATTATATATTATCAACCTATGAATTGTGGAAGAATATTTAAAAAATTTAAACAAACTATTTCAAGGGACTAAAGTGACTCAAACTCAATGTGGTGATTGCTGTTAGAGCCTAACGAATAGTCATGAGTGTTGCTGAAATGAAAAAAAAAAAATTGCAAGACGAGTCATTTTTTTAACGTTGTATTGAAAAAAAAAAAGAAAATGGAGCATATCCATTGGTCCCTTTGAAATTAATCTTTTTCTTTGTGTACGTATTGAGCGAAAAATACGAGAAAGCAAAGAGTGAAAGGCCCAAAAGTGGAATGGCCTGTCTTGACAAATAGTTCATGGAACTGGGATAGGGTCACCAATTCTGTAAGCTCGACCTTTATCGGTGCGAAAAGGCTTTTTCTCGTGTACACTCGGAAGCTTTTGGCAATACAAACCTTAACCGAACTCACCGAGAACCCAGCTTTTTCTCTCCCTCGTTTTCTCTCTCTCTCTCTCTCTCTCTCTCTCTCTCTCTCTCTCTCTCTCTCTCTCTCTCTCTCTTGAGACCAGGGAGAAAAGCTCGAGTTCGTATATTTATATGGGGCATTCCATGCCAATCTGGACAGGCTGCGACCTTCACCCCCTTTGATTTATTTCAAATTTTATTTTTCTTGTTCAGTAGACTCAAAGAAAGACTTGTGATTTGTTTTTTAATTTCATTCTCAAGTGATTTTGACTCCGTGAATTTTTTAAAATCCTAAATTTAGAATTTTCCTATCCTAAATATAGAATTTTCAAAAATTCCCGGACTCAGGACCGCTCGAGAACAAAATCCAAAAAAAAATCACAAGTGCTTCTTTGAGTCTACTGAACAAGGAAAAAAATCAAAGAGGGTAAGGGTATCCAGCCCAGCCTGTCCAGTTTGGCATGGATTTCCCTATATATGTGCATGGCATCGTACACCACCAGAGAGCAGAAGAAAAAGCTAGCTCAAGAATTGTACATTACCCGACAGATTCAATACCCTACCAGTGCAAATAGTCGAACAAATACGATACCTCGCTAATCTATCGGACCACTGAACATTGGAAAAACCATCTCTGGGTGAAATACCGGAATGAGACGATTTACGATCGTCTTAGATAGCAGATTTTGTTACTGCAAAAATCTCGCTTGTTAAATTTATTAATTTATTCTATGAATGTGGTTTTTTTTTTGCGGTCACTAGGCATCGTGAAATTAGGGGGGGAAAAAAATGTTTCGCCCTATACTCTGTCTCGTTAACCAGTGAATTCCATTCCAGGGCGGTATTTTCATCAGGTTTTGGCATACTTCTTGGGCCAACTCGTGACCACATTTTATAACCACGAATGCTCGACGAGCCCTATTTCTCTCTCTCTCACACTCTCTCTCTCTCTCTCACACACACACACACACACACACACACACACACACACACACACACACACACACGTCGATGCTGTACTAAAGGGGTAAACACCTGGCAAAAGCCCAGAGAACACACAAAACGATCACAGGAGACGTGTAACCGGGCGTGAAAACTTTTCAAATTCGATCGAGCGTCCACCCCCCGAGTTAACGAACTCACGATTAAACGCGACAGAACCAACCAAACACGTTCTCTTTCAGTGCACATTCTTTCTAAATTTCTTTCCTTTTTCCTCTCAATCTTCACTTTTCAACTTTAATAACAATATATATATTAATTGTCGTTCTCCTAACGTGTTAAATTACACAATTTTTTTTTTAGATTCGTACATTTTTTTTATTCGTTTTTCGATTCTCAGCGAATCAAAAATTGAATAGCATTCCTCTTGCATCGAACCAAAAGTTGTGTTGTAATTATTTATAATAATATATAATAAGAATAGAATTGAGTATGATGCAAAGTCAAATAATCCATTTCAATGATAATAATAATAATAAGAAGTATTATTATCGATGTTATTGTTATTCAAAAATTTTCGCGCACACAATTCCCATTTGGTCATCATGGACTCTCTCTCTCTCTCTCTCTCTCTCTCTCTCACTCTCTCTCTCTCTCTCTCTCTCTCTCTCTCACTCTCTCTCTCTCTCTCTCTCTCTCTCTCTCTCTCACTCTCTCTCTCTCTCTCTCTCTCATTCTATGTACGTACGATAACGTGAAACGAGACAATGTGATGTGGACCATAAATCATGTGTTACGAGGGAGACATGTAGGTATAGAGTTTCACATTTCTGGGCATGTAGTTATATCGTGGATATCACAGGAGGCTGCACGAGAGATAACGCGCAAAGGGGTAGAAAAGGAGGGCGAGAAATACTCGAACAACTACCGTATATTTGTTCTGAATACATGTATTTATAGTGACGAGCGTACGGCATGCTTTTCGGAGAGCTGGACCGTAATAGTATAAGAGAATTTGTAATAGTGAGAGGTTCGAAATGTACAAGAGAGAGAGAGAGAGAGAGAGAGAGAGAGAGAGAGAGAGAGAGAGAGAGAGAGGAGAGGGATATTTTTCGTCGAGCGAGAGATTTACATTGTAAACAGGCCACGAGATGATGTAACGATCATCTTATGCAAATCGTTCGTTCTTTATCTCGCGAGATGGAGCAAAGATATACTATACATCCGCCTTGATATCTCGCGAAGATGAAGATTTGTAATATTTATTTATTTGTTTGTTTCTATGGTACGCTTTCTCGTGGAGAAATAAAAATAATTTTCGTCGTGAATTTTTTTTTTCTTAAGGATGTATCGCACGTACCTTCCCAACCAAAAGTGACTTTCGTCGACAATATTGCATACTTCATGATAAGATAAAAATCGGAAAACATTCAACCACAATAAAGACAATGAGTAGATTACTTTTTAATAATAATAATGCCCAAAAGTTATCGATAAATTTTTTAAACAAAACATTGTTCAACACATTTTTAGGGAATGTTTTTTTTGTTATGTGAAATAAATTTGTTGATTTTTCTGACTACGCATGAATTTTTTTTTAATTTTCTTATCATTTTGAAATGTCGGTTTGCGGAAATTTGTCAAGGTCGTATTTACGAAACTATTCGTTCAATGCCCTGGAAAATTCCTAATTGTGATATATAACGTTTTTACGAAAACATATAAAAAATTCACGATTTTTTCTTCATTTTTCAAAATTAAAAAATTTTCGAAAATCGAAATTTCAAAATGATAAGAAAATTTAAAAAAAATTCATGTGTAGTCGGAAAAAACAACAAATCAACGAAAGTTACTTTTGGTTGGGAAGGTACCTCCGATACATCCTTAAGCGGTAACACCACAACGGCCGAAAAAAGGCCTAACTTTGACGATTTATTTCGGGAGTACGGAAAAAGGAACAGGATTTCTTTTCAGAGGGTTTATTCAACACATATTGAAGTATGGAAAAAAAAAAATTTTCTTATCATTTTGATGCAAAATGGCGGCGACAGAGACAATCTTTGAAATCGCCTTTTTATAAAACTCCTTCACGGGAGGACGGATTTTTCGGCAAGTATAAGACATGGAACAAAAACCAAAAAATATCATAATCTATATACTATTGCCTAAGGGACTACGTAAGGATTTTTGTTGAAATCAATTTTTGTAGAAATGCCGCACTTTTGAAAGAATGACACGATTTTTGGCCATCAAATAAGCAGTAAATTGTTTCTAAAAAAAAGTTTACATTGAATTTTAAAAAAATGGCTACGTACTCCCATAGAGAATGTAATTGTGAAGCTACTGTCAAAATTTCAAATCGATCCATGCAACGGTGTTCAAGTAATCTGTCCTTCCAGTTTGAAAAAAGTGGCTTCGAGAAAAATGCGTTTAAAGTTTCACGAGCACTTATCCTTGGCGAGGCACTGTGGCAAAATCGAGAATTGAATCTTTGAAAATTTTTTTTTTCACGATAGGACCAACTGGATATTGTTTTTGTGACCGTAAAATATTGCTTAAATTTAAAAAAATCGAATTTTCCAAAATTCTAGAGTGGTGTTACCCCTTAATATTTCCTGGGAGGATTAAAAATATTTTAATCGCATACTAGCGGCTTTTAATAAATCTACGAATAACTCGTCACTGAATAATATCAAAATATACGACGATTTTTTATTAAATTATTTTGAAAAATTGGATTAATTGATTGTTACAAATTTTTTTAAAATAAAATTTTGTTTTTCTTTCATGAAAAATTTCATTCGAGATTGATAAAATGACATAATTTTGATTTATAACTTTTATAAAATCTGGTGAAAGAAAAAATTATCAAGAGCCCCCGAAGTGTGTGAGACTTTTGCGTGAGTTTGAGTGCGAAGGCTCAAGAGTTAAAGTGTAGGAAATTTTTGAAAAGCCGCGATTCCTCATGACCGTTGTAGCGCGTTTATTGCGGCTCATCAATCCTCGTTTCTCTCCCTCTCTTATTGCGCGATTGCGAGCTCTCGATTCCGCCGCAGGATATCGACGAACGAGAGGGCATACCGCAATGATGTGAAGTACGAGAGATGGGAGATAGAAAAAAGGAGGGGAAAAAAAAAAGAATGAGAACAAAAATGTAAAGATAAACCGTTGTTTTTCTACCTCCGTCGTTCCTGCGGGTTTCCGTCTAGTTACGGGGGCGGGGGTGGGGGGGGGTGGAGAAAAAAAGGATGAAGGACCCTCGGGAAACTCGACGTAATTTCCAATTAACATTGTTATTTTTTTCTAAGGAAAAATCATATTATGTACCTATATGTGTAATGCAAAAGTATCCCTGATATCCTGGTATCCGTCATAAAAAATAGTTATAATAATAATTTCGGCATAAATCTCAATTATGAGATAGATAGTTAAAAAAAAAAAAATTACTTTTTAGTCGATAATAATCTTAACGATCTTGTAATAGCCTCGCTAATTGGCGTAGTTTATATATTTCTTCTCAAATTTACTCAATAGATACATATATTTTGTATGATAGACTTGTTCTCTCTTTGAGTTTGTCGAAGGGTGGGTTCGAAGATATACACGAATTACGAGAGTATTCTCCTTCAGTTTTCACTGGGCTGTGTCTCGGCTCACTAAACGGAATGGTACACGAACATTAACGTGACGTTTCATGAGAAGAGTTGCATTTTGAAGTGAAACTTCTTTAGCGAGACTGATTTGAAAATTATGAAACGAAAAAGCGATACTAATAAGAGACAAAGCTCATGTGTAGCGAACGAATGAATGAGGTAGAACACAGTTTTATATGGTATGCCCTATTCTGTTATAGTTTCCTCTTTGTGCGATGCTTCGTGTCCTCCCCACTCTTTTCCATGAGCATGCGCGGCAGCTCAGGCCCTATGTCATACATATAGTATAGTATAACGCTTGCTTAGGTCCGAACGCTATTAACTATAGATGCGATTGATACTTTTTCACAAAGATGTGTGGACGAGTGCATAACTATGGGGAACACTGCATTTTTCGTGTATACGAGTTGGTTTATTCCGTGGTTCATACGGACGGTCTTAACCTCAAAATTGACCAGCTGTCAAATAAATCGACACAAAATTCGTCATATATGACAGGATGTACGTTGCATGTGGGCTGCCATAGAGAATAGCAAGGAGAATCGAAATGGAAATGTTTATACTAAATTATTATAATCATTTTAATTATCATTAATCACTACTAATTGTTCTCAAAAACAATTTATCTCAAGTGTTTCCAATAATTGTGAATCATTCATAGTGATTACTCTTTCAAAATGAATATTAATATTTTTTTGGTTTAATGACCCACAATCGGTTTGTAAAAAAAAAAAAAAACTTTCGGTAATTTTCCCCGCTAGAAAGTGCTATTTTCAAAATGACGCAAATTAAAGACTTAGGCGTATATATAAGAATCATACAATTAAAATAGGAAATATCTCTGGATGAGATTCTTAAAAATTTATCTCGAATGCCCTATACATGACACGTGGCACGGGAAAAGCTCTAGGGGTGAAAGAGGATACCGTGAAATTATATGAGTCAACTAGGGGAGGAAACCCACGACCAAATACGCCGTCGGGAAAGCTTGTAACAGCCGAACAAGCACGAAGCTGTCAAGGTACATTAGTCCAAACTTCGTTCGGTTGAACGATGTAACACGCAATGTTCCGCGCGTTATCAATAATTCCCTTTGGGCTCCCACGATCGTTGATAGAATCAAGGATCAGTATTTACCGGAGATCACGAAGACCGGAAATGCATTGAGAGATACTTCGAGAAGGAGTGAATAATATGTGAATTCAAATGAGAGTTTTCTTTTAACGTCCAAGTAATTTTGGAAAATTAATTCACTGTCGGGAGTACTTTTTTATTCACACGCAAAAAAGTTATTATTTGATAGAAAATTTTTATTTGAAAAAAAAAAATCGGCTAAAAAGGTCTATGGCTTTGCGTCTGCAGGGAAAGCTTGTTTCCCAATTTCGTTTCCACTCCTCACGGAGGAAATAAGTCTCATTTCCTACAAAAAAAACAAAAAACAAAAAAAAAACGAAAGCTAATACACGCGATACAGAGAGATGCCATCGGTTCTCACCAAATATTTGTTTAAGCCTCTCGAGACTTTAAGGATGGGCTGTGATGGTTCTCTGACGCGAGATTGCTTCTGAGAGGGAAAAAGAATGGTCAAGTCCTCGTGAGCCCTTTCCCATGCAGGAAAAATAATACAGAAAAAAGAGCAGGTATATTGTGGACGCGCAATTGTTTATAGAGCTTGATGGAGAAAGATGTTTGTCGATGGGAAACGAACAAACAATGATTGATTATTCATCGCACGGTCAGGACTGTCGTCTTGTTTGCTGCCCGATTCCTTTCCATCCCTTTTTGCAATTTACTGTTTTATGTATTATATAAATACCAAACCATTTCCAATCAAACGGCAAATCAAACATATGTTCTGAGCTCAGTCGAGAATGTATATTATGCAATATGTATAATGTATAATTTATAATGTTGTAAAACGGTGTTACAATATATATTTATACTCGTGTATGTGTATAAGAGCTACTCTATACGCAGAGAGAATATCGAACGATAGACTCATTTTGTCATCGACGATGAGCACTCTCGTATTCCGCACCCCGGCTATTATTTCTACCGTTTCATCCCCGCATGATATCGTACTTTGACCCACTAAAGTATCATGACCCATTTAACGTCGAGCCCCCCTTCGCCGCGATTAATAATCAATTTCGAGCATGGAAAAATAAAAAAAAATAAAAATCAAAAATTCGAAAAATTCAAATTAAATACGCAGCATACTCTAAATTTATACTCACGTCAGTTTAAATTTCAACTTTTTCAGATTTTTTCCACACCGGAAGAATAAATGAAAAAAAGAAATCTTTCGTATTTGCATATTCCATTCGAGATTTTCTTCTCAATAATGTACAACTATTGTAGTAATATCGATAATGCGTTGAATTAAATTCAACAATGAATACCCAGTGAACATAAAAATTTCGTTATAGCCTATCCTTGGATGAGAGTTAACTAAATCGATCTTGTAATGGAAACATATCACACTCTGAAAATTCAAAGAACTCGGTTCAAGAGAAGATATAGTTAGTCAGGCCATGTATATGAGTTATATATATATATATATATATATATATACATTTATAGAAGGGTGTAAGCGATAAGGGTCTTACGGTCCTGAGTATGTATAATGTATATATGTATAGGGAAAAGGATCTCGGGGAAAGGATGTAATTCCCCGGGAGATGGAAAATCACAAGGCTTCTATGTGTGAAGAGAGAGAGCGAGAAATCAGTATATATGTGCTCTCAGGGGTAGTAGAGTGAAACTCGGGTCCGTGGGTTTCTAATCCATCGATACATCAGGGTTACCGTCGAGCAAACGTGCCCCAGTAGTCGTGTCGGTCTCGAATCCTCCTCGGATATACTTATCTACTACCTCGTGTATACAGCACACGTACTATACATATAAATGTATCAGGGTGTTTAATTTGGGACTTTTATTTTTTTTTTTTCAATTCTCACCCTCAATATGGTAGATTTCGACCTTAAAGACATTGTACTTGAAGTACTTTCTGGTACTGTGCCCAGCACTGATCCTCTCGCATAAATTTCAGGGTAAATTTAGGGTGACAGGCGAGTCTTTTCATCCATAGAAATTCTGTTTTTTTTTTTCAATACATAGATATTATTCCAATTTGCATACTCCCGCGACGTAAACATGTATAGCACATGAATGTCACTGGATGCGAACAAATAGGACGACTTACGGTATTATTTATCGTCAGTACTTTACTTTTCGTACGCGAATTGGTTCTATATCCCCGGGTCTCGTAAGCCACAACAAGTGAGTGGGGGAGGGGGGGGGGGGTAGGGGCAGATGCCATTGAGGGGAGGCGAGAAAAACTGATTGTTCTCGTGCCATCTCGCGATGCTACGGCGAGTTCAAGTCACAGCATCGGATAGAAGTCTTCTGATTTCTTTTTTTATGTTTTGCATAGAACAAGAGCGCGAGTTTCATCCTCTCGCTCTTTCCCTACATTTTTATGTATAGGGCATTTCATATAAGGTGAAACGAATTTTAAATGATACGACTCGTCGTTTAATCCGACATTTCAATCTAATTGTTTATAAGAATCGTAAAAATTCTGCATCACGTATAAACAAAATATCGAGCTCTATCCCGGAATCCGCAGACTTTTGGTTGGTTGATTAGCAAAAAAATTAATTCATCGAACATAGCTGAGAGAGCGAGTGGACGCTCGAAAGTGAATGAATTTGGTGTGGAATATCTCGTACATATTTGTCTGATGGTGAATAAAGATCAGAGGGTGTGTCGAAAATGGACTTTTATTTTTCTTCGCTCCTACCACTCAAAATAACTTTATGTTTTGATATTAAATAAGTCCTGGTTCAAGGAGGGCGCTGTAGCTTAAAGTTTAGAGGTCGCTCAACGAGGATTTAGGTTTCCAATCTGATTAACGCACGTAAAAAATATTGTTTTTCGTTCAAAATGATGTCAGGCAACCAAAAATTTGGCAATGTCTGTGTTTCTTGGCTTATTTGAAGCATGACTCATCACCTAAACGACGATAGGTCGTTTTTCGACTTACCTTGTTCCAATTTTTTTTTACGTCACTTTTCGACCACAATAGTTACTTTTTCAAGCTTACAAAGTCTCCAAGGTATCAATGAATCCAAAATGAATTGCTACAAGTATCGATTATTTATATTCGAATCAACAATCGATACTTATAGCAATTTATTCTAGACTCATTGATACCTTGGAGACTTTGTAAGCTTGAAAAGTGACCATTGTGGTCGAAAAGTGGCGTAAAACAAAAATTGGAACAAGATAAGTCGAAAAACGACCTGTCATCGTTTAGAAGATGAATCATGCTTTCAAATAAGCCAAGAAATACGAACATCGACAATTTTTTGATTGCCTGACATCATTTTGAACGAAAAACAATATTTCTTACGTGTTAGTTAAATGGAAAACCTAAATCATCGTTGAGCGACCTCTAAACTTCAAGCTATAGCGCCCTCCTTGAACGAGGACCTCTTTAATATCAACACCTAAAGTTTTGAGTAATGGGAGCGAAGAAAAAAGAGTCCCTTCTCAACACACCCTTAATAAAGATATGGAGTAGTTGAAGGACGACGAAAATGAGGGAAAAATATTTTACAGAAAATCGATACATGCTTAATGGGAAATTTGTATATTGTACTTTTGAAAAAATAATATGATATCGCCAATTCCTCAAAACGAAAGGGATTTCGAAAGCGTTTTTTTTTTTTTAATTTTATCTTTTTACAAAGACACCTTGTATTTCATTGAATTTCGATTTTGCGAATGAAAATATAAATCGATATAATACGACAGGATTAATGACGTACAATTAATTGCATGAAGGAATGGTTATAATTAACCCTTGCCAAGGCTCATGAGTATTTATTACGACAGGGGTGTTTAATTATCTACATCAAACGAAGAGCTCTTTGCCATCATTCAGGTTTCCTCTCCTTGAATTATTGAGTGTGCCATTTTGGCTTATACGTCGAGCAACTCAGCGCGTACGTACATACTCTCTCGTGTCGCTGGTCTTAATTCGTGCAAGGGACGTAAAAAATTTATATCAATTTTTTTTTTCCGCTTATTCAACCACGATAAATAAATGAATGGATAAATTCTTGCTCGACTCAAATAAATATGGTTTGACGGGAACAAAATTCATTAGAATTGCATGACAATATGCTGTGAACTTTAGAGCAATCATCCCAGAACGTTACATTTTCTCAATTAAAAATTTAACCAATTATCTGAGATCTGTATTTTCAAGTTTTATAAAATTGAAGCCTCGCGAGGAAGTGTAAAAAAAGAAATTAATTTCACGTTTTTCACGATGCTGTTACTCCCTGAAGACGACAAAATTTCATGAATTTTCCAACCTCATTTACGTGTCGAAATTTCGGGTATATGGAAACCGGAACGAGCCAATGCATGCTTTGGGATCGAGATACCGAAAATCACGACGCGAATGTGTTCGCGATTGTCACGCATTTGCTCTCCAACTCATTTTTTCTCCTCCCTTCCGCAACGAAATCCGCAAAGCGGAAGTGGCGAGAGCGAACGAGACCCCTGGTCCTAGCAAAGCCCACGAGTTTATATACATATATATATATACACATACATATATATATATATATATATATATATCGATGGAATATCGATTTCCGAAAGGGTTGAACATTTGTGGTACAGAGTAGTTGGAAATATTTCTCTCTCTCTCTCTCTCTATTTTCTATACCCATATGTTACTAAACTGTGGCATCCACATGAGTGAAGAGCGATGTATCCACCCACCGGAAAGAACTCTGTCGCACATGACAGAAATAAAGAAATTATTCGTCCTTCACTCGTATGAATGTTGCCAGACGATGATTTCGTGGGGATAAACTGAACCGCAATGAAATAACTCGAATTTAAACATAAAGTGTAAAATTCTAAAATAATTTCTTCCAATCACACAACTTTATCCTGATTATAACGAAAGAGTCAAATTTTTAATAATTTTATAATCGTCTTGTAATCATCCTCGTAAGTGAAATGAAGCGAGAATAAGAGAACGAGCCCCGATGAGAGGACATTTTTCAAGCCTCTATCAATTTTAGCACTCCAATAATATCGTTTTAATTCCGAAATTATCAAACCATTACAGAAAATTCTCCATGCTTTCATACGTAGGAAGATAAATGTGACAAAGATCAAATAAATAAATATAAATTATCCAAATATATATCCCATAAAATAAAGCTCAACAGGCCCTTTATGGGAATAAAAATGATACGAATTTTTTTTCAAAAAACATACACACGAATTCACTCAGAATATTTTCCATCCTATATTGATATAATATTTTTTATGATAATAATATATAATTTGATTAATATAGGGTGAGGGCACCAGCGAATAAATAGAATCACAATTTTCGTTGAAAAATAAGATGTCAGTGCACTCTTTCGTTTCAGAAATTTTTCACAATTGAATCTGTAAATTGTTATGTAGCCGGGGTACTAATCATGTATCTTATAGTACACTTGTTAAATGCGATTATTAATTATTTTTGGCGAGCGTGTGTGCCTCATCGCGTGTGTTCGCAATGAAATAGTAAATATGGCCGCGAACCCCACGTCATTTATAGCCTAAATTATTACTTAAAAAGTATTAATCATGTCATAATATTGTTTTCGTGGCGCAATAAGAGGTCCGAGCCAACCTTCTACAAATATTTTATGAAACATAAGCTCAAAACAGCCTCAAAATTATACTGTTCAATTACCGGTTCACGCAACCGCGAATTTCCAATGATTGAACGGCAACGTTCATTTATCGGTACACGGAGTACCAGTTAACGAACGGCATGAAAACGGCTCCGTTTATTCATTGAATTTCAAGATTCCATTAAATAAAAGATATTGAATTCAAATATCTAATAACGCTGTCATTTAAGTTCGAATATTTTTTTGTAATGTTGAACCTATGAAAATCAGAGCTGGGCATAGTACCAGAAAGTACTTAAAGTACAAAGTACTTTAAGTATTTGAAGTACAAAGTACTGTAAGTATTCGAAGCACAAAGCACGTTAAGGACTTGAAGTGAAAAGTATTTTTAGTACTTGAAGCACAGAGTACTTTAAGTACTCGAAGTACAGAGTACTTCAAGTACTTGAAGGACAGAGTATGCTAAGTACTTGAAGTACAAGGTACTTTAGGTGCTTGAAGTGCAGAGTACTTTTGTATTCCAAGTACCAAGTACCGTAAATAATTGAAGTATCCAGTACTTTGAGTACTCGGTACTTTAAGTACTAAATATTCAAAGTACTTGAGGTACCAAGTACTTGAAATACGTAAAGTATCAAGTATCAAATACTTATCAAGTTTTCAGGTATACATCTCGTAAGTTCCAGTACTCATATTTGATTTCTTACGTACTCATTGAACTCATTTGATTTTTATTCGAGTACTTTTTGTATCAAAACATATTTTCACATTGGGCAATTCACTCAGATTAGGCAGATTTGAACAGAAATATTTAAGCGAAGAATTATAAATAATTGAAGAAAATAGCACTGACGATTGTAGTTAAGATTTATTTAGCTTCAGGTTTGAAAAAAAAAAACAAATAAAGAATACAATACGCGGATTGTTATAAACGGAGCCATGCATTGACAATGACACCGTAACTGTCGTAGCTTGAGCCTTTGAACGGTCATTCCTTGCAATCTTAACCAAAAGATGGCGCAGAACGTTCCTCAGTTATATATTCAAAGGCGTTATACATGCAACCATTAGCAAGACGTATTCAAAAGTACTTCATACGTGGTACTTGAAAAAGTTCCTTAAGTACAGGAAAGTACTTGAAAATTTAAGTACAAATACTTGAAGTACAGGTCGAGTACTTGTAAATTCAAGTACAATACTCGAAATACTTTTAAAGTACTTTGTACTTCAAGTACTGTACTTCCAGTACATCGCAAGTACCGGGTACTCGAAATGCTGCCCAGCTCTGATGAAAATAGATTAATTTTTTATCGGGGATAAAAGATTTCATCGGTCAATTAATATTTATAATGTTTTTTTATTCATGTGTTCCAACGTGCATCCTTGCGGGCTTTTACGTAATACCCTTCCTGTTTTGATCCCTCCTGTCACTCCCTATACCCGCGCTTCGCTAAGCTAACATAACTTCCGTAGCATCCGCCGCTGCTTTTTAGCTACACTGTATCCCATTCGCTGTGGACATGGGCAAACTGTGGCAAACCCATGCCGATACAAGACAGCCTTATTAATTTTCCGTTTTTTTTTACTGAGTTCCCGATACATCACCATTGGAAACTCCATAAAACTGCCTCCTGCTTGGTAGTCGGTGCGCTAAGCCAGTGCATGGCTAAGCGGTCACCCATCCAAGCACTGGGCCTCGGCCATCGCTGCTTAACTCAGGATTATTCGTATCATTTTAATTTTTATAAGGGGCTTTATAAGGCCTGATTTTATGGGCTCGAGATTCTGTGAATTTACGAATGAAGAATGAAGATCATAACCTTTGGATATCCCAAGCACCCTAACACCCACACACACACACACATATATATATATATATTAATATTACCTACATGTATATAATAATGAGGGTGTGACCTTTCGCTATGACATAACAGGATTTAAGAAAAGAGGGCTCTTGAGATATATAAAGCAGCTCGTTCATAAATCTCGGATCCTTTCGGACGATGCCCTTCACATTTCTCGCAAAAAAAAAAAATACCCAGATATCCTTCCTTCCTCATTCATCTGTTTCCCCTCTTTATTTTCTTTTGTTTGTTTTTTACCCTCTTCGCTCTCGAGAAGAGCCCTTTTGCTCATCACAAGCCCGCACTCTTCGATCCTCGGGCTCTTTCTCTCTCGGAACTTTCTCGCACTACACTTCTCCAAGAACTTTAACGCTCGAGCATAAAAGACTTTTTTTTTCGTTTTTAATTTCGAGAACAATATATTCAATTTTTTACCGTAAAAGTGTTAAGAATTTTGTAAAATAACGGAGGGAAAAAAAAACGCTTTAAAAGGAAAAAATAATTAAGCTTTACCAATGTATTTATTTATGGAAAACAAAATTTACATTTATTTTATGATAATTTTATTGAAAATCGGTCGAACCTTTCGCAAGGTCTATCAGCCCAGCAGTCTACCTCACCCAATTTCACGTCATTCTGTCCATTTTTGCCAAACCTATATATATACAGTCGGATCTCGGGCACTGACGGAGCTCAAGAAAAATTTTGTTTCGGGCACTGACGAAAAGACCTAACCTCTCTACCGGCCAATGAGACGTAAGTCTCAGGGCCGTAGTTATGACCGCGAGGTACCCTGTGCCTATATTTTCCTGAAATCCCGGGGCTCCAGATCGTAGAGTCGGCACTGGCGATAAAACAGCGATTTGACAGTGCCCGAAGCACAACTGACGTCAGTGCGAGGGGTTCGTCAGCGCCCGAGGTCCGACTGCATATATATATATATGTAACATATATATATCGTTCTATATTATATAAATATATCGCCGCCGCCGCCGTCGCCGCCGCCGTCGCCGCCGCCGCCGCCGCCGCCGCCGCCGCCGCCGTGTCAAGAATGTATGGGGCATTCCGTCTAAAATCGACCTATCTAAAAGCCTCATATATGGGGCATTCCGTCTAAAATCGACCTATCTGAAACCCGATATATGGGGAATTCCGTCTAAAATCGACCATCTAAAAGCCTGATATATGGGGCATTCCATCTAAAATCGACCTCCATAAAAGCCTGATATATGGGGCATTCCGTCTAAAATCAACCTTTCTAAAAGCTTGATATATGGGGAATTCCGTCTAAAATCGACCTTTCTAAAAGCCTGATATGTAGGGAATTCCGTCTAAATCGACCTATCTAAAAGCCTGATAATTCTGCCTGGTGATTCTGTCTCAACTTGATATATCGATATGAATCGATATATCGATATAAATCGATATATCGATATGAATCGATATATCGATATGAATCGATATATCGATATGAATCGATATATCGATATGAATCGATATATCGATATGAATCGATATATCGAATATCGATATATCGAATGTCGATTTATCAAATATCGATATATCGAATATTGATTTATATCGAATTTTGGTTTTTGATAAATCGATAAATCGATATATCAATCCGTCTAACATCAACCTACCTAAAAACCGGATATATGGGGAATTCCGTTTCAACTCGACCTATCTGAAAGTCTGATATTATAGGAATTCCATCTCATTTCATGTATATACATATGTTATGTATATACTAGGGTGTTTAAAAAAAAAAAATTCGATTTTCCAACGGGTCACACCTAAAATGGTTAGTTTAGGTAGAAAAAAAATTCATGTCAAAAGATGAGAATTTTAGGTTGAGTGGAAGATTCGCCGCAAGTGAGTTAAAATTTTTTTTTTTTCATTTTTATCGAATTTATAATGAAAATTTTTTGATTTTCCAATGGGCCACACCTGAAATAATTAGTTTAGGTAGAAAAAAAATTCATGTCAAAAGATGAGAATTTTAGGTTGAGTGGAAGATTCGCCGCAATTGAGTTAAAATTTTTTTTTTCATTTTTATCGAATTTATAATAAAATTTTTTTGATTTTCCAATGGGTTACACCTGAAATAATTAGTTTGGGTAGAAAAAAAATTTATGTCAAAAGATAAGAATTTTTGGTTGAGTGGAAGATTCGCCCCGCATTTGAGTTGAAATTTTTTTTTTCGTTTTCATCGAATTTATAATTAAAATTTCTTGATTTTCCAACGGGCCACACCTGAAATAATTAGTTTGGGTAGAAAAAAAAATTTATGTCAAAAGATGAGAATTTTAGGTTGAGTGGAAGATTCGCCCCGCATTTGAGTTGAAATTTTTTTTTTTTTTAACGAATTTATAATGAACATTTTTCGATTTTCCAACGGGCCACACCTGAAATAATTAGTTTGGGTAGAAAAAAAAATTTATGTCAAAAGATGAGAATTTTAGGTTGAGTGGAAGATTCGCAGCATTTGAGTTAAAATTTTTTTTTTTTCTTTTCATCGAATTTATAATATAAATTTTTCGGGGCACACCTGAAATAGTTGGTTTAGGTCGAAAAAAATTTTATGCAAACAGATGAGAATTTTAGGTTGAGTGGAAGATTTGCCGCATTTGAGTTGAATATTTTTTTCTTTTCTTTTCATCGAATTTATAATGAAAATTTTTTTATTTACCAACGGGCCACACCTGGAATAATTAGTTTAGGTAGAAAAAAATGTATGTCAAAAGATGAGAATTTCAGGTTGAGTGGAAGATTCGCCGCATTTGAATTAGAATGTTTTTTTTTCTTTTCATCGAATTTGTAATGGAGTAGTAATTTTACCAGAAATTATTCATTATAAATTCGATAAAAGGAAAAAAAAAAATTTATTTAAATGCGGCGAATCTTCACTCAACCTGAAACAGAATCGTGTCAAGAATCGATAAATTGATATATCGATACGTCGAATCATGTCACGAATCGATAAGTTGATATATCGATATACCGAATTGTGTCTAGAATTGATGAATTGATATATCGATGTATCGAATCGAGTATAAATATAACGAAATGTGTCAAAAATCGATATTTCGATATATCGAACCGTGTCAAGAATCGATATATCCATATATTGAACGGAGTCAGAAATCGATATATCTATATATTGAACCGTTTCAGTAATCGATATATCGGTATATCGATATTTCAATAAAACCCAAACTCAACCCAAACTCTTATCCGAAAACCAATTAACACAAATATAAACAATTTTTTTTCAAAACATCTTTCCAGAATGTTTTTCTTTAACAACTGACACAAACACAAGATGGGGGGTTGGCGCGCGAAGCGCGCAGGGGGGCGAAGCCCCCCTAGTATATATATATATATATATATATATATATATATAATATATACATATATAACAATCGGTCATTGATGAGCGTGAAAAGAGCCGAGCGAGGCAAGCCTCTATCAGCGCGAAACACGATTAACACCAGCCTAACCCTATCGTCAGTGTCAACGTCATTTAGTCGAATGAATGGTCATAAATTTGTCCGCATCACTATCTCTTCTTTAGCATTGGGCTAAATTGACACGTTTCAATGTTAAATCGAGCAACCCGAATTTCAGGATACATATATATGAATGTATGAAAAATTCCACGCGATATCGAGCAACGCGACGCTTGGATGATTAAAAAATTAATACGTAATTACAATTGTGGAATAATTCGGGAGTTGAAATATAGAGACAAAATTCACTGTAATTTTGCCTCAAATGGAAGGAGTTTCGTGATAACTATAAGCGAGTATGATGTCGAGTATAAGACTTGGTTAATTGAGATATGAGAGCGATGTGTGCGTGTGTGTGTGTGTGTATAATATGAGAAGAGTACGGTTGACGAACGTGGACGAAAATTAACAGGCATCCTAAGAAAGCCGAGGTATACATATAATATTATATATATATAAATATAACCATTGAACTACCAAGAAGCGATGAGAAGTTGGCCTTAAAGCGCGAGAACGTTATAATATATGTATATGAGAGTGAAAGACTAATTGAGTAAGGGGATGAAGTAAGAAGACGGAGGGGTGCGGCGGGGGCGTTGAGTAAAGCCAGGGCACCTTCTATATTTCCCTCGGAGCCCACGCGAATTTTCACCGAGTCGCATGGAGAGCACCGGTGAAAGACAGCGAGACGAAAGGTTGAAGGGTGAGGACTCAGGAGGGGAGTAATGTACCTGGGAGGCTTTTAATTACCTCGCGAATAAACGTGTGTCCTCGACTGTTGCTAATCAAGCTACATTCGAATGCACGAATCCGGAATCTACACACATAGACATCATCGCAAGCTCCAGAGCCCATTTACGTCAATGGCACCTCAGACTCAAGGGGTGAGCTCGATCAATCATATTGTTCGAATTCGCTCACCCGCATGGCTGGCGCGAAGAATTTTTTTTTTTTTCTTCAATTTCGCGAATAATATTTCAACAACGAGCCGCGAGGTTAAAGGAACTGATGAGCATCAAGAGGGATCAACTCGCCCAACAACGTGTCATACTTGAAAGTATATATACGTGAAAAAGTGTTAACAATAAGTCATTGAAATACAATACTTTGAGTATTTGAGACTGAAATACCTCGGCTACTTGAATTATTTGAAAAAGTACTTGGAGAACTTTATAGGATACTTTGGAGTACTGGAAAAAAGAATTAACCCTTAAAACAATACTTTTGTTACTTGGCTATTTGAAAAAGTACTTGAGAGACTTGAAAAACAAGGATTTAGCCTCAGAATAATACTTTTGATACTTGAATTAGATGAAAAAGTAGAAAAAGTACTTGGAAAACTTCTAAAAAAAAATTAACTTCGAATACATAGCAAAATACGGCACTCGGAAGTTTTTGTGGTTAAATTTCAATGATAATAAGTCATTGAAATACAATACTTTGAGTACTTGGGACTGAAATACCTCGCCTGCTTGAATTATTTTAAAAAGTACTTGGGGAACTTCATAGGACACTTTGGAGTACTGGAATAAAAAGAATTAACCCTCAAAGCAATACTTTTGCTACTTGAGTTATTCGAAAAAATATTTGAGGGACTTGAAAAAAAAGGATTTAGCCTCAGAATAATACTTTTGATACTTGAATTAGATGAAAAAGTAGAAAAAGTACTTGGAAAACTTCTAAACAAAAATTTACTTCGAATACATGGCAAAATACGGCACTCGGAAGTTTTTGTGGTAAGATTTTGTGGTTAAATTTCAATGATAATAAGTCATTGAAATACAATACTTTGAGTACTTGGGACTGAAATACCTCGCCTGCTTGAATTATTTGAAAAAGTACTTGGGGAACTTCATAGGACACTTTTGAGTACTGGAAAAAAAAGAATTAACCCTCAAAGCAATACTTTTGCTATTTGGGTATTTGAAAAAGGTACTTTAGGGAAAAGGATTCAACCTCAGAATAATACTCTAGATGCTTGAATTATATGAAAAAGTAGAAAAAGTACTTGGAGAACGTCTAAAAAAAATTTACTTCGAATACATGGAAAAATACGGCACTCGGAAGTTTTTGTGGTTAAATTTCAATAATAATAAGTCATTGAAATACAATACTTTGAGTACTTGCGACTTAAATACTTTGGCTGCTTGAATTCCTTGAAAAAGTTCTTGGAGAACCTTATAGGACACTTTGAAGTACTGGAACAAAAGAATTAACCCTCAAAAGAATACTTTTGCTACTTGGGTATTTGAAAAAGTACTTGAGGGACTTGAAAAAAAAAGGATGTAGCCTCAGAATAATACTTTTGATACGTGAATTATATGAAAAAGTAGAAAAAGTACTTGGAGAACTTCTTAAAAAAATTTTTCTTCGAATACATGAAAAAATATGGTACTCGGAAGCTTTTGTGGCTAGATGACGATTTCTAAGTAAAAATTCTGAAGTTGAAAATGGCGGATTAAAGATGTGTGAAGAAATTTTATGAAAATGATTCTGAATACGTAAAATCGATTCTCGCATAAATTTTATCGGACTAAACTTTATCGGAAAGTCGTTGTTTTATTCCTATAGGAGAACAAAAGCGTGACGCAGTTGCAGTCCAGTCGTTGTAGTAAAAAATGTAGGCGCATAACGCAATCTTCTACAAAATTGATTTTGCTTTCGGAAAAGGCCCTGAGTGTAAATTCAAGTTGGCCGGACGCGGAAGGATCGCCCTTCAGCCACCAATCTTGAAAAACACATTTTATCAAATATCTCGTGAACCGTGCATCTCACGACAAAAATTGCGGATACCTGTTTTGTAGATAATAAAATTGTCTACAACTTTTATTCGAACTTTTTTCCTGTACAGTGCATGGTCTTTTATTGATAACGCGTCAAACTGTTCCAAACATCACCATTTTTACTGTTATATCAACCGTTAGCTATTCAGCAATAACCATGTTTGGAAAAGTTTACCGCGCTATAAATAAAAAACCATGCACTGTACAGGGAAAAAGTTTTAAATAAAAGTTGTAGCGAATTTTGTCATCTACAAAAAAGGTTTCAACTAATTTTGTCGTACGATGCACGGTTCACGAGATATTTTATAAAACGTGTTTTCCAATATGGCGGCTGAAGCTCAACCCCTCCGAGTCCCACTAACTTGAATTTACATTCAGGGAATAGCTCTGAACCTTTTTCAAAAGCAAAATAAATTCTTTAGAAGATTGCAGATAAAATGGCTGGAATGACTGGACTATTGGGATTTTCACCGATGTATCGCATTCGTCGACGAATAATTTCGTGAAATTTATCCCTTTTCTCCTAACGATCCGAAGTCGTTCGGATTTGGAAAAGTTTCACGACACGACAGTGTCCATGTACACAGCGCAAGATAGAGAGAAATCGTGAGGCTACAAAACCGTTACACAGCTGTGCGTCGACGGGTTAACGACGTTGGGTAATTAGATTGAGCCCTTAAGTTAGACCGAATGAGACATATATATACATATATATAATAGGTCGAGTATAAGCCAGAAAATGCTAAGAATAAAGAGAATAAAGAGGAAAAAGAACGAAGGGTGAAAGTCGGTCCAAAAGCTTCGAAGGTTTAAGCTGGGGAAAAAAGCACAGAGGATTCATTGCGTTCACAGAAAAGTAATGCGAACATGTTTTATTTTTTCAATAAGCCCCGTTGCCTCTTTGTTTTCCACGTGACGAGCTTGCCTAAAACCGGAAGTGCCGTAATTTCTGATTCTTTGCTTTGAACGGAATTCTAATTATTATTATATTCAATTTCTACAATAAATTATACTTTACAGTATTTTGATAATATTTCGAATAATTGTTTTTTTCATTAAAATAAATTGTCTTAAAAAAAAAATTACACTTTGACATTTTTGCGCATAATTAATGTCACAAATAACTTTGATGAATTCAATTTGAATTTTTTCCATCCATCACCATAAAAAAATATTATCAATGTGGTAATGAAAAAAAAAAAAAAAAAGAAAAAAAAAAACGTCACTATTCGGCCAATTCACCAAAGTGATTTGTGATCCAAAGGTATAAGTTAAAAAAAAAAACGTCCTACACGATTTGCGTCACAGAAACGAATAAATGGGAATCGGAGGAAAAAAAAAACTTCCCAACGAGACTCGAGGATTAGCTTTTGACCTGCTAAATTTTTTTTCTACCTTCACTTCTCCATGGCCCTGTTGATGAGATTATATGTGTGTAATATAAAAAAAAAAAAAGAAAGCTCGTGAAACGTAGGTGTATAATGCGGAGGATATCGAGTCCTGGCGAAGGACACTGAACGAATGAGAGAGAGAGAGAGAGAGAGAGAGAGAGCGAAGAGTCCTTTTTCGAAGATCGTAAATGACCCTCATCAGCTATCTATACCGGAGGAATAAACGATAGAGAGAGAATAGAGCCCCCGGTTTCGATTGGATTTCGAAAGAACACTCATCCAGGAAATCCTGGGCTCTCATCAGTCATCTATTCTTCGCATCGAGGGAAACTTTTTTTTCTCCCTCTCTCGATTAGAACGAGTGAGACAGCTATATGTATATATATATATATATATATATATATATATATATATATATATACATATATATTCACCGAAAGAGGGATGGAACCAAGTTCGTTATTAACGTTGATCGTTAACGATTCTTTTCCAACAATTCGTTTGGCCATCAGGAGCAAAAGCAGAGGTAGCAAATCAACTCGCTTCTTTTTTTTTTTTTCGTTTTTATTTCCTCTTCGCCGTATCATCCCTTTGGACTTTCGAACGAATCGCGATTGCACGAATCCAATTAACCAAAGCCGAGGTAGATTTTTTTTTTTTTTTTTCGAGCCACAGACATTACTCACATTTTTATTTAAAATTTTTTAATTAAACGAAAATTAATTAGTGGCTGGTTAATTAACAACTTCGGTAATGTGCCACGCGATTTGCTGTAGAGCTTAAAATTTTCATGCTCGCTGCAGAATTTCTATGGAAAGATTGTTCATAAAATTTTCCAACTTTTTTTTTGTTTCATTCGAAATTCGTTTTGAATAATTGACATCGACAGCAATATATATTGGTGAAAAAAAAAAAGCTTTGAAATAAAACTGAAATGTTCGTTAATGCGTGGATATGCTACTCGAGGGAGGAACAGATAAAAGATTTCACCGTGAAATTTACGATCAATTTGATTGCCAAGAGGGGTGAGGGCATACGAGAGTCTAATGGGCGATATACCGCGGGGCTGGAGAAAGAGACGTTTCATCGCTCCGGATGAGACTCAAACTTCGTTCGACGCATACGAACTGGATCTCATGATCCAGTGCGGTTCGAGAACGATAAAAGTTCCTAAAAACTTCATTCCCTCATTCGCGAACGACTCAAGTTTTTTACATGAACTTCAACGCCCTCAGTCAGCTGAATCTCGATATATAAGTTTCATTCCCTCAAATCTTTCCCCGAATCGTCGATCAAGGGAGCTTCAGGAAAAACGCTCGATCGAGCAATAAAGTTTTGAAAAACTGCCTATGCGATTTGCGAAAAACAATGAAAGGAATGTTAATTACAGAGATGGATCCCGACTGAAGAGTTAATAATCATAAATTGTTGACGATTCGTGTTAGCGATTTGAGATTTTTTTTTATAAATCAAAATTTATATAAGGTATAAGGGTTGTTGTTTAAAAATTCTTCACTTAATTTCGACGTTCTCGCTCTATAAAAAAAAATGGCTGTATCGTTTATCGTGCGATATCCGTTAGCTCCGTAAATTGCCTCGTTATTCGGGCTTATACGTATACGAAGGGGGGGGACATAATTTTTCACATCATTAGAACGTTAATTGGATTGGGGAGGAGACTGAATTGCCCGATCCGCCTCGTACGAAAAAGGCATATCTCGCGTAATTTAACATGCATGAATTATGTCGAATACGCCTTTGTGTCTTAACGATCGATCGATCTACGAGCTGGAACAAGTGTGTGACGAAGGATCAGAGAGGCACGTATACATATATACGTTTACGAGAAGCGGGGCGAGTTATTTTCACGTGAAAAAGCCACATGTGTATAGGATTGCACACACCGCGCGAGATGCATTATGCATTTGACACATGTGCACATAGTTCTCTCTCTCTCTCTCTCTCTCTCTCTCTCTCTCTCTCTCTCTCTCTCTCTCTCTCTCTCTCTCTCTCTCTCTCTCTCTCTCTCTCTCTCTCTCTCTCTCTCTCTCTCTCTCTCTCTCTCTCTCTCTCTCTCTCTCTCTCTCTCTCTCTCTCTCTCTCTCTCTTGTGCACTTTGATTCCTTTTCCAGCGCACCCTGGTGGTGCATGTGGTACAGATTGCACCGAATAGACATTGTACATACTTTTCACCGGAGAGCATGCACGCGTGACTGACATAAAAAGGGAATTTTTTTCCTTGAGGGATTGTCTGAGCACTCCGACAATTTTCGTTCCAGCTTTACTCTTCGGAGCTCTGTCCCAAAATATCTACAAGGCTTTCGACGTTGAATGAAATTCAAAAAAATTTTAACCCTTCCTTCAACCAACATTTTCGCCTTTTTCAGCCTCCTTTCGACCTAAATTTCATCTCTGAATGTCTGGAGGATCAAACTCCCCTCCCCCCCCCCCCCCCGTGCCTTTATTTTTTTTTTTAATTTTCGTTGTCTCGCGTTGCAGAAGCGACGAATTCAAAACGGGGAATGATGTGAGAGAGTCGAGCGGCCAAGAGCCGAACCGGAGCGAGGGACGACTAGACCAAATCACGAACACGTGGCGGGACGTTAAGCGGGGTGAGTTTTCGCTTTTATCTTCAAATAAATAATACTCGCGCACGGATTGTGTATTCTTGAAGAATATTTACGTTAAAGTGCACTCATATCCTACCGCTATTGCCTTTCACTTACTCGCAGAGATCCTCAAAATGAAAAATAAAAACTCTGAATCAGTGCAAGGACACTTGCACGCACTGAACTAATGCGACATTGCGACGAAATAGTCAAAATAAGGCTGTGTAATTTTATAAAATATAAAATAATATAGCGATAGATATGAAAAAAAAGTTTTTGAAATTAATTAAATTCCACGGAGTCTGGAATCGACTCGATTCAAGTCAATTTTCGTAATGCAATTTTGTGATTAGAAAGGCCAAGAGGGAGATATCTGGATGGTTCATTATTCCCCAGTGACCATCGTCCGGCACGAGGCACACAGTCCAGTCATTCTAACCATTTTATCTGCAATCTTCTACAGAATTGATTTTGCTTTTGGAAAAGGTTCAGGGATGACCCCTGAGTGTAAATTTAAGTTGGAAAAAACGTTTTATAAAATATCTCGTGAACCATGCATCGTACGACAAATATAGCAGAGACCATTTTTGTAGATAATAACATTTTATACAACTTTTATTTCAAACTTTTTTCCTCTATAGTGCATGGTTTTCGATTTATAGCACGGCGAACTTTTCCAAACATCCTTATTGCTTAACAGTAAAAATAGTGATGTTTTGGTAAAGTTTGCCACACTGTAGATCAAAAACCATGCACTATACAGGAAAAAGTTTTAAATAAAAGTTGTAGCGAATTTTGTCATCTACAAAAAAGGTTTCAACTAATTTTGTCGTGAGATACACGGTTCACGAGATATTTGATAAAACGTGTTTTCCAAGATGGTGGCTGGAGCTCGACTTCCCGCGTCCCGCTAACTTGAATTTACAATCAAGGGACTCTCCACTCTCCTCAACCTTTTTTCAAAATCAAAATGAATTCTGTAGAAGATTGCATTATGAGCCTACTTTTTCGACTAGAATGACTGGACTTCCTTGAGCGAGAGACGAATTCTGGTATTTCGATAAATAAATTCTCGAGCGCAACGTCGCGAGCTTACAGAGAATGAAGGAGAGATTCACGTACTTGAGCTGAGAGAAATTCTTGTTCTCGCAGTCTTCTCCCTTTCGCGGTTGAGCTTTCTCGGTTCACGAAAATCTACTCAGGTTTTCCCGAAATTAAATTGCCGCATATATACATATACAATATAAATATATAAATAAACACATATATATATACATAATCTTTGACATTGCGAACGACGTGAACTCTCAACGAAATTCTTATCGACTCCGACGCACTCATCTTCGAGACTGTTTGCCTTGGTACACTACACATGGCTGGATAAGTGTCCGTATATTCACATAAATATATACCCGTAGCTCACTGATGGCTCTATACTGGCAATTTTTCTCACGACGCGATCGCGCACAGTGATCGCGTCATGAAACTCACTGGGGTGGAAAATTTTCCCTCGAGTGGTGACAGATGAAAAATAAATAAAAATGACTCGATTTAAATTAAGGAGGAACGTGACTCATTTATTTTCGATGCTTAAAAAAAAAACTGGATTTTTCATCGTGTCTCGTAGTCTTCGACAGATCACCAAGAAATAATTGTGACTAAAAGCATCAATTATCGGCCAAGTTTTGGATTCACTATCGGGGATCTTTCTGTAAGTTACACAGCTTGGTGTCTGTGTTGAAAAACACGTGGAATAATTTTTTCCGATTTTCTCCTTCATTTTTTCAGCTACCATTG
Organism: Rhorus exstirpatorius; assembly: GCA_963564615.1. NCBI lineage: Eukaryota > Metazoa > Arthropoda > Insecta > Hymenoptera > Ichneumonidae > Rhorus > Rhorus exstirpatorius. Next base: position 9,856,480 of record OY751322.1, on the reverse strand, counting down.
GGTAGCTCTGGAAAACCTCTGATTTAAAACTGTTTTTTTTTTTTTTCATTTAATTTTGGTGGCTTTAATTTAAAAAAAAATCAATTCCATAATTTTTTTGTAAAAAAATTTCACCTCTCCGAAAAAAAATATAGCCTATGAGTCTCAACTCTTTGAGGAAACGAGTGAAATTTAGATTTTACTGAACCCTCAAATTCTCCAAAAGAGAAAAAAAAAAATGTGCACTTTTTCTTATCACTGCATCGTTATTTTTCGTGTTTTTTTTTTTTCCCCCTCGTCATTATCGCCTATAATTATATCATTCAACGATATCATTGCGATTTATCATTGGTACTGATTGTGAACCGCCGTCATTGCGATGCACGATCAGTCTCAATGATCGCAATCAGTCATCGTGATGAGAGAGTCAAGATGGAAAAATTAGAAAATCGGGCAAAGCTTTTAGCTCCAGCGTCGAATTTGTGGCGGTAAATTTTTTCGTCGTGGCAAAATAAGAGATTGATCAATCAAGGGTTGAATGTGCAGGGAGGAATGGTTTTATTCCCGAGGGGCCAGAATGAGACAAAAAAGGCCTTGTGGCCCAAAGAAATGGCTGAGTAACGGTACGAGGTAAGCACCCTATAGCTCTATACATAGACGAGAGACGCGGTATAGGTGAAGCCTGTGGATTATACCAAGGAAATTCTTTTCTTGCTGAATACGCGGGGGCGATCGTCGAGTGAGTCTTCCTTGAAGACAAAGCGACTTTGATCGCCGTTGCGAGTAGCAATCTATACAGGAGGAGGAAGAACGTTTTGGAATGAGAATATCGGCTCCAACCCCATTTTCCCCTCTCAAGCAGAGAAGTGGGTACTCGGTAATGAAAGTAGAACAAGAGAGAGAGAGAGGGAGAATGAGTGAAAAGGATTGTGCATGAAACCTCTGGATTCCTTTTCTCTCTCTCTCTCTCTCTCTCTCTCTCTCTCTCTCTCTCTCTCTCTCTCTCTCTCTACGTATATAGGTAAAAAAAATCCATATTTCTCCACGTGAATCTACGAAAATGTGAAAAATAAAAAGGAAAATTGTGGTCTCGCATGGCAGAGAAAAACTTTCCGCTACTTCGCGAAGAAGGAAACCCCCCAAGAGCTCGGGAATAAGGAGGGTTGTGAGAGGAAGAAAAAAAGAAAAATAAAATCGAACAAAGACTACCCAGAGTTCCCGATGCTCGGGTGCAACAGGCCGGTTATTTTAATGGGGAAATTCCACGGGTCGTGAATCAAAACGGAACTGCGAAAAAAAAGAAGAATAAAAATGTCCAAAAAAAAGGGGGGTGGGGGAGATTTTTTCCAGCCCCCCCCCCCCCCCCTTGTTCTCTGCTGTAAATTCTCCAATGATAGTAACCGTGAGAGATGCGTTGGAATAAAAAAAAAAAAAGACGAGGGGTTGAAAAAAGTTCGGGGGTGGAGAGAAGGGGTGAGAGGAAATGAAGGTTAGATCGTCCGAGGGGTTTCTAAGGGTGTTCGAACATTCGTTCTTGTTTTATTTTAACTTTCATTTTCTTTCTTTTACTTTTGTTCCTCGTTCGCGGTTATGAAACGAGCCTCCTTTTTTCTTTCTATATCGTGTCTGCAAGCTTTTTTTTTCCCCCATAGAGAAGGGAAGAGCGCGTGAAAAACGGAGCTTAGAGTTTTTTTTTTATTTCTAAGAAAGTTAAAGGAAGAAAAATACTTTGGCATAATTTAGGTGGGTGAATGAAAAAAAAAAAAGTAAAAAATGATGCTCGAAGGTAAATTATAATTTCTCACCCCTATAGGGGTGAGAAAAAATTGGGTTTTGTTCGTGGGAGTTTAATGACGAAGAATTCGTCTCAATTCATCGCCCCCGGGTATATTTCGAGATATTTAAGGGGTAAACATTTTCTCTTTTTCCCCAGAGGCCACAGAGAGAGAGAGAGAGAGAGAGAGAGAGAGAGAGAGAGAGAGAGAGAGAGAGAGAGAGAGAGAGAGAGAGAGAGAGAGAGAGAGAGAGAGAGAGAGAGAATGACGAGATCCGTGAAGCTCACGAGAAACTCGACTACGACACGAAAATTAAATCATTTATTGTGGACTTCTAGAATCGTCGAGCCAAGGGATCTCTCGGGGCTTTAGCGTGGATTCCCTCTCTGTACCCCTGAGGCGATCCTCGGTATATTAATTGATATGATGAGTAGCGAGACCAACGGGACAGATAGCTGAGAATAATTATTTAATGAGCGAGGGAATAGTTTTAAAAAAGATTTTTTTAACCCGAATAAACTAATTATTCAGTATTTTTAATGGTATTTCATGCTCGATTGATTTCGCAAGTCTGTTAATTTGTCAACGAGAGAGATACAAATATAGTTGGGGAAAAAAAATTTTCGACTATCCCAAAAGGTAGTTTTTTAAAATTCAATCGATCAATAATTATTGAATTTAATTTTTGCGAGACTATGACAGTCATTTTTTCAGCTGATCCTTCACTTGGGGGAAACAATCATTGCAAATTGTTGTTGACCCTAGGTTGCCACACTTATTTTTTGCCTGCGTAGCTACCACACTGGGGTCCCGTGGATCCCACGCAGATTTTTCCTCATAACTTCGGCTAAATTTGACATATTTAAGTGGTTTTTTTTTTTTTTTATCGATATGGAGAATTAATCGAGGAGCCGGACCATGATAAAAAAAAATTGATAGAACGCAAAAGCTCTGAGTAATGCGGGATTGAAGAAGGAAAAACGTCCAAAAACACAAAATAAATAGCGATTTTCCACTTTTTTTTTCAAAAATTCATATTTTTTTTGCTAGTGGACCGATTTCAAAAGCTCTCGCAGATTCACGAAGGGCACATTCGAAATCATTGTTTAAACAAAGCATTGTTTGAAAAATTTTTAGGGAATGTTTTTTTTTGTCATGTGAAATGAATTCGTTGATTTTTCTGACAACGCATGAATTTTTTAAAAATTTTTTCTATCATTTTGAAATGTCGGTTTTCGGAAATTTGTAAAGATTGTATTTACGAAACTATTCATTCAATGCCCTGGAAACTTCTTAATTGTAATATACAACATTTTTACGAAAACATATCCAAAATTCACGATTTTTCCTTCATTTTTCTAAATAAAAAAATTTTCGAAAACCGAAATTTCAGAATGATAAGAAAATTTAAAAGAAAATCATGCGTAGTCAGAAAAATCAACGAATTCATTTCACGTGTCAAAAAAAAACTTTCCCTAAAAATTTGTTAAACAATGTTTTGTTTATAAAATTTATTGATAACTTTTTGGTATTATTATTATTCAAAATTAATCTTCTTATCGTCTTTATTGTGGTTGAATTTTTTCCGATTTTTATCTTATCATATAGTGTGCAATATTGTCGACGAAAGTCACTTTCGGTTCCGGTACGTCCGATACATCCTTGATCAAATTTTTTGGCGATATTTAACGTTCGCTGCTAGTTCTCTGAGAGATTTAGTCACACGTATATATGTATAGCAACATTCAACAAGTTGAAAACAACGCCAATACGGAAGGGAAGGAAAACAAGATCTTACGAATGTGTAAAGTGAAGTATTTATTAGTTGTCCTTTTTTTCGATACGATAAGGATCAATTTAAATGTTTATCAGGACACTGCACAAGTATTGCATAACAAAGAGCGATGTGCTTGAATTATCCCAGCTTTCTGGTTGTGGACGAGACTGGAGCAGCGCTTTTATACACAGCTGCGCATCTTTACGGCGGGTTTCCATTCTCAAATATTATATCGAACAAGTATACAATATAATGAACATAAAATGAAGTGAATTGGAAGAAATACTTGCTCTCAAAAAAGTTGCGTCGCTACCATACACACTGGGGTCTCGTGGATCCCACACTGAGTTCAGGATGCGCATTGCTCGATGGTTGAGCGGCATAATCGACTCGCACCGTTCACGTCCATCCACCAAGGGGACCCCAAACTTTTTTTACGTCACGGTCCCGAGATCATCCCCTCCCAATTATTCAAGGGCTGGTTCATGAAAAATTGGGCTGGGGCCCCTTGGGATCCCAGAGTGGTAACCTAGGGTTAGTTATGCCCAGAGGCTTTGATCAAGGTAATTCGAGATGCTCGAAGAAGAATTTTAAATTTAAAAAAAAACTTTGAAAGTTTTTTTTTAAACTGCATTGGTTCGAGTTCATAATTAATGGAGAGCATTTACGCGCTTGACGTTGAGTGGTAATATAGGGAAAAAGCGTGGTCCAGAGCGAACTGAGAGGAGAAAGCCACGTGAAAAGAGAGAGAGAGAGAGAGAGAGAGAGAGAGAGAGAGAGGTTGACCGATAACGAGCTATTAATACCAGGAGATTAAAACACGATTAATCGTCCTCGTGGCTTTATCGTTCTCTCTCTCTGGTGCTCTCGTCGATAGTGGGAAATTACTCTTGCAGCAGTGTTGGTATGGAAAATCCATCGAATATATGCATCCAACCAAGGAATTCTTGACCACGTCAGGAAAAACCTTACCCGATGAATTTTCATCACACTTTTAACATTTAATTTTGTTCGATGCAACTTAAAAAATTTAATCATCGAAATATGTTTGACTGGGATGCCTTGATTTTTAATTTAAAAAAAAAACCAACCGAAAGTGACTTTCGTCGACAATATTGCATAGTTTATGATAAAATAAAAATCGGGAAAAATTCAACCTCAATAGAGACGATAAGAAGATTAATTTTGAATAATAATAATACCAAAAAGTTATCAATAAATTTTTTAAACAAAACATTGTTTAACAAATTTTTAGGGAAAGTTTTTTTTCGACACGTGAAATGAATTCGTTGATTTTTCTGACTACACATACATTTTTTCAAACTTTTCTTATCATTTTGAAATTTCGGTTTTTTAAAAATTTTTAATTTTGAAAAATGAAAGAAAAATCATGAATTTTCGACATGTTTTCGTAAGAACGTTTTATATTACAATTAAGAAGTTTCCAGGGCATTGAACGAATAGTTTCGTAAATACAATCTTTTCAAATTTCCGAAAACCGACATTTCAATATGATAGGAAAATTTTTAAAAAATTCATGCGTTGTCAGAAAAATCAACGAATTCATTTCACATGACAAAAAAAAACATTCCCTAATAATTTGTTAAGCAATGATTTATTTAAATAATTTATTGATAACTTTTGGACATTATTATTATTAAAAATTAATCTTCTTATCGTCTTAGTTGTGGTTGAATTTTTTCCGATTTTTATCTTCTCATGTAGTACGCAATATTGTCGACGAAAGTCACTTTTGGTTGGGAAGGTACGTCCGATACATCCTTAAATTCATTTATATATTTTCGTAAATCGTACGAGTCAAGTGTCAAAAGATTTTCCAAACAAAAAAAAAAATAAGAATTAAAACCTTGTAATGAAAATGAATAATTATACGAAAATACAATAATTTATTTATTCACGATTAAAAATAATTGTTTAGAGTATACCTAGCTCTCACAGTGACCATCTCTCCATAATAAACTCCCAACAGAGAACGTGGTCGTCGAGGTTAATTGAACGAACAATGCCAGCTGTGCTAATTAAACAGTCTTTGCACCCATTAATTAAATAATAAATACACCGGCTCGTCCACATCAAGAACGACTGGAATATATTACGAATAATAGATTGAGTGTATACGATTATTCATTCATTTTGCATAACCACACACACACACACACACACACACTCAACCACACACCCGGCTGATCTACAAATTAATTAATGAATTAATTATCACAACAAGTTCTTGCTGACTGACATATATATATACCTGTCGTGCACAATTATAGAAATTCGCACTGTTTGCGAATACACATGAGCCACGAGGTTAGAGCAAAAGTTTCGTCAAAACGCGTGGATTCGCGTTTTGCAATTTTAAAATTAATCATGCAGCTTTTATCAAGGTATGCCTGGAATTTCAAAAGTTCCTGCCATCATTTTCACTGAATGTCCGAAAATTAAACATCACGCATGCATCGACAATTCTCATTCGACTTTGAAGAAAATTGTAATCCTAAATTTTGATCTTCAAAGTAATTTTGAAAAATCATAAATTAAGGTTTAAAAAAAAACCCTACACTTCGATCGTTTCACATTCTAATAGCCCAGTCGATAGGCCACAAATCATACTGAAAAATTCTGCACAATTTTTTTCAAAGTTGCATGCGTTTTATTGACAGATGAGGAGCTTAACTTGAAAAGTCTGCGGTCACGCGTATCCGGCGGAAGTCGCCATCTTGAAAATCGTGTTTTATATCATATCTTGAAAATGGCTGACTTTGGGATAAGAAACATTGAAATCTTTTTTGTAGATAATTAAATTCCTCATCTTTTTTGTGACGAACTTTTTTTATTTTAACTTACCGTTTTTTAATTTAAGCTTGTTTAGTGTCGCAAATCTTCTTTTTTCCCCTAAAACTTCCTTAAAAATCGGAGAGCTGCTAAAATTTTTTAAATCTTTTTTATTCATTATTAAATTTTCTACAAATTTTCTATATAACTTTTTTCCACAGAACTAATACTTTAAAAGTTGTTCACAGTTTAATATGGCGCTATCTCAATGAACGCATTGAAATAGGTAAAGGAAGAAAAAAATTAATAATTCTTGATTAAGTTGCTTACCTGCATAAAGAAAAAAGCAGTCCCATCATCGGAGCATTTTTATCATTGACTGTTAATGAATTTTGCGTAATTTTTTACTTTATAAAATATTAATATGATTGTTTACAGAGTCGATAAAGAATTCCAAGTCAGGAAATAAGGTTACAAAAAGTTAATTGATTGGTATTATAAGATTATAAATTACATAGAAAAATTTATTCCAGCCTTCTACGCTTTTCAGATGTAGACAGACATTCCTCTCCATCAGAACATTCTTCTGAATGCTCAGAGTCACTATCCGTCTCCTCCATTGGTGTTTGCATTAATTTTAATGCATTTATTAAACATTCATTCTCATGATCAATATCAAAATAAATATTTTTAGATATTTAGAGTATGGAAACCATCGACTCGGATACCTTTATAGAGAGACCTTCAAAAACTCCCAATGAGCGGATGTTCATGACTATATATATATATATATTGCATCGTCGAAACAACCAGCTCGTTAACCGCAGTCTAGACGCCACGTCATTCTTGTATTTAACTGTTAATAACTTTCAAAGTATTAGTTCTGTGGAAAAAAAGTTATATAAAAAATGTGTAGTAAATTTAATAATAAATTAAAAAGATAAGAAAAGTTTTATCAGTACACCGATTTTTAAGGGAGTTTCAGAGGAAAAAAGAATATTTTCGACACGAAACAAGCTGTAATTAAAAAACGGTGAGTTAAATTTAAAAAAGTTTTTAATAAAAAAACACGAGGAATATAATTACTATCTACAAAAAAAGGTTTCTATGTTTCTTATCCTAAAGTCAGCCGTTTTCGAGATATGATATAAAACGTGTTTTTTCAAGATGGCTTCTTCCGCCGGATACGTGTGACCGCAGACTTTTTAAGTTAAGCTCCTTATCCGTCAATAAAACGCATGCAACATTAAAAAACTTGTACAGAATTATGCATTACGGCCCCCTATAAATTAAATCCCTGTTGACTAGGCTACAAGAACACCCAAAGATACATACTCTTGTAATTTTTGGCCTGTGTGTCGAATCGGTATAAATATAATATCTATGATATTCTCTCCTTCTCCTCCTCCTCTTCCTCTTGGTAAACATACGAAACTCGGGAGAACGGCACGTGTGTGTACATTATTACGCGAAAGGCGTGCGCATTCCCCGAGAGTCTGCGGTCGTGAAAATTTAATTAAAACACGTCCAACGTTGAGCATGAATAGGGAGGGGTTTTGGGTTACGTGGCCAAAGGGTTGTTTTATATACATATACGCAAACTACGTCAAAACAACGCGCAAAGAACGTGTATGTGTGATAGAGAGCTCTCCGTGTACCGCATAGCGGGGATCTCTGACAGCGTTATACCTGTGCAATTGCAACGTTGGCTCATAATACGCATATATATGCGCTCAATCTCGTTCGAGTCGTTCGTATCAAACGAGCCCGTCGGACTGTCCTAAAACCGTTCACGCTCTCCGTTTTTTAATTCTTGGTTATAAAAAATTTTACGACCCATGTAATAAATAAATAACGTCGTAATAATAAATAAATAAAAAAAAACGTCATGTTTTAAATTTTTTTGCAACGAACAAATCCGGCAAATAAGGGTGAAAAATTTATCGTAGAAGAGACACCTTCAACGAGCCTATTGTTTAAAAATAAATATTCTCCCACCCTATCACGGTCGCATTATAAGGGGTAACAGCACTCTAGGATTTTGGAAAATTCGATTTTTTTTTTCACTTAAAAAATATTTTAGGGTCATAAAAATAATATCCAGTTGGTCCTATAGTGAAAAAAAAATTTTTTTAAGTTCAATTCTCGATTTTGCCACAGTGCCTCGGAGCGTGAGCTGAGCACGATGAAAACTTTAAGCGCATTTTTCTCGAAACCACTTTTTTCAAACTGTTTAAAAATAATTTTTAAAAAATTGTTTAAAAAAATTTTTTTTAATTAAAATTTAATTAAATTTAATTTAATTAAAAAATTAATAAAAATTCAATTTTTAAAAAATTAATAAAAATTCAATTTTTAAAAAATTAATAAAAATTCAATTTTTAAAAAATTAATAAAAATTCAGTTTTTAAAAAATTAATAAAAATTTAATTTAAAAATTTTTTTTTTTTTTAATTGTTTAAAAATAAATATTCTCCCACCCTATGACGGTCGCATTAAGGGGTAACAGCACTCTAGGATTTTGGAAAATTCGATTTTTTTTTTCGCTCAAAAAATATTTTAGGGCCATAAAAATAATATCCAGTTGGTCCTATAGTGAAAAAAAAATTTTTTTGAGTTCAATTCTCGATTTTGCCGCAGTGCCTCGAAGCGTGAGCTGAGCACGATGAAAACTTTAAGCGCATTTTTCTCGAAACCACTTTTTTCAAACTGGGAGGACAAATTACTTGAATGGATTGATTTAAAATTTTGACAGTAGCTTCACAATTACATTCTCTATATGGGAGTACGTGGCCGTTTTTTTTTTTCATATAATGTGAAATTTTTTTTTTATAAACAATTTACTTCTTATTTTTTGGCCAAAAATCGATTTATTTTTTCAAAAGTGCATCATTTCTACAAAATTTGATTTTTGCCCCATAGGCAATAGTATATAGATTTTTTTTAAATTTTGGTTTTTTGTTCCAGGTCTTATACTTTCCTCCCGCGTATAGGAGTTTAAAAAAAAGTGATTTCAAAGATTGACTTAGTCGCCGCCATTTTGCATCAAAATGATAATAAAATTTTTTTTTTTTTTTCATACTTCAATATGCGTTAAATAAAGCCTCTGAAAAGAAACCCTATTCCTTTTTCCATACTCCCAAAATAAATCGTCAAAGTTAGGCCTTTTTCGGCCGTTGGAGTGGTGTCACCCTTTAAGACAGTCGTCTGGTGTAGAAGCCTAAAAAAGGTGATTTTTTGTGATTTTTTTTGCAAGGAAAGAAAGAAAAAGAAGGAAAGAAACTTCTTGAAAATTATATTCTACTTTAACACACATTTCAAGGATACAAAAAGAAAATTTTATCAACTAATTGTCGCAAAATGGCGGAGTATTAAATTGACCATAGAAGCGCCTCGCCGCCGGAGTCTCGAACTAGCGGGCGTGATAGCAAAAAAACTATTTGACCTATCGACCCAAACCAAAGTTCATTCTCTGGATTATTAAAAACAATCCTATTCAACTAAAAACATTCATAAAAAATTCATTTTACACTATTTTTATTGCACGACGGAAAAAAAAATTGTAAAAATCGTCACTTTTTTGTTCAAGCTCGAAAATTAATATGGTTTCACGGTTTTTTCTGGATTTTTTTTAGTTCATCGATGATAAAAATATACGTCAATTAAAAATAATTGTGATTTTTTCGTTCCAAACAAGAATTAAGGATGTATGAGCACAAGGTGGCGGGGTATAAGCCAAAACGTGGGCGCGGGTGAGTGCGGTGAGCGAGGGGCACGCATGAAACAAGAGAGAGTCGGACCGCTTATTATGCGACGCACGCGAAAAATTTCCTTAAAATCGATAATTGTATGTCAAAAGGTTCGTTGACCCCCATTTTTTATGGAACGTATGTAATCGTGATAGTTTTCTGAACATTTAACAGTTTTAATATTGATCGGATCTGATCGTGAAAGATACGAATTTCTGTTTCAAAGTTGCGTCAGCCCAGAATTCGTATATGGCGTGGGATAAATATCTTGATTTGACGAATTAATTACTCGCGTAAAGAGTCGTTAACCCACTTTGAAATTTTGCAGGTTTTATCCTATAAACTTCTGCTACACCATATAAAAAATTCAGATTTTTATATGATCGTGAAGCTAGTGCTCATACATCCTTAAGCGCGCCATCTTTCCCGCCAGTTGGAGACTCCAGCGGCGAGGCGCTTCTATAGTCAATTTAAGACTCCGCCATTTTGCGACAATTAGTTGAAAAAAAAATTTTTTTACACTCTTCAAATGTGTGTTAAAGTACAATAAAATTTTCAAGAAACTCCGTTGTTTCTTTCCTTATAAAAAAACATCACCAAAAATCACTTTTTTTTAAGGTCAATCAACCCGATAGAATTAATTTCATTAATCTTTTTGCTTTCTCGTGTTATTGTTGATACAAAATACGTTGGAATATCATGAAAAATTAACTAAAACAAAATTATTAATTTTAGACTTGGTGTTCGTTTTGCTCCACTCTCCCTTGTCCGTGCTTTCATAACTATATACTAAATCAGGGATGAGAGAGTTTTGGCTTGTGGGCCAGTGCAGCGCCCGAATTCCCGAAGGGATCTCGCAAGCGTCCCATAAATATGTAATGTACGTATTTCTCCTCCCATTTGTCGGATAGGAAAGCATGGCTGCATACGAGTGTTGTATGTCCTCTGTGCAAAGATAGAGGATATACATCTCTCTCTCTCTCTCTCTCTCTCTCTCTCTCTCTCTCTCTCGCGAAAATGGGTAAACAAGGTCGGTCCAGCAGGAGTAAAATCGTGCCACCCATGACTCTCCCCGCCCTATATTTCCACGACAGAGGGTTGCCTAGGCTCGCACAACGATAATTATTCCAAAGCCGTTTCGCTGTCTGGTCGATCGAAGCTCGCCCATTACTAAGCGACACGACGGTTAACCGAGTGTTTACCAAAACCTTGATATATACACACATACGACTGTGCTCATGTTTATCTGCCTTGGCGCATATTCCGGCGTCAGTATGTCGAGCTTCTCTGCGGCAAACCGGTCGCGGGGGGCAATTGGGGAAAACGAGACTGTATAGTGTACCAGTTTGTCGTTGTACGCTTTATCGATATTATATAAAGGCTCACATGGCGCGGGCAAATTCTGCAGACGATTCGAACGCGAGACTCGAAGAAAATAAAAAATGGTGCCTGGGGTCCCTCGAGCAAAAATCATCCAAATGTATATACTTTTGACTTGGAATTTCACTTTTCATTTGTAGCAAAGTGTACTTTTGTTTTCGCTCCGCTGTTGTAAAAAAAAAATAGCATGTTCACCTCGGAGAAAATGGTCGTTTTTGCGCCTCGTATGAAGTTGAGAACACTTCGGCTTCGCCTCGGTGCTCAACTTCATCCTCGGCGTGCAAACGACCGTTTTCTCGCTCTCGGTAAACAATATACGAAACACGAAACGAAGTTCGTTGGATGTCGTTGATCTTAGTTCAGTATGTATATATAGCGGATAATATAAAAGCTAAATTGACTAATCCTAACTGATGGGTGTGGACTTTGCTCTCGTCCTCGGGGTTTCCAAAAAATAATATTATTATGGTTGTTTCGATCTATTACGTCTTTCAATAAAATTTTTCAAAATCTTTCAGATGATATGGGTTATCAGCTGGTCATTATCGATCTTATAGAATTGAGATTCGTGAAAAAAAAATAATTAATTTTTTTCATCCCCTTTTTTTCGACGATCGTAATGTCTTAGCTTCCGTTTGACCGTTTCAGGGCCAAAGGGGTAGCTTTAAAAACCTCAAGAGTAGACTTGAAAAATGGCATTTGATTTATCCCCTCATCTCAAATTTTCGTAATCCGAGGAGGACTTTGAAAATCATCGAGAAACGATGAAAAGGGAGAAATTTACGAAAATTGGTGGTTCGAATAAAAAAAAAAAATCGTGAAAAATATAAAACAAAAACAATAGAAAAAAAAACCAAATTTTTGGAACTTTTTTAATTATACGTTGCGTGAACGTTTTTTTTTTTTTTAAATAATAATTGTCTTTTGAACAAGATGGCATTTAATTTCTGGAGAGCGAAGATGAAAATGTTGCCTTTGACATGCTCGCCTGACGACGAGAACGATCGAAGATAGAACTTTTCCTCCGGCGAGCCAGACGTCCCCTCCGGGTGATCCCAAATTTTTCACTACCCTTAACACCACCCGGAGGAATATCTCAGACGTACAACACGCTTATAAGGGGAAAGATATGAGGCGCGTAAAAGATAAGGGATGAAAATTATCGGATGCACACCACGTTGGATGCCGAGGGAGAAAAAGAGAGATAAAAAGAGAGGGAGAGAGAGAGAGAGAGCGAAAAGAAGTAGAGAAAACTTTACGAGAACCACCCATCCGTTCAACCATCCCGGAAGTAGGTCGAGCCTCGTTCTCTCTCCCTCTCGCATCTCAGATATGCCGTTCCCAGGAGTATAAGTTCACTCGCGGATATAAGTTTTATTTTTTCGGAAAAAAAAAAAAAAATTTCCTCCACCTATGATCCGTGAGAACTTGCAAGCCAGCATAACAATATTTTTGATTTTTTTCAAATCCAATAATAAAATACTAAATCGAATCTCATATTGACGTCAAGCTCGATCCTTCGGAGCTTCAATGAAATTCAAATAAGCTCAAAATTTCATTAATTACTGGTTATTTTTGAAAAAAAAAAAAAAACCATTCTAGAGTCAAAAAGAATTTATTTTTAGCATTCTCATTCCTTTTCTTAAAGTTCCGATCTTGTGACAGTACGAAAATTGGAGCATATGATGAGAAAAAAAGTCATTTCTTTGCTCTATTGGTTGCAGCGTTCAGCCTGCTGTGCGTCAAGACATTCTCGTCCAACGCAGCGATGCTGGAGGCACCGCCCGGAAGCCGGGAGGATCTCGTGGAAGCGGCGAGAACACCTTGCACACCCACAGGTATTTTTAATTTAAACAAAAAAAAATAAAAACGTGTAATTATTTGTAGACGATAAATATTCCAAATAAAATCGAGAAATATTCGGTGTTGGTCAAAAAAAAAAATCTCAGCTTTCGAATAAAAGGATCGCCGATGAGCTCAGATGCTCGAAAAACACTCGAAAAAAAATTTCCAAAATTGCGAAAAAAAAATATATATTTTCAGCCACGAGTACTCTCCTATCTACATTCGAAAATTTTTTTTTTTTTCCGGGTTCCCCACTTTCTTTTACCTACTTCATAATTTTACCAGACCGGAGCAAGTCGTATTTTGAGTATAAAAAAATTTATTTAATTTTTTTTTACGTCGAAGACGAGGGGCTTTGGGAAAATCATTCATATATCATACGGAAGAAGCAACCGAAGTGTACTCGCTTCTCGCGATGGGATATAAAAAAAAATCAGATTTCTGGCTGGATAAATTCAAATATGGATAGTAATTGCGAAAGAGTCATCTCTCATCGTAAGCAATCGTCTCAGCGTCGATGTAATACCGGTGTGTATTTTCTCACGAATAACTCTCATCATCCACGTTACATGCAATGTGTGTGTGTGTGTGTGTGTGTGTGTGTGTGTGTGTGTGTGTGTGTGTGTGTGTGTGTGTATGTGTGTACGTATATATGATAAACATCCCTTGACAACGACACGTATTTTCACGTGAATCATGTCGCAGGATGAAGAGAAACGCGAGAGTGCTTTCTGGGTCCATCGATCATGCAATTTTGGCTCTCTCGTCGCGTCGTTGGAATTCAGAATATTTTTATATAAGACATTCGCCGGCTCAACGTCTCAATTTACGTATGACACGAAAAAAAAAAAATAATAATAACTCTCCCCCACAATGAAACTTGGCCAGAGTAAAAATTGCTAAAATTTTTTCACGAAATATCATTGCTAAAAATTCATCACTAATATCGTATGAATTTAGGCTATCGAGAATTTACGGATTCCGAAGCAATGACAGAAATTTTTTAATGAAAAATTTATAAAATTTTATGAAATTCTTTTATTAAATTTTTCGCTCAGATCAATTTTTTATCGTGGCGAATTAACGAAACATTTTATTTTATCAAATTTGAAATAAAATCTAACAGTTGGCACGGAATTTCCCATATTATGTGGCTGATGCTGTAACGATGGATAAAAGGCGCCACAGTGGCGCGTCTATCTGGCGTCGATCCCGTATATCCACTTTTAGACTCTCTCTGTTACATCCCCCCCCCCCCCCCCCCCCCAAACCGTTTCATCCCCTCGACAGTTTTCTCTCTGATACACGCTACCCACATTATTGTTCCTAGAGATTCAATTCGCTGTATGCATATATAAAGTAGCACGGATGTAAGCATCCTAGGAAATATAGTCCAGTCAATCTAGCCAAAAAAAGGAGGTTCACAATGAAATGTTCTATAGAATTGATTTTTTTTTTTTTCGGAAAAGGTTCAGGGCACCTTTTTTGGTTCAGGGAGATCTTGGAAAATATGTTTTATCAAATATCTCGTGAACCGTGCACCGTACGATAAAAGTAGTTACAACCTTTTTCGTAGATAATAAAATTCTCTACAACTTTTGTTGATAACTTTTTCTTGTATAACGCATGGTTTTTTATTTATAGCACGAAAAACTTTTTCAAGCATCACACCATTTTTACTGTTATACCAACCGTTAAGTGTATATTTAGCAATAATCGTATTTGGAAAAGTTTGCCGCGCTATAAATCAAAAACCGTGCACTGTACTGGAAAAATGTTCGGATAAAAGTTGTAGAGAATTTTGTCAATATCTGGTGAATTTTATCAAATATCTCATGAATCGTGCATCGTGCGACAAAAGTAGTTGAAATCTTTTTTGTAGATAATGCAATTTTCTACAACTTTTAGCTGAAACTTTTTCCTGTATAGTGCATGGTTTTTTCTTTATAGCGCGGAAAACTTTTCCAAGCATCACGCCATTTTTACTGTTACATCAACCGTTAACTAAATATTTACTAAATATTTAGCAATAATCGTAATTGGAAAAAACCGCCGCGTTATGAATCAAAAACCGTGCACTATGGAGGAAAAATATCCGAATAAAAGTTTTATTTTATCAATAGCTCGTAAATTTTATGAAATATCTCGTGAACTGTGCACCCTGCGACAAAAGTAGTTGAAAACTTTTTTTTAGATAATAAAATTCTCTACAACATTTGTTAAAAACTTTTTCATGTATAGTGCATAGTTTTTCATTTATAGGGCGGAAGACTTTTCCCAGCATCACACAATTTTTACCTTTATATCAAACTGTTAACTGTATATTTAGTAATAATCGTATTTAGAAAAGTTTACCGCGCTATAAATAAAAAACCGTGCACTATACAGGAAAAATGTTGTGATAAAAGTTGTAGAAAATTTTGTTATTTACAATAAAGATTTCTACTATTTTTGTCATACGATGCACAGCTCACGAGATATTTAATAAAACGTGTTTTCCAAGATGGCGGCTGAAGCTCAAACCCCTCCCCGAATCCCGCTAACTCGAATTTACCATCAGGCGACACCCCTGAAACTTTCCCAAAAGTAAAATCAATTCTGTAGAAGATTGCAGAAAATATGGCTGGAATGACTGGACTAAAGGGTGATGGAAATGATAGGCTGGACTCGTTTTATCTCGACTCATTTTTTGACAGCTCGCGATATCCGGCAACGAAAGAAAGTTCCCCGTCCCATTTATCTCTCGCCAACGTGTGTAACGCTGACTAATGGACCATGAGATCCGCGTTCAATGCGGCCCTTGCGCGCGGAATGCGGGTTAAACGACAAAACTTTCAACCGTCCCCTGTCGTCGAATTAACCTTTCGTTATTATCGTGCAAACTGAGGATACACTCGATGGTCAAACTGATTGCTCTAATCTTGATTAATACAAATGTTTCGATTTTATTCCGGAAAAAATTTGATAAATTTAAAAAACCTTCAGTTCTGACAGGTTAAAGCTTTTTCTCATATTTTCTCCTTCAAATTATTATTACTGTCTCAAATTTCTTGGTAATTTATCGATTCGATCCTCGCAATTGACACCGTTTAACGAACAACTTCTATGTATATATTGTATATATATAAGGTGTTGGGAGAAGTTTAAATTTTCCGTTCATATTCCCAGGACGTAAATCACTTTATGGCCCTTGATCGTTGTGAAATCCTTCAACAACGAATTGGATATCCCGAAGATATACATGTATACCAAGTATTTGTGCAGGGCTCTGCTATAAATTCTATGTATAGAGATTATATCGAAGTGGATAAGGACGACGTAATCGGGGCTATACATATAATAATAATATGAGCCAAAGAGTTTTCTGAAACAACCCTCGACGTTGCTCTTCCGTTTTCCACGACCAATCATCCATCGGGAAAACACTTCGGAGAGGGTCGCAAGCAGTTGATTTTACTAGAGAGAGAGAGAGAGAGAGAGAGAGAGAGAGAGAGAGAGAGAGAGAGAGAGAGAGAGAGAGAGAGAGAGAGAGAGAGTGAGAGAGAGAGTGAGGGGGGGGGGGGGATATACGACACTTTTCCACGATAATGTAGCCGAGCACGAAGAGGCTGAGGGAGGAGGGATGAAGAAATATTATATCGCTTGCCTATCGATTTTACGCTTTAACGATGATGGATTTTCCTTTCTCTTCCGCACTGATTCTCCGCGCTTGTGCATCTCACAACGCGACCCCATGAACTCTCGACATTGGATAGACGGGAGAGTTTTAGAGGCGATTATACCATGACAACGAAAGACAGAGAGACAGAGAGACAGAGAGAGAGAGAGAGAGATATTTGATATTTGATATTTGATATTTATTGAATTTGGCTCTGGGGGTTAACCCATAAGAGCTCGACACAGAACATGATACATGTATATAATAGAGCCTTAAAAACTAAATTAATGAGGGATAAAAATATTAAAAATTAGGAGTTATACTAATAATAAACATAATAAAAAATGATAGTAAGTATTCGTAAAGATAGTGATGATAGAGAGCAATGGTGCATTTGATAGAGAAGATAGGTTTATAGATATATATATAGGTTTAAAGATAGGTTAAGCAACCCCAATCAGAAAGAGAGAGAGAGAGAGAGAGAGAGATTGTCAAACCTCAGATGAGATTTAAGACAATTTTAAGGATTTACCATTCTTTTTATAATTTTTATACGGTATAGATTTTAATCTTCTTGTTTTCTATATGAATTTTCAGATCCGAATTTTTCTTTAAATCGAATCACCGAATTTTGTCATTTTTTTTCGTCAACTATATTCACCTATAGTGAAAAAAAATATATTTTCATAAACAGGGGTATCGAATTGCTCGAATGCAAAATGAAAACTTAGTTGAGGTTCGTAAACTGAATTACTTAATATTTTATACTATCATTTTATGCGGAATATATACATATATATATATATATATAGAGAGAGAGAGAGAGAGAGAGAGAGAGAGAGAGAGAGACACTACAGTCGAATTTGGTTATAAGCAATCCTTCGGGGCTGTAGGGGAAAAAAAAACGCCGAAGAGTCGTAAAATCTGGCTCCCCCACAGCGCATCAATGTAGCGTTCTTAATGTGTGTGAGTGCGTCGGTGAAATGCGCAATGCTGCTGGTTATAAGCAATGGGCTTGTGGTGGGGGACCGCGCTGAGCGGACTCAAAAAAAAATCGGAGGAGAAATTGCTTATAACCAGATTGCTTATAACCAAATTCGACTGTATTTGCGTCGGTCTAATTGACTGTATAATGTCCTCGCTAAAATTCGCGAAAGAGAGAGAGAGACAAATGTCCCTTGTTTCGTGACTGTACACGGTTCTGTGTTTGCCGATCGTTTTACGAATTTCCATATACGTTGCGTACTATTTATTATTATTGCTAGCGGATATTCTGCAAGGCAGCGTTGTACACAGGATAAAACGATGAAAAGTCCCAAATTGAAAATTATTTTTCATCATTTTTCATTGATTGACACGACGATTTGTCCATTAATCTTTTCAAGTCATTCAATGAAGTTTGTTGCATCAAATTTAAAAATCATATTCAATTATAAAAATGAAAAATTATTTTCTTAAAAGGGAGAGTCAATAAAGTTTCCCGAAATAATTAAATTCGATAAAAAATGGAACTCGACGATCGTCCGTGGAAAATAAAAATGATTAATTATTTTCTCATTTTCGATGACGTTCAGAGCACTTTGCGAAATTACATCCAATTTAAAAGCGTTTCCAATAAAAGGCCAAATGGATTTCGATCATTTTATATTTTCTTCATCGACGAGGCAGCGGTAAATATTTTTTCACAGGCATTTTATTATTTGGTCATAGGGTGCGAGCATCTTGATGAATAAAACAATGAAAAAAAAGCGGTTTATTTTTTTAACTACCCTAAGATAAATGTCATGTTATATTCATATATGTAAATGTATGCTTTTCGATATAATTTTTCGTTCTCACACCGCCAGCAGAGTCCAATTGAATTTAATTAGAATCTCTTTCGGACCTATATAGTATTTTTCATCCCTCTCGCCATTTGCCCGGTGCACAGTTTTATCGCGATGGAATCGGGTCGATTAAACGACGGGAAATGACTCTTGGTATAATAGCCCGGGCGTTCAAAATCACGGAGCGTTAATGGTCCAACAAATAATCGACAAAGCAGAGCAGCAAACATTTCCAGCAGCTACTCGTGTCACGGTTTCAAAAACACGGTCGACATCTCGCACTTCCCGAGCTTTGATCGAAAATCCAACCACGCTACTCTACGCAAAACGCAAATTTGCAACCAAAATGGCACATTTTTCAAGCTCGAAGCGATCGAAGCAACCGCACGGACGACAATTGCCAACTTCGAAACCTGTTTATGGAAAAATTCAGACGCATTCGTGGCTAAAGCAAAAATGAAAAACAACTATAACGATGTAAATCTCTTTTCCTTCTGTTATATTCGTCTGTGTTTGTATAAATTTATCGTAACTTTCATTCATAGGAAAGTCGTTTGAAATTTTTTTTTTTACCAATTATAATTTACGAGGCATCATTCATTAAAAATTTGGTTACAATTAAAAAATTTTTTAAATCGTAAAAATTGTTTATATTTGTGTTTTTTGGATTTGGGTTATGAGTTTGGGTTTGATTGATATATCGATATATCGATATATTGATTCTTGACACGATTCGGTATATCGATATATCAATTTATCGATTCTTGACACGATTCGATATATCGATATTTCAATTTATCGATTCTTGACACGATTCGATATATCGATGTATCGATTACTGACACGGTTCGACATATCGATATATCAATTCTTGACACGATTATATGTATCGATATATCGATTCTTGACACTATTCGATATATCGATGTATCGATTCTTGACATGGTTCGATATATCGATATATCGATTCTCGACACGGTTCGATATATCGATATATCGATTCTTGGGTTTCTTTTGAATTGGATTTATTTATATATAAAAATTTTGGTCATAATTTATACATGAAAATTTATGTCATAAATTTAGATGTGTTTGGGTTGGGTTTAGGTTTAGGACTGGGTGTATTCTTGACGTGGCGGTGATATATTTATATAAAAAAGAACGATTAGCGCAAGCTCTGCTTATGCGGGAGACTGAAATGAAGAATTGCGGATAAAATTAAAAATTACGAGGGTTGGTATATGGAATAATTATTCATTTCGTCGTTTCAATTTACCCCGAGGCTCTTGGCCTCCTCAAGTTTTCCAAGTAACTCTCTCCGACTCTCCAAAATATATCCATACGTAACACTCAAAAGTCTGCGTTACGTCAAACTCTTTCGCATTTATATGGCCGAGAAACTCGGGCCACGCTCGCCTTATAAATTTCAAAGAGTTTAATTCACTGTAATTACCAAAGTTCCCGACGCCGAGGCTACCGAGTTCTTCTTCCATTCGCTAGCTCGATCCTCATTCCCCCGCATATACGTATTATAACTCTTCGAAGCTTACAAACTTTTTGTATATGGAATTGCAAGTATTGTACGAGAAAACCGGGGGGAGGGGGGGGGGGAGGGGGGAGAATGGAAAAAACGTGTACTGATCCATAACAGCCGTATCTACTGAATGCTGAAACGTGCAATCGCATTGCTGCTTCGTCGATTTCAATAAGATTTATCCGAATTATTACCTTTTCAATGTTTTTAAGTTCAAGCTTATAAAGATGCGGAAGAATTAAAAAAAAAAAATTATACATTCTCTCGCCTCAGAGCTTCTGGAAAAATTTGAATTTCAAGAGGTAAAAAATAACACTCATTGTTTTATTTCAGATATTTATGGCTCGTAATGCCGTCGCGAGGTTATGAGAAAAAATAATTTATGGGAAAAAGACACTCGAAAGCACAAAATCTCTGAATTTTTCTCTCTCATGGCCAAAAAAATTATGAATTAAATTCGTCGACGTTCTTGACACTTGAAATTTCTATCAGCCAGTTACGAATGGAGTATTATGCTTGAAGTCAGAAAGGTCGGATGATAACAATGGAAATTTTTTATCATCAAATTAAGTACCAAGTACCGTAAATACTTAAAACACCAAGTACGTCAAGCACTGAGTACTTGAGGTACAGCGTACTTCAAGTACTGAGTACTTTAAGTACAGCATACTTCAAGTACCGAGTACTTGAAGTACCTCGAGTGCTCAGTACTTCGAGTACATACTGTAAGTACTGAGTGCTCAAAGTACAACATACTTCGAGCACCGAGTGTCAATCACTGAGTGCTTTACAGTCAAAAAAGTACTTGAAAATGTAAGTACAATACTTAAAATACTTTTAAAGTGCTTTATACTTCGAATACTGTTCTTCCAGTACACCGCAAGTACCGGGTACATGAAGTACTACCTGGCTCTGATTGAAAACGCTAAAACTTCCATAGACTTTCTTTCAAGGTCTTGAATGAATTACATCATTTTTTTGTTGTATTTTTTTCAATGATCTTATATTACGTATCTTTTGACACGATGCCTGGATTACTCTCGCCTGTTAGATAAATCGTTTTCGAATAAGAATCATTGATTGAGAGGATCTGCTCGATATGCTTTGGCTCGAGAGTTGTGGATCGACAAACACAGAGATTATGTATAAAGACGAGGTCTCATGAAGCATAAAACCAAACGCCAATCAATATGCACTCAGTATTGGATGAACGATCCATTTGGCCATTGGGACTCGAGGAGAAGAGTCTCACCTCTCTCTCTCTCTCTCTCTCTCTCTCTCTCTCTCTCTCTCTCTCTCTCTCTCTCTCTCTCTCTGTGTCGAAGAGCACAAGAGAGAAAGGAAGAGGCTTACAGTTTCTCGATCTTTTTGGCTCTTCGGCATGGTACGGCGCGTTGCTCCATGAATTATTTAGCGTCGGCAAAGTGGCCCTCGTGAGGCACCCCCGGTGGTGCTGTATTTGCCCTCAAACCGAGTTGAACCTCGCCTAGTTATATATCTCTCTCTCTCTCTTTCTCTCTCTGTCCCTCCTACATGGTATATCCTAGCATCGTCGTTTCCCCACCCACGATCCTACAACGAGAGCAGCAGCATCATCCAACGTTTTGCACCCTAGCTCGCTTGATTTGGCCCTTTAACCTATCGTAACCTGGTTATGGAATGTGCGCATCCCTTTCCCACGTTCTACCACACGGTTTGACTACTCGCTACATTTTCCACTCGCTCCGTGGCTTCTCCACGAGGCAAAAAAATTATTAATTTGGTTAATTTTTTTTTACTTTAACATATGTTCAAGAGCCTTCATCTTATTAAGAAACTATAAATCTTAAGCTATAATTTTATCGAAGAGAACTTGAATTGTGCTTTCAATGAGTTTAACGGTGATTCGTCAATGTATTTTCTTACTCCGAAAACGGACTAAGAATAATAAAAAGAAATAATAATGAAAAAAAAGTCGTTCTCTTTCCATTCGAATGTTTCAAGAAGGCTGGAATTTCGTTCTTTTTCTCCTTACTCCTCAAGGTCGAAGAAAATTTTCAATTGAATGAATAAAGAATACAAGAAGGTATGAGCGATTTCGAGAGTACGTGAGAGGTGAGTGTGTCTTCGTTATAACAATTCTCAGAGAGCATACAACCACGAGAAGGAAAGAGAATGCAGAACACAGAGAGAGAGAGAGAGAGAGAGAGAGAGAGAGAGAGAGAGAGAGAGAGAGAGAGGGAGAAAAAGAGAGAGGAAGAGGCGAGTGAATGACTTCACTCCTCAAGTTTTCACGCAAAAAAGCTTTTGTGTCTCCTCGTCTTTCCGTGGCTAAGGAGCCCGATAAATTTATAATTTTCCATGGAGAGTTTGCGGTGCGGTCCGGGCAACGGAAAAAGACTCCGCACAATCGAATGAATATAAAACGTGGTGTGGGGACGGTGGCACCACCTCAGACGTAGGATTCAAAACGAAGGGATGAGAAAATTGGAAGGGGCATCGAGGAGCAAAGTCTTTTAAAGTTTTGCCCCAGCAAGTAACGATTCTACGCTTTGTTGGAATAAAGAGAAGAAAGAAAATAAGAAATTAAAAAAAAACAACAACAACAACAATTTTCCTCTTTCATTTCGATGATTCAATGCGCAATCACGAGAGGCAATTAGAATATATGTAAATATAAAAAAAAAAGAAGAAGAAACATTGATTATTAACGACGTTGAGATAACAATGCAATTATCGGGCATCCATTTCCGATGGGCTGTAGGCTTTATCAAATATTGTCTGAATATCTATTATATAGTACCAACGAGATATGTTCAATCCACGGAAGGAGAATAGCCCGGAGTAATTGAATCATCCTTGAATTCATGATTATGAACGATCGTTTCAATCAAAAATGATTGTTGTCATTCGCGAGTATTCGTGGCATATTCTCTCCCAAGTGCTCGGCTTAATGAGCAATATTGGACGATAAATAGAGTGCAAAATTAATTACCGGCATCAAATCAAAAATATTTTCCTTCAATGTACAGTAAGAATGCACCATTGAATGAACGGTCACCAGTAAATGAACGGAATCATAGTTTTCCTTGAAAAATAAGATGTCAATGCACTCTTTCGTTTCAGAAATTTTTCGCGATTGAATCTGTAAATTGTTATGTAGCCGTGGTACTAATTATGTATCTATAGTACACTTGTTGAACGCGGTTATTAATTGTTTTGGGCGAGCGTGTATGCCTCATTGCGTGTAATCGCAGTGAATAGCCAGTATGGCCGCGAACCCTACTTCATTTATAGCCTACATTATTACTTAAAACGTATTCATTGTGCCATAAAATTGTTTTCTTGGCTCAATGAGAGGTCCGAGCCATCCTTCTACAAATATTTTATGATACATGAGCTCAAAATAGCCTCAAAATTATAGTATTCAATTACTGGTTCACGAAACCGCGAATTTCCAATGATTGAACGGCAACGTTCATTTACCGGTACACGGAGTACCAGTTAATGAACGGCATTGAAACAGCTCCGTTTATTCATTGGATTTCATGATTCCATCAAATAAAAGATATTAAATTCAAATATCTAATAACGCTGTTATTTTAATTCAAATATTTTTTTTAAATGTTGAACCTATAAAAATCAGAGCTGGGCAAAGTACCAAAAAGTACTTGAAGTACAAAGTACAAAGTACAAAGTACTGTGAGTACTTCAAGTACACAGTACTACAAGTACTTGAGTACTATAAGTACTATAAGTGAGTACTATGAGTACTATAAGTGAGTACTATGAGTACTATAAGTACTTGCCCAAAAAGTAATTCAAGTACACAGTACTATAAGTACTTGAAGTACTCGTATATTTCAAGTACCAAGTTCCTTAAAAACTTTGAATACCAGGTACTTCCGCATCAAGTACTTCAAGTACTCGGTACTTGAGAACCAAGGACTTGAGGTACCGAGTACTTGAGGTATCAAGTACTTCAAATACGTCAAGTATCAAGACTCAAATACTTTTCAAGTTTTCAGCTATACATCTCGTCAGTTCCAGTAGTACGTATATTTGATTTTATACGTACTCTTCGACTTTATTTGATTTTGATTCGAGTTCTTTTTTTATCAAAACATATTTTTCAATTGTGCAATTCATTTAGATTAGGCAAATTGGAACAGTAATATTTAAACAAAGAATTAGAATTAATTTTAAAAAAAAGCATTGACGATTCTACTTAAGATTTATTTAGCTTCAGGTTTGAAAAAGAAAAAATGACGAATATAATATGCGGATTGTTAAAAATGGAGCCATGCATTGACAATGACACCGTAAGTACCGTAGCTTGAGCCTTTGAACGGTCATTCCTTGCAATCTCAACCAAAAGATAGCGTAGAACGTTCCTCTTATATATATTTAAAGGCATTATACATGCAGCCATTAGCAAGACGTACTTGAAAGTACTTAATACTTAGTACAGAAACGTACTGAAAGTTCAGAAAAGTACTTGAAGTACATAAAAATACTTGAAGTACAGAAACGTACTCGAGGTACATAAGGGTACTTGGAAATTCAAGTAAAAATACTTGAAGTACAGAAAAGTACTTGAAAATTCAAGTACACATACTTCGAGTACAGGTCGAGTACTTGGAAGTTTAAGTACAATACTTGAAATGCTTTCAAAGTACTTGGGATTTCAAGTACTGTACTTCCAGTACACCGCAAGTACCGGGTACTTGAAGTACTGCCCAGCTCTGATGAAAATAGATCAATTTTTTATCCGCGGTACAAGATTTATTCGATGAATTAATATTCTTAATATTTTTTATTTGCATGCTCCAACGTTTACCCTTGCGGGCTTTTACATATTGCCATGCCCATTTTGATCCCTCCTATCGACTCCTTACCCGCACTTCCCTGAGCTAACCTAACTTCCGTAGCATCCGCAGCTGCTTTTAGCTACACCGTATCGCATTTTCCGTGGCCATGGGGAAACTGCGGAAAACTCATGCCGATATACAGACGACCTGGTTAACTTTCCGTTTTTTTTTTTACTGAGTTTCCGATATGTTACCATCGGAAACTCTGTGCACAACTGCCTCCCGCTCGGTTAGATGCACTGAGCCAGTGCATGGCTAAGCGGTCACCCATCCAAGCAGTGGCCTTGGCTATTGCTGCTTGACTTGGGAGATCGCCAGAGCCGCACATCATTCCCGCGTCCACTAACGTCGGTCAGTAAATTATTATTTTGAGTATAATTATGACATTTATACTTTTTATACTTTTGACATTTATACTTTTTTACAAAAAATCGCGTGCCTTCACCCCAATGCAATTTCAGGCATGCGCAAAACCCCGAATGATGGAATGATAAATATCTATTGTTTCGTAGCATCCAACTGGCTTGGTCTGTTCCATTTTTCATTATACTTGCTCACAGACTGTTCTTTGATTAAGTCAGAGTGTTCAATTACTGGAAAAATTGCTATTTTCACTTTTGATGGATTTTTTTTTATATATTATATTTCTGTTTAAATAACATTTTTGCACAAGCCAAGTAAATAATTTTGTATGCACCATTTATGATGATTAGGATTTGTTTTGTCACGCCGTAGACATCGATTACAAAAAATAACCTCTTATAAAAAGCTGAGCATGCGCTTAATCGTTCATTCGCTGATGCACTCACCCAGGTACTTTATTTTTTTAAATTTTGTCAGCTTGACAATTGCTTTTCCTCGTCCCTGACAAAAGGATGCAAATTAATTTTTCGCCGCGAATCCGTTGATGGAATTCGTTGAAATAAATTTGACTCACTGGATTGTATTTTATACCGAAATTATTGTTGGTATATAGCGGTTTAATCTTACGACAATATATATAACGTTGAATTCGGAGCATTCTCCGAGTCATATATGACTCTGACGCTTCGAGAGCGTCAACCGGGAATCCCCTTTCAACCGTGGAACGTTCTTAATACAATATTGATTCGATCTCACGGTCGTATAACATTTACCGTTACATATATATATATATATATATATTCATATTATACATATGTCTTCGTCTATTACACGTCGACGCGAAGTTCTGGGCATGAACTCGCATGGGATTTGCATATGGAATTACAAGGCGTAGCGCGGATTCTGCATGGCTATGCCAATCTTCACTGCCGTCTTCGCCAGTCATCACAAGCTCTAATCCAGTGACGACGACGACGACGGAGACTTTTTTTTCTCGTCTCTTTTCCATACGACATAATATCTTTTTATACAAACGGATTTTTTTTTTTTTTTTTTTTTTTTTCTTATCGTCAAATGTCAAAAAATTTTGAAAATTAATCCTGAGATGACAATATAACTTTAGACAAATTTCCGGGGTACAGATTAGTTTCGTAAATTTTGATATATAAATATATATATATATATATATGTGCATCATCGCAGCTTGTGACGGAAATGGAATGAAATTTAGTTTAAATATTTGATTTACTATCAGGAACTTGTGAGCTGACGTGGCAAGCTCGGGGTCTCCGCCACGAAAAAAAATTATATTTGAATAAACGAGAGAGGCATTAACTGTGTACATAGGTACAATGGTATTACCTGAATAAATCCGCGCAAGCTTAAGGATGTATCGGACGTACCTTCCCAACCGCAAAAGTGACTTTCGTCGACAATATTGCATACTTCATGATAAGATAAATATCGAAAAAAATTCAACCAAAATAAAGACGATAAGAAGATTACTTTTTAATACTAATAATGCCGAAAAGTTATCAATAAATTGTTTAAACGAAACATTGTTTAACAAATTTTTAGGGAATGTTTTTTGTTTCTCATGTGAAATGAATTCGTTGATTTTTCTGACTGCACGTGAATTTTTTTTTTATTTTCTTATCATTGTGAAATTTCAGTTTTCCGAAATTTGTAAAGGTTGCATTTACGAAACTATTCGTTCAATGCCCTGGAAACTTCTTAATTGTGTTATACAACTTTTTTACGAAAACATATCCAAAATTCACGATTTTTCCTACATTTTTCATAATGAAAAAATTTTCGAAAACCGAAATTTCAAAATAATAAGAAAATTTTTAAAAAATTCATGTTTAGTCAGAAAAATAAACGAATTCATTTCACGTGTCAAAAAAAACTTTCCCTAAAAATTTTTTAAACAATGTTTTGTTTAAATAATTTGTTGGTAACTTTTTGGCATTATTATTATTAAAAAGTAATCTTTTCATCGTCTTTATTTTTGATGAATTTTTTCCGATTTTTATCTTATCATGAAGTATGCAATATTGTCGACGAAAGTCACTTTTGGTTGGGAAGGTATTGTACGTTCGGTACATCCTTAAGGTAGTACTGTCGATTATAGAATTACCGTTCAGAATTTAATAAAATTTGGTGTAGTGGTAGATTATGATAATAAAAAGATTCAGTTAAATTTTTAAAAGTCTACAGAGAACCAGAAAAAAGATATTGGCACTTGTAAGTTCATACATTTAGCATTGAGTCTTATGAGAAATCACAGTTTTCATCGTATTTTCCAAAATGTACCGTTCAGATTTCAATAAAAATTGGCACAATAAGAGAAAATACTAAAAGGAACATTTTAAATCCTCACAAGTACAGATTCAGAGCACGTGAGAGTAGTAATTAGGAAATAAATATCCAAAATGTACTTTTCTATGGGTTCATTAATAGACGTGAGGTTGCCTATTCTAAGTGCTGCGTGAGTCAAACATGACGGTGTATACATTTGACTCTTGCAGCATCGACAGTACTACGTTAAATGATGTCACTCGATCTGAAATCTGTGTGAGATTACCCGGGTATAATTTTTCACGATATTCGATATTAATTTTCATAATTTCATCTCAGGTAATAATAATAACAATAATATTTTTATAATACTTGTTATAATATTATTATAATATTTTTATTGTAATATTAATATTAGTATTTATTAACATTTATTTATTATTTATAATTATGATGCATGGATTTTAAAAAGCCCATTAATTCGGAGAACCCGTTGTCAAAAGTAATAAAAGTACGTGCTTGCAATATACTTGTAAATATAATATCATATGCGGGCGTATAAGAGGCACGGAATGGAGAGAGATATTGGCTTTGCTCGGAATATCCGCGTCTATTCGATCGGTAATGTATGGAGATTTATGAGGCCCTGCTGGGTCAGCTCTCGCGAGTCAAGAAAATTGCTCGACGTGTGCATGCTTCAAATTGTACATCGTACGAATAATGGTGAATGTAATGAAAATTATTGTAGCGAGGAAAAACTCCGGAATAGCATATCACGTATATAGGGCAGTCAAAAACGATTATTTTAATATTTGCGGTTGCAGCTCCATGACGTATAAATAGGTCATACAACGCAAACTCACTGATCCAATTTAATTCGTAAAGATTTTTTGGGGCCTGTCGAAAATCTGACAAAAATATCTGCGAATTAATTGTGATTTTTCAACCTGATACTTTAACCTGAAGAAAAAATGCTAAACAATACCAAAATGGAAAGTTGTATCCAAGAACAAAGTTCAATTTTTTTTTCAAGTCTTCTTTTTTTAATTACTTTTCCCTTCAATATTTTACATTTTACGTTTCACATTTTAAGAATAGCTGTTATAGATTTTTCGAGAGAAAAAGAAATAGATGTCTCATATTTTTAACGAGGCATTTGTAATTATTTCGTGATGTAATGATTTTCAATTATGTACTTGATACGAATAATGCTCATCGCTGAAATAAAATGGTGGATATCCCCGGAGAATCGTAGTAGTATTGTCGGACTATTATCGATATCGTCCCATATCTCGTTCGAGAGAGAGAGAGAGAGAGAGTGAGAGAGCAGTGGTAAATCATGAATGGTGAAAAAACGAGAAGAGATAAATTCGTTCGTCTGTTTTATTTCCGGCTCAGCGAGAGAGCTCGCTCAGGCGCGATGCGTGCAATCGGCTGAGCGGAAACTGAACTCGTTCGATGCATCGTAATGTATACACCGCGAGAATCGTATATTTACATTTACGAGAAATGTAAAAAAAAAAAGAGAGGAAGAAAAAAAGGTTTCCTATTGTGTGATTATTTATCAGAAAAAAAATATCGGAATTTCAACTAGCCATATCCTTACATCCGACCGATCTATTTCAGAGCTGAGCACAAAGTACTAGAAAATACTTTAAGTACAAAGTACAAAGTACTTGAAGAACTCGTGTATTTCAAGTACCAAGTACCGTAAATACTTAAAGTACCGAGTACTTCAAGCCCCCGCTACTTGATGTACTACGTATTTAAAGTACTCAAGGTAACAAGTACTTGAAGTACGTCAAGTATCGAGTACTTGAAGTACGTCAAGTATCGAGTACTTGAAGTACGTCAAGTATCGAGTACTTGAAGTACGTCAAGTATCGAGTACTTGAAGTACGTCAAGTATCAAGTGATTGGAGTACTTTAAGTATCAAGTATCGAGTACTTGAAGTACGCCAAGTATCAAGTACTCGAAGTACGGTTAAGTATCAAGTACTCGACGTACGTCAAGTATCAAGTGCTCGAAATACGTCAAGTATCAAGTACTTGAAGCACGTCAAGTATCAAGTACTTGAAGTACGCCAAGTACCAATTGCTTGAAGTGTGCCAAGTATCGAGTATCAAATACTTCGTCAAGTATCAAGTATCAAGTATCAAATACTTTTCAAGTTTTCAGGCATACATCTTGTAATTTCTAGTACTTATATTATATTTGATTTCTTACGTACTCTTTAAACTCATTTGATTTTTATTCGAGTACTTTTTTGTATCAAAACATATTTTCACATTGTGCAATTCACTCCGGTTAAGCAGATTGAAACAGAAATATTCAAGCGAAGAATTAGAAATAATTTTTAAAAAAAGCATTGACGATTGTAATTAAGATTCATTTAGCTCCAGGTTTGAAAAAGAAAAAAATTAGAATAAAATAAACAGATTTTTAAAAACGGAGCCATGCATTGCCAATGACACCGTAACTATAGCGTAGCTTGAGCCTTCGAACGGTCATTCCTTACAATCTTAACCAAAATATGGGGCAGAACGTTCCTCAATTAAATATTCAAAGGCCTCATACATGCAACCATTAGCAAGACGTATTCAAAAGTACTTCATACTTGGTACTCGAAAAAGTACTCCAAGTACAGTACTTGGAAATGTGAGTAATAATACTTGAAATACTTTGAAAGTACTTTGTACTTCAAGTACTGTACTTCCAGTACATTTCAAGTACCGGATACTCGAATTACTGCACAGCTCTGATCGATTTAGATCGATCGGG
The DNA here is from genome assembly GCA_963564615.1 of Rhorus exstirpatorius. Taxonomy (NCBI): domain Eukaryota; kingdom Metazoa; phylum Arthropoda; class Insecta; order Hymenoptera; family Ichneumonidae; genus Rhorus; species Rhorus exstirpatorius. The sequence continues at coordinate 9,825,868 of OY751322.1, read as the reverse complement.
GGTGTTTTGAAAACGTCAAAAGTATACTCGGAGAATGCATCTCTCTTTTATCTCTTTGTGGCTCTTTTGGGGGTCTTTGAAAATCATCGAAAAACATCCAACGGTGCTTGACCAAAAATTAAAAAAAAAAAACTTTTAAATCGATGATTGACTTTGAAAAGCTGTGAAAAAAAAATTCAGAAAAAAATTCTAGTAGCATAAACAAACTGGTGTTTTACAGCTTGAACGATTGCGAAGCCAACGAGCACGACAATTGCGTCCGCGGGAACGAAAATTACAACAATTTGAGTAAACGAATGTATTTCGTGGCCAGAATCGTTGGCAGAAGGGAAATGGGCAAAAAAAAAAAGGATGGTAAATCCCCGGAGCAAACTGTGCGTGTACCAGAGGCATCTCGATTGCTCTCTAGCGCAGGGCGTAGCAATTGCATTGCCCTCTCTCCCTCTCTTTCTCTCTCTCTCTCTCTCTCTCTCTCTCTCTCTCTCTCTCTCTCTCTCTCTCTCTCTGTCTCTCTCTCTCTCTCTCTCTCTCTCTCTCATTCTCTCTCTGTGCTGCATCCATCAAAACGTTGTTAAACGAGCAAAACGTTTTGTGTGCCACCTGCAGTCGGAGGAAAAGCCAGAGAGAGAGAGAGAGAGGGAGAGAGAGAGATAATTTGCTAACCTTTGTGGCACGATTAGTGCTTCGAGCTTTTGCATTTGCTCGGAGAAAATCGATGGCTCGAATAAAATACAATTCATGATTGGTCTACCTCTGTGACAAACATTGCCATATCTCTCCCCCCATCGACCCTGATATGAATGTTACGTTTTTGAATTTTAAAAATTTCATTACCGTTGTTTTTAGACTCCTTCAAAGTTTATTGCTTGAAATTTCATCTTGTCAATTTCCATTTCAATTATTACCTTTAGACTCTCTTGAGGTTCAGTATTTTTCCGTAGAATTATAAAAATTTGTCCGATTAAAATGAATTTTATCCATTTTGCTTCCACGAATACGGCGTTTTCGTAAATTTTTTGTTTGTTGCATTTTTAATGCATTCAAGTTCTTCTGCGCGAATTACGAGGGAGCAATTTTCGAGCATCAATTTGCAAGGATTTTTTTTTCGAAAATTTTTAATTCGAATTGCATGATTACGAAATTCCGCGATGATAAATGCATTCCATGAGAATATAACGATCAAAGAGAGTATGGGAAAGAAAAAGGGGCGAGGGAGGGAGAGGAAAAAAAATCGCCTCGCTACGTCGAGTTGTGCCAGAAGCAGCATCCCGTTCGATCGACCTCGAGAGGAAGGGAGGGAGAGGTAGAAAGAGTGGATGCAGTGTGTGTGTTCGATGGTGACCTCAGGTGGAAAAAAAATTTTCAACCCAGGGCAAAGAGAGAGGAAAAACAGTAGAAAAAAAGGGTTGAGCTTGCGCTCTCCCAAACCAAGAGCCCTTTTTTTTGCATCCTTCGCTCTCTCTGCACTCGCGAAGTTGCTGACGCTGCGCTCGCGATGGAAAACTCACTTTTATTTCTCTCTCTCTCTCTCTCTCTCTCTCTCTCTCTCTCTCTCTCTCTCTCTTTCTCTCTCTCTGGCTTTCGGAAAAATTAATTTTGCCCCAACCAAGCGACGCAAATTCGTTTTTATCTTTCTCTTCGTTCGCCGAGGGTGAGTAAATTTTTTTTTTTTTTTTTTACGTTCCGGTAAAACGCGATGGGGAATCGATGATAACGACGTGACCGTAGCGTCACTCTTTCCCATCGAGAGTCAAAAATTCGCCTTTTCCTATCGACTCTCACCTTTCCGAATTCATTCCCCTCGCCAACCACTTCGATATATATTGGAAAACCGAGAGCACAAGCTCGACGAGCTGTACGAAACTTCGGTTTTCCGGTTCACATGAGAAAAAGAGAGAAAGAAATTTCTCGAACGTACAGGATGCACGTATATCGCTGGTACGACCTGTTTTCGAGAGGCAACGTAGCTTTCTCTTAAATTTATTTATTTCTCTCTCTCTCTCTCTCTCTCTCTCTCTCTCTCTCTATCTCTCGCCCTCTTTCGAATTGACATGCTTCAATTTGCCATTGGGACTTGTGTGACACGATTTATCGAAGCAATTTGGCGCGATAATATTTCAATTTTTATCGTTAACACAGCCCATGCAGTTTATAGAACTGTCAAGCCAAACAATTTTTATGATGAAATTTTTTGCAATGAGTACGCAGGAAAACAGAAAAAAAACCTCGAAATCGGTACTGACATTTTTTTTTAATTAAAAAAAAAACGCGAAAGATTGACATTTTTTTTTATTTAAAAAAAATTTTATTTAAAAAAAAATGTCAATCTTTCGCGTTTTGCATGAGAAAAATGTAATAAAAATTTGACACTGACGAGAGTTCGAATGCGATTTTGTATGACTCGAAATTCGTTCGTCTGAAGAATGGAAAATCACAATTTATGGGTTGTTTGTGGTCGAGGGAAAAAAAAAAACGTTTCTTTCAATTTACGAATCTCCAGAGTGCGAGAAAGGGAGGAAAAAAAAGAGATCGATGAGGTCGAAGGGACGAAAGGATTGTTATTGTTTCATGGGTTTCAGGAGGATGCGTCTCGAAGTGAAAGAGATTGGCTGCGAGAAAATTTATGGCACTGCTCTCTCGCGATTACCGTATATATATACGTGCATGGGGAATTTTACGTATCACTTTTTTTTAATTCCAAATCAATTTTCAGATTTTAAAGAAACAATGAATGCATATAATAATATAATTTATACGAAAAATGTAAAATTATATTTTATCCGTACCATTTATTATTATATTTATTTTTATTATTATTATATATTTATTTGTATATTTGTTTCTTTTTTAATTTAGAGTCAAGTTGACGTAAAATGTCCTATAGATGAATATCCACAAGTGGAAATGTTATTGCGAGTATGTTGAAATTGCTGTCTTGTACTTTACGCCGTCTGTGGCGAATGGAGGGTGGCAGATGCGATACTCAAACATTCCCTTTGCCATATATTTCGCCATCGCTCGCATTTTTTTTTTTTTTTTTCTCGACCTTTCAAAGCTCATCCCCTCCCCAATCTTCCATTATTGCTATATCCCGATGAGAGACAGCCATGATGGAGTAAATATTGCTCGATGTATAAAGCATCATACTTGTCTCCTTTTATATCCCTCCTCGAACGTTTTTGACGTCTCACTCGCACCGTTTGGTTGAGCATTCCGCTGTGCTCGTGTGCTTTTATCGAAGTTCAAGACAGGCTGACGTTGATGGGGTCAATATTGTAACCCACTGTATAGATTGAATCGGGAAAATTATTCACAGCCCTCGCTTCGAACTAATTTAACTTTCAGAGCATCGGAATACTATAATTATACGTTCATGAAACGAGCATATGTTCGAGCTATTTACATATATAGATCTAGGTGCTCTAATTTCAGATCTTGATACGATGCTGTACGGGTACACGAACAGCATATACGTTTTGGATCATACGCCTGAATCTCTACCGGTGAGTATCTTTCCATTGTTTTTTTTTTTTTTTTTTTAACAAACATTTTAGTCATAGTTAAATATTTTCGGTATGAAACATGTAATAAAATACACCATTGGATTGTAAAAAGTATTCGAAAAAGTGTGGGAGTCCCGAGGCCCCTCGAGCATCGCGCTAGGGTCCTGCCCAGGAAGGTGTGGGTATAGTTCCGGCAATGCTCGAGGGGCGGCGAGGTGTCGCGCAGTTTCGCGTTCGTGGAGAGGCGCCGCCCGGGTATAAGAACCGACGATGAGATTCGTCTTGTCTGCCCAAAGCACTGATAAATATATATCGATCGATCAAAATACTATAAATTGGACGAATCTTCAACCCCTATTTTTTTACCTCGCCATATTTTTAATAATCTTTATGGAAAATATAATTTAAAAAATCCGTATCAAAGTCATAATTGTAATTGTAAAAAATTACATGAAATCATAATAATAATTTTCCTGGAAAAGTTTAACTCTCTTAAAAATCTTTCTGAATCTTTCCCAGCAACGCTCCTTTTTTCAGGATTAACAATAAATCCTTAAAGTAGACATCTACCACGCGTCTTAAATCGCATCATTGTGGTCTGGCATAAGTCGTTTGTTGTTGTTGTTTTTTTTCAGTGGAACAACATTAAAATATAGACGTGATATGGGCATTGAACTGGGAAAGAGAGAGAGAGAGAGAGAGAGAGGTAGAGAGGGTTTAAAAAAGTGCAGCCTTCAATTAATCTAATTAGTGTACATCGCTGGTGACGGAACGTGCCCTCGACGATAATTGGATCGAGGATCGAGCCTCGATGACCGAATATATACGTGCCTATTCGTTCGGGCGTAAAACGGGAATTACTCCGCTGTGCAATACAAGCGCCTACAATACATAACATATTACGTGTATACATAGTGCATATATGTATATACGCCATATTTAACGCGCATAGTTATGAAAGTGCTAGAGTCCCAGCTGCTGGCGTTTTATCGACTCCTCTTTCCTCTTTCTCTCTCTTTCTCTCGCTCTCTCTCTCTCTCTCTCTCTCTCTCTCTCTGTCGCTCTACACGTCTACCCTCTTTGGCTTTACCTGGCGAGTTGGCTTAATTGCAACGGCGAATCGATACACGCTTCGTTGAATTATAGGACCGAAAAACATTTGCCAGGCAAAATTTGCTTATAGATACAACTATGGCTGGGGTCAGTAATTCTAGGAATAGATGTCAAGACACGAAACGCAAAAGGTAATTTTCGGTGCGAACGAAGATGCTCCAGACACATTTCATCGAGTTATAACTGATCTTGTCGGGTCACGGAATATTTTCAGGCAAAATGCCTCGGACTATCGGATATTCGACGTTACAGCCGCATGACGCTATCCGATATTGGCGCGTGTTTATGATTACCGCGATGCCGTTTCCCTCAATGCTCTCGAAACTCACCCTTCGCGCCACTCAACGCCCCTTCCTCCATACACCCTTTTCGTTTCCGGCTTCCCTTCTCTCTTCCCTCGCCTCTGCGAACCCGCGACACCGAGCCAAATGCAATTTCCCACTGGCAGGAAATTCACCGATGAACTTGGCCGCAGCGCGCGCCAACCCTCCCCCCCGGGGCCACGTGTGCATTTCTCCTGATGTATTGCGACTACGGGGTTTCGACCAACGAATTCTCTCGTGGTTCTGATTCAATTGTGGATGGTGGAGAAGTCTCGACGATCGATAAACGATCGCTGATTCATTTTTTTAAATGACGTGCATGCGCGACTACACGCGTAGGATCATTCTTGGTCAATATCGAGACACGCTCGATGTATATCGGGAATGTTCATGAATTAATTCAGGTTTTTTTGGACTCATACTTTGGCGAGAAAAAAATTCTGGAAATTTTTGCCTATTCTGGAAAAAAGAGCGAAAAGTCTACCAAGAGGTATCATTTATTCTGACTCGACCGCGGAAAATGCACTATCGCGAGAGAATAAAAAAAAAAAAGGAAGAAAGAAAAAAAATGAAAAGAGAGCTTCCGGCGTTGGCCTTTCTCCTGGGCTCGTTAAGAGAATAATACGTTTCGCGTTGTCGAGTGTGTTTGAGAGTACGAAAAACATCTCGCGGACTCGAGAAAAGATTCTTCTACCTCAGACTCCACGGTCGTAGAGATTGAAGTGGACTCTCGAGTCTGCACTCTGCAGGGAGCATAAGCGAAATAACATTTCGAGGAAAGTGCAATGGTTTTTTTGAAAGAAAAGCTTTCGTTTCTTAAAAGCTCATTTGTTCACAGTTGAGGGCGCGCCGTTTAATCTGATAATCAGAAATACTCAAATTTACTGGCAAATGGACAAGAGTTTGTCGAAGAATTCGTTGATTCTATCTCGTGTTTCAGAATTTCATAATTTGACTGCAGTTTTTATGACATCCGGCATGTATTTACACATTTCCTGATAATTAATATCAGAGCTTGGCAAAGTACCTGAAAGTATTTCAAGTACAATGTACAAAGAACTGTAAGTACTTGAAGTACTCGTGCATTTCAAGTACCAAGTACCGTAAATACTTGGAGTACTGAATAGTTGAAGTACTGGAGGTAGCAAGTACTTGAAGTACTTGAGGTATCAAGCACTTGAAGTACTTGAGATATCATGTACTTGAAGTACTTGAGATATCGAGTACCTGAAATACGTCAAGTATCAAGTATCAAATACTTTTTAAGTTTTCAGGCATACATCTCGTAAATTCCAGTACTTATATTTGATTTCTTGAGTACTCTTTAAAGTCGTTCGATTTTTATTCGAATATTTTTTTGTATCAAAACATATTTTCACATTGTGCAATTCACTCAGGTTAGGCAGATTGAAACAGAAATATTCAAGCGAAGAATTAGAAATAATTTTTAAAAAAGCATTGACGATTGTAATTAAGATTTATTTAGCTTCAGGTTTGAAAAAGAAAAAATGAAGAATATAATACACGGATTGTTAAAAACGGAGCCATGCATTGACAATGAAACCGTAACTACCATAGCTTGAGCCTTTGAAAGTTAATTCCATGCAATCTTAACCAAAAGATGGGGCAGAAGTTTTCTCAATTATATATTCAAAGGCGTCATACATGCAACCATTAGCGAGGCGTATTCAAAAGTACTTCATACTTGGTACTTGAAAAAGTACTTAAAGTACAGAAAAGTATCAGCTCGTTTGGCTCGTCAACCCTCACAATTTCAAAAAATAAAAAAAACTGAAATTTTTCGGTTTTTGCCAATTTCATATCGAATTTTTAGGGTCCCAGAAAATATTCCATGCGATTCGTAAGCAGCGGAAATTTTTCGATCGCCTGAAAATAGTGAGAAAGAAAAAAAAAAATTTACTCTATTTTTTGTTCACTTTTTTGAAAACCTGAAATACCCAATTTTCAAATCCGCATTACTTTTCTCCCGATTAACGAGAACGGGCTCGTCAGGGGTGTTTTTAAAAGCCCTGGAGTAGACATAGAGAATTCTGTTTGATTCAACCCGAGATTTCGGTTTTTATTACCCAAAAGAGCACTTTGAAAATCGGCGAATTTGCAAAAATCGATGATCCGACTGAAAATTCGTAAAAAGTAAAAAAAAAAAAGTCGTAGCTCGATGAACCGAGCGTCAATTTGAAGCTGAAACGGTTTCAAAAAGAATGAGCACTGAATAGAGTGCATACGAGTGAGCCCATACAATTTCAAAAAATGAGAAAATGTTCAATTTTTCGTTTTATTCCGTTTTCGTATTGAATTTTTGGGATCCCGGAAAGAAAATTTACGTTATTCGTAATCAGCAGAAAATTTCCGATCGCCTGGAAACTGAAAATAGTGAGAAGGACGAAAAGAAAAATGTCTCCATATTTCGCCCACTTTTTCGAAAACCTGAAAGCATCCAAATTTCAAATCCCCTATTACCTGTTTTGAAAAGCCCTTGAGTATATTTTCGAGTTCGTTTCATCACGAGATCTCAATTATCTGTTCCCAAAAGAGCACTTTGAAAATCGGCGAATTCGAAGCCAAAGAGGAAAAATTGGTAAAAATCGAAGATCCGACTTTGATAATTCGTAGAAAATAATTTTTAAAAATCGTAGTTCGATGAGCCAAGCGCCATTTTGAAGCTGATTGTAAAACAGTTGCGAAGAGAATGAGTTTTGAGTGAAGTCTCAACACGTTCGTAAAGCAAAGCTACAGCGATCTTACTGAACCGTCAAAATTTCAAAAAATGAAAAAAAGTGAAATTTTTTATTTATTTTTTTTGCATTTTGTCATGAAATTTTGAGCTTTGGACCATATCTTGGTTTAATTTACAATCGGCGAGGAAAAAAGGGGACCGAAGACATTGCACTTATTCCGCTACTTTTAAGAAAACTGAAAAATATAGAAATTTCAAACTGCCATACTGGGTAATGGATTAATTGCCATTTCTAAAAATAATGGGTAATGGATTAAATTTCATTATCCATTACCATGAGAAATTCATTACTCACAAGGAAACGTCGTAGTCGTTGATAAAATCTATTTCTTTATACGTGCTCTTAAGCCGATTTAAGGGATGAAATCAGCTCCCAAAGTTAGGGGTTGCAGCTGGTAATTTCGCTGTTTTACATAGAAGCAGTGCTCCTATCGACATGAAACCAATTGCAAAATGTTTCTTGGGTTAAATAATGAAGATTACATCTTCGACTTCTCATGCACCCCTGTTGCAAGGGGATGAATCACCCCTTGTAACGTTTATTTTCATATGTTTTTTGATGTAACAAATCGGATCATTGACCGATTTTAATAAAACAAAAACGAAATTGAAGGGCACAAAATGTTTCCTTGTCAGACAATGCACTGTTTACAACTCCGGTCTACATGTTTCAATAATCAATGTCTCAGTAATTATTGTTAGGATATGAGAGGATGTTTAGATGATATAAATAATCGGCGTGGACACAGGATGATGAAACTTGAAATTATCGATTTATTGGGAGCAGGTGAGAAAAGCATTGCATGATGATCAGTCACAACAACCGTCTGTTGCCAACCGACCATCTTAACTGGCTCCCCACTCTTTGATGTGTACTAGCGAACCCTAGAGAATGAGACACAAAGCCTCGATTTTTCGCTCACAGTAATAAGTCACATATATACACTATCAGGAAACTATCAGGAACTGTAGAATTATGCCAAGTACCATAAAAACTGCGATTAGAGTTCAACGATGCTGACACTTTAATAAATGCTACGTTCACACACATAATGACAGTAGGCGATTCAGTAGATTCAGTCTTTAACGCTCAGACCCAAACTTAAATGACGAGTAAACAAATTCATAGTAACTGTTTCTTTTTCTCGTCAGGATATGGACATGCTTCAGCTTTTCGCATCGCCGGCAGGTCGAGCCCTCGTCACCGGTGACAATCGTTCAACGACGAGGGCCGGATCAACATCGACCTCGTTGTCACGAGAGTCGAGGGCAAAGAACGTGAGAAGAGCATCTAGTACGGTCAGTCTTCCGACGCCTCCGCCGAGACAGCGTAAATCGAGCGCCGAACTGTACAAGGAGGCGGTCGAGATACTCGGTCTTACCTGTTCATTGACCGACAGCTGTCGTTGCCTCGACTGCCAGGTAAAAATAAAATGAATTTTTTCGGGTATTGGGTCCCTTTGAATCGTCGAACTGAGCATTGTAGTTGAAATTTCCATTGAAACATCGTTGTAAAAGTTTTTGAATGATTCAGTACTTTTTTTTCTAATTATTGTACAACCCTTAAGGGAATACCGAAGGTCGCTCATCGTAAAATAAAGTTCCACACATAGGCATATAGAGCTCTCTCTCTCTCTCTCTCTCTCTCTCTTTCTCTCTTCTTCGTCGACGATAAATTGGCGTCGATAACTCGGTAATCGAATTGGCGCTGGTAAACCGCATCCACGAGTCTCCTACGACACGGACCAAGTTACAGCGAAGGCGGAATGTCGAAAGACAGAGAGAGAGAGAGAGAGAGAGGATCGATTGCTTCAACTTTTCTTCGATATTCGAACACACGTCCACACGTACCCAAGGCGGGGCTGGAGTTTTACCGAGAAACAAGCCACTGGCGATCGAATGGACAACGAAAAGACACGAGAAAAATATAGAGAGAAGGATGATTCGCCTCAGCTCTGTTCCCATTCCAGAAAAACGTCATCAGCGTCTGCTGCTGTTTTTAGTTTTCACCATAATTCCCTGATCGAATGACTCCAAACAATGCCAAAGAGCCTTCAAGCGAATAAGAGAAATCTCGAGATTGCACGACCCTGAGCTTTCAAACTTGAACTATTGGCCCTGGAGTTGACCGAGAGCTTTCCGTCATAATGACCACTGAACTCTGCTGCCAGAGTCCTTTCGTCCACGAAGGAATCTCGGCGAGTTCGGATCACGCGATATGGCCTCTCTCGTCCTCTCAGGACTGAGATTTCATTGTCTCGAGGAAATTGATCCTGGCAATCCTCTTACAATAACCCTAACCATTACGCCGCAATCCCATCAAACGTGGCCTTCAGCCAGTCCTGATCGTTTTTTTTTAACCGTGAACAGACGCTTTCGTCAATCAAATCCTATCAATGATCAGTGGAAAGTCCACCCCAGGTAGAACAATATGAATATCGATCCAACCAGTCCTCCTAATTGAGGGGAGCAGTAGCGCGGTGGTAGCGTGCCCGGCTCACATACGCAGTGGTATATGCGATGGGGCCGGGTTCGATTCCCACCACCCGCACAAATGGAAAAATTTTCAAAGTATTTTTTCTGCGACCTTGGTGGTTCGGAACCCACCTAAAAATGTAGGTCCAAAGGAAAACAGCGCCTTGGTGCGGTGACCGAAAGACTGCGAAGATGTCTCGGATTCGATTCTCGCTGACGTAGCACGGCTGATGAGAGCACAGCAGGCTCGGCCGTAGCTCCAGAGAAGCAGTGCGTACGAACTACGACTGCCTCTGTCCCAAAGTGCTGCCATCTAGCATGTGCGAGACGAACTCCGGCAGCGAGAAGCGTTGCCGTAGCACAGCTGATGGTCAAAGCACAAACAGGCTCGGACGGTAGCTCCAGAGGGCAGGGCGCGTACGAACTACGACCGTTTATGTCCCAGGTGCTGACATCTAGCGGATACGCGACAAGCTCCGGTAGTGGGAATCGAACCGGAGACAAACGGATACGTGAGAGGATACCAACGGTAGAAGGTTAAGGGAGTCCGCAACCCTCGGGGGAGTCGGTGTAAAAACTACCAGTCCTCCTAATTTTCTTAGCAAATTCAATCTACGAGAAATATATCGCTCAAAGTGCTCGGGCCCATCGACTCATAAATCTTGTATGTACAAGCTTCTATTTACGTTTTTTTTTTTGTTTTGTTATCTTTTTATCGTTGCAGAGCAATTACTTCGACTGCGAGGACGATTGCGGGGACGCGAGAACGGAATTGGCAGCCGGTACACCGATACTCCTCGATCACGCTCTCTCTCATCCGCTTACGTGCTCCATACAGTAGCGAATCGAGGTTATACCCGTGAGCATCTGCTATGAAGGCGTAAAACGAAACGAGATGAACGTGAAAACGAGACACTGCGGCTAGAGCCTTTCCTGTAGAACGAACGATCGTCGATGGTTCGGCCTCGAACGTGTTAAATCGCTTTCGACACCGGCTAACCGAGACAACCTCGATCCAGCTCGAATTCTCGCCCGATCCCATATGGCAGAGACAGAGCAAACTTGGAACAGGGGAAGACGAGACGGTGATCGAGAGAAAGAAGTTTGGGTTGTACGAGCGTTGGTTCACGAAAGGAAATGAGAGATCGGATGAATGGGAAAAGAACTGCGTGGCTCAAGTCTATTCCTTTGGCTCTCGACAGGAGAACGATCGTAAATGCGTCAACTGTAAATCTTGCGTTCAACAATGGCTCGAACGTGATATACGATAACCATCAACTTTAATATTCGTCGTAAGCCCGAATCGAGACTTTTAACTTTAAGGATCGAAATTTGTTGTTGTTGTTGTTGTTGTTGATTTTTTTTTTTTTTTTTCGAAATATTTGTTCAGCTTTTTCTGCCAAAAATTCCAAGAGACATTGAGCTCGTAAAAAAAAAAAAAAACAATCTAGGTTTAAATTAGATTAACTAAAAAAAAGAAAAATGAACTCCGAATAAAAATTTGAAGGCCTGTGCGAAAAAAAAAAAGATCGACTAGAAGTACATTTATAAGTATATGTGTTAGGGGTGTTGTAATCTTTTTTTGCGATCTTTTTTTATTTCATTTGGCAATCGAGGAAAAATGACTGACGCAAAACACGAATTGTGGCAGCGTGATATTTTTTTTTTTTTTTTTTTTTTTTTTTTTCTTCGACGAAACGAGGCACGGCGAGTCGAGATAACGTACGAAAGTCGTCAAAGCAAAAAGCTTTAGTCCGAGAATATCGCGGAGAGACCTCACCGCGAACAAACAAGTCGGGAGTTTGAGGGAGTTTGCGAAAGAACTGAGAATCCAGAGCTCGTCATTCCCGCTCGGTGAGGGGAAAGGGAGAGAGAGAGAGGTCTGGCAGGGATGGACGCGAGTGATCACGAATTTTCCCACTGAATTGACGAAAAGTTCTCGGGCGATAGCAAAACTCGATTGGCACGAAGAAAATTGCGTAAATTCATTCTCTCGTTCGCCTCTCTTTTCTTTTTTTCTCCGGACTAATAAAATTACCACCTTTTTTAATCAAATTTGTTGAGCTACATAATTTATATTGACAATTCGGTTAATTTTGTTTGTTTCACGAAAGATAAATTTTTCCAATTGCATCGACGATCAAAAAATGTGAAAAAAACGTGAAAAAATGTGAAAAAACGTGAAAAAAAAATGGCTGCTCAAACTGTATACCAAAAAGCGAAATTGTAGCTTACGATCGTTTTTTTTTTTTTTTTTTTTTTCTTCCCAGGTGGTATAAATTTTATTCGAATTTCTCGCGTTCGATAAGAAATCGAGAATAAAATTAATTTTTTCTTTACCTCGACGGGCACTCGGCGTCGTACTTTTTGTACATAATATAATGCGTGTAATTCTTTACTACGAGATAATAATAATAATAATAATAATAATAATGTAAAACGTGAAGAAAAATTTGAAAAAATAAATTCGTGCCAAAAACTCCGCCAAATGATCGATCTCGATCGATTGTACCTATAATACCAATAATTAGTTATGCATATTGGTAATGTATGACTCGAACGAAAATTTGCTCGCACGCACACGCGCTCGCGCATCAAAGGCATTGCGTAATGTATAGCCGTTTATGACGGGATTGCAGAAATATAGAGTGCTCTGAATAAATTGATTATTGATAAAAAAAAATATATAATAATAATAATATTATGCTGTAACGTTATGGATTTATTACAGGATTTTATTATCAAGAACTTATACATATATATATATATATATATATATATAAATTGTAATGTGTGCGAGAATCCGAAAGTCATTGTTGAGATTCTGCAGAAAAAATTAAAAAAAAAAAAAAAACATTTTCTCGTTTCTACAATTACGTGGGATAATCGTCGTTGAGAGAGTAAAAACGTAATATTATCGAAAATGTCTTTTATAAAGCTACTTCAATTGAATTTCGAAATCGAGAGAATAACGCAACATTATTAGGATTATTATTATCATACCCCATGGAAATTTGTTTAGGTGAAATAATATGCAACGTGGTTGAAAGTAAAATATACATTTCCGTGCTTATTATATTTAACATACATTTTTAAAATAATATATGCAAAAATCAGAGCTGGTAAAATTACCTGAAAGTACTTCAAGTGAAAAGTACTTTCCGTAGTCGAAGTGCAAAGTCCTTTAAATACTTGAAGTACTCGTGAATTTCAAGTACCAAGTACCTCAAATAGTTGAAGTACCAAGTACTTGAAGTACCAAGTACTTAAAGTACCGAGTACTAAAAGTACCAAGTACTTAAAATACCGAGTACTTAAAGTATCAAGTACTTGAAGTTCTGAGTACTTAAAGTACCAAGCACTTAAAATACCGAGTACTTAAAGTATCAAGTACTTAAAGTGCTGAGTACTTAAACTATCAAGTACTTAAAGTGCTGAGTACTTAAAGTATCAAGTACTTAAAGTACCGGGTACTTGAAGTATCAAGTACTTGAAGTACTGAGTACTTAAAGTGTCAAGTACTTAAAGTACTGAGTACTTAAAGTAGCAAGTACTTAAAGTACTGAGTACTTAAATTGTCAAATACTTAAAGTACTGAGTACTTAAAGTGTCAAGTACTTAAAGTACTGAGTACTTGAAGTATCAAGTACTTGAAATACGTCAAGCATCAAGTATCAAATTATTTTCAAGTTTTCAGCTATACATCACGTAAGTTCTGGTACTTATAGTTGATTCATTAGGTACTCTTTAAACTCATTTGATTTTTATTCGAGTACTTTTTTGTATCAAAACATATTTTCACATTGTGCAATTCACTCAGGTTAGGCAGATTGAAACGGAAATATTCAAGCGAAGAATTAGAAATAATTTTTAAAAAAGCATTGACGTTTGTAATTAAGATTTATTCAGCTCCAAGTTTTAAAAAGAAAAAATTAAGAATACACGGATTGTTAAAAACGGAGCCATGCATTGACAATGACACCGTAACTACCGTAGCTTGAGCCTTTGAACGGTCATTCCTTACAATCTTAACCGAAGATGGCGAAGAAAATTCCTCAATTGTATGTAACCATTAGCAAGACATATTCAAAAGTACTTCATACTTGGTACTTGAAAAAGTATTTGAAGCACAAGAAAGTAATTGAAAATTTGAGTAAAATACTTTAAAACTTTTAAAGCACTTCGTACTTCAAGTACAGTACTTCAAGTACATCGAAAGTACCGGTTACTTGAAGTACTGCCCAGCTCTGGCAAAAATATATTATATTTATAAATATTATGTGAAATGTATAAATTATATTTTACGAATCGAAATCTTGCTTATTTTTCACCTACACACATTCCGTGGGGACACACGAAAATAGCGCGTGATAACGATAACGATTTAACGATGGGATATGTTGCGAAAAATTCGAAAATCTCGAATGATTCGCAAGCCCCTGAATTTAACGAGATAAACGAACTTAGGCCTGAGTTAATGATAGAGAAATGTGTCTGGATAGTCCAAAGTCTGAAATGTTGAAAGAAGTTTCAAAGACGAATAGAAGCAACAAACAGAAAAATGATTGCAAGTGCCAAAAAAAGTTGCGTTCTAGTCCGAAAAAAAAAAAAAAAAAAACATTCGTCAATGGCAAAAAGTGTGTGTCTGCGTGTGTGTGATTCCGTGGTTGTATGATCGCTGCTAATGTCGTGCGAGGATCGAAATATACAATGGAAATAATCGACTTCAACGATTATACCGATCGAAATCTTTCTGTTTGTGATAAAGATGTGAATTATTATTCGAGAAACAAAAAATGTATAAGATTCTTGCGACGAGTTTATAATCGGACTAGCTGCAAACAAAAGGGTTTATTAAGCTTAGATAGACCGATCGGTATTGTCCGTGATGGAAAATTCTGTCGAGAGAATCCACAGCAGATTTTTTCGAAATGAAACTTTTGGGAATCGCCCAGTCGACTATCGTCCTCGATCTACGTATAGATCGGCCCTACTCATCCACGAAAGTAAACCGCGCAGTAATTAGAGTCTAATTATACAACATATATTTTAACGTCGAGCACGATGGACACGATATATTCGAGAGAGTGTGTGAGAAGAGAGAGAGAGAGAGAAAACCCTGCCTTTCCGTCAGACGTAAATAAGATTGATATTAAATAAATGAAAAAAAAACAAAACGAGAGATTGAGAAAAGGGAGAAACGACATGGCGTACTCTTGAATATGATTAACAATAATGCGGTTCAATAAATTTTATTTCTCGTTTTAATCATTGATCGCCATTGTACTTTCTGTGTCTGACCTTCATTGACCTTGACCCTTGATCCTTCTCTCCTTCCGCCCCACCGAAAGAGATACGAACTGAGCTTCTACTTGGACTTGGGGTAATAAAGAAAAGAAGGAAGCAAAATCAAGCTGATACTCTTTCAAGGACGAAATTACAATGATTAAGACGCGTCTCAGGGGACTGGAGAAACAATTTTTTTTTTCTTTAACCCTCCACAACAGCCGGGCACGGACCAGGGACCGATTGGTAGTATTTTTTTGTTCTTCAAGGCTGGGGCATGGATCGTACCGGCCAGAATTTACGGGCAGCGCCATCCACCAACAGTCAACTATAGCTGTAGGTTAGAACGGTTTCTGTATTAGGAAGAACCATCCAATGAGATACGAAGTCCCGAGTGGACAGAATCCCGAAAATTCGTCGTACAATGTTTGGATGGTTTTTCATGGCACCGGGGGATGGCACTGATACTCAAAGACTAAAATGTTGTAAATTTGAACGAGCGAGAAATGAGAATTTTTTTTTTTTCCGTTACTCCAGAGTTCTTTTCGTACAAACTTTAAAACCGATCGACTACCGGGTCCAATAGTTTCATGGGCAAAATAATTAATATTTCAAAAAATCCGAAATTTCGGTAGCGAAAGGCGAGAATGCCTGTCCATTTGACCATGGCAGTGACGAAAAAATCTTTCTCATTTCTGCCTTGGTCAAATATAAAGGCTTCCTTGCCTTTCGCTACCAAAAATTCGGATTTTTTGAAATCATTAATATTTCGCCCATGAAACTAATGGATTCGACAGTCGATCGGTTTTATAGTTTGTCTGTACGAAAAAAAAACCTGGGAGTAACGGAAATTTTTTTTTTTAATCATTTCTAGCTCGTTCAAATTCACAGCATTCAAGTCTTTGAACACCAGCGCCATCACCTGGCACCGTGAAAAACCATCCAAACATTGATATTGATGTCTGACAGATTTTCTGGATTCTGTTCGTTCGGGACTTTATCTCCATTCGGCACTTTTTCTGTATCCCTTGCTTATCGACTAATGGTCCTACTGTGGATAAATTGGAAAACAGTGCTACCGTGAAATGGTTCCGTATCGACCGAACATGGTGGGCGGGAGAGAGAAAATGAGGAAGAGAAAAGAAAAAGTATCCCAGCAGATGGTAACTGCTTGCATTCAGTCATTAACCATCAGAGGTGCACTGCACGCATCTCTGCTCTTTTATTAAAGTAGGGTATGGTAAGTACTCAGTTTCTTTACCTCTGCAGATTTAATAAATTTGTTTTCCATATTGAGCAAATAACAGCAGGAAGAAGGAATGGGAAGGCCTTCCCCTAAAGTTCAGATGGTCATCGGTTCATCAGCTTTCTCTTCGGAATTTAAATTTCGAAGCATGAAGATAATTTTCATTCCAAAGAATTGAAGATTGAATTAAAAATCGTCCAGCCTGTTTCATTGAATGACTTGTTTGGGTATTTATCTCGTTTAGTGACTTTTACGAATTTTCGCTTTTATTTCGACAAAACCCTTGGTTACAGCACTGACAATGATCATCAGGCGGGGATAAGCTCGAAAAATATACCCAAACGCAAAACAAAAAATATACCCAAGCTCAACTCAAAAATATATCCACGTCCAACCTAATCCCAAACCCAGACTCCGCACACCCAAAACTCATCATAAACCAAAACCGTATGTGTACAGTATTTCGAGCTCCCTCGCCTGATTATCATTGTTAGTGTTGAAATAAAGGGTTTTGTCGAGAAAAACAAAAACGCGGAAATTCGAAAAAGTCACCGTACTGGACAATTACCCTCGTTTGTCATCATCTTTGTTATCATGCACTGACTCTATCCATCCTGACTCTATAGCGGGAGGCAGCTAATTTAATTTTGGACGAGGACACCGCGAATTCATCTAAAATGTCATGCTTTCCCGGCGATGCTGATAGTACCCAGGGAACTATTCGGGCACAGATCGAGAGAGTGAGAGAGAAACTGGAAGAGTGGTTCTTCCGGTAATATCCCGGAGAGGATGGGACTTTTTCATGACGGGGTTATAGGTATGGATATATGCAAGGCGAATGAGTGTATAGGAAAGATGGGAATGAGACAGTTTGATACGCTCGTCTCGCTGAAGAGACTCCCGTGGGTATATCGGGATGCACATTCAGCTCTCTCTCTCTCTCTCTCTCTCTCTCTCACTCTCTTTCTCGACCACTTCAAGAGGGACCTCGATGCAAATTCAATTCGAGCAAAGGGACATACTCTTATTCCTCGATGCTAGGAGAGTAGATAGAATATACGCCTGGTATGATCAGCTTCGGCACTCTACCACCATCAACATCATACCAGAAATAAGAGGGGTAAACATGAACGTAGCCATCGTCGTCAGCGTCTTTCCAGTCGTACAGCCCAGCAGCATGCCCCGGGGGAGCATCGCTTATATCGAGTTAGAGACGTTTGAATACCGATACCCGGTAACAGACGACGGGAGGGAAAAGAGCGAGGGATAAAGAGGGCTGTTGAGACACAGCATGGTCGTAGGTTGACTGAAGAATTCTGCGACATTGGAGATGAAAAGTTCACGGATAGAAAGAAACCGTGGCAGAGTATTAACTTCAAACCTAAACCCTAAACTTTTTTATGATCAGCCCCGATGACCGTCCGTTGGGATTCTTTCTACTCTTTTAATTAAAGATCATCGTTATAATGTCCCTAAAAAACTTTTCTTGGCTCGGCAGACCATTTTTAAGATTCACAGTCATATCAAGACGAGAATCCGGTCGCCATGAGCAGGGAAATGAAAACTGCATATTCTCAGAACAAAAACAGATGGACATATGTCTCTCTGAATATTTTAATGAAACCGATGGACCGTAACAATGTTCCTAAATACGAAATTCGGTGCATCAGAAATTTTACATATCCCCGGGGCAGTAAACGTATTTTCAGAATGAACAAAGTTTCAAAGTTAGATTGAGCGAGCCCGATCATCGTCGCACACACACAATGACATTCTGGCTCATTCCATTTGGAATGCAGCGACAGTTTTCCCGCACTTCGAGTAAGTTTGAGGGACGAGGGTTCCAGCCCTAAAGCTCGATAGCTTCAACTCTAACGGGTATCAAAAAGTTGTCAAGAAAGAAAAAAAAAAAGGGATCATCCACACCCCGGAGTTGGTTCTCTAACGCGATTATCCATCGACTCTCGCGAATGCTTGGGTCCCCATACTTCGTAACAGACGACACCCGGGAGGTCCGCTCGACGCATAGAATACTTAAACCGCATTTTCTCACCGCATCCCCTATCCGCCTCACTCGCATCCCGTCTTTCTCGTCTCTTTTGGACCACCAGGAGCCTCTCGGCCGGTGACGTCGAAACGTTTCGCATAAAGTATTCCTAACCGTCGATCGCGAAGCGCTACCGTTGAAACTGAGTTACGACGCTACGTGGCGTAACCCGCACATCCCCTTTTTTTCCATCCTTTCTCCCTCCGCTGCTCTTTTTTTCCTCCTCAACTTGTATATTTTAGCCAGCAGGCAAAAGTTACATCTCTCATCCCACGAGCAAAGGACTCGCTGAAGAACGTCCCCGAAAAGAAGAATTAAAGGCCGGGAAAAAGGATCACTCGTAATCTCGTTTGGGAATGAGAACGATCCAGGCAAATTCAAGGTAATTTCGTTCAACTTGCTTAACGAATTATTCTCGAAATGATAAACTCGATTATCCGACTGGATACGAAGATGATAGGTCTCACCAAAAGTCACAATTCCAACTTTTTGATCGACTTTTCACTCCATTCGAGGATGATCAATTATAAGAAGAAGAAAAAGAAACATTGCGTCGAGCGGGTCTTTGAACGTTTCGCAGCCATATGGCAATGAAACTTTTATCGAAAGCGATAGATGCAAGGACCAACGAGAATCGCCACGAGGATAAGCCTGAATGGGGCAAAAGGTCGGAACAAGGCTCTTGGGCAAGCACGAGGTAGATCGCATCGAGGAGAGATCATCAATGATGCAACCGAAGGAAATATACTGGTCGCGATGAGACGGGAGCGGGAATGGGGATTTTAGCGGCCTGGTGAGGTTCGTCGGTCCTCTGGGGTCGATTACACCGAGGAAAGGACCAAACGCGACGAATAATCACTTTCGCGTGGGATATCGAGGGCTCACATGCTCACTCTTCTTTTTCTCGCAAATGATCACCATCGATTCACGACGTCGGAGAAAAGACCTCGTCATTTATTCAAGACGGATAATGAACTTCTTTCTCCTGGGAACGTCGTCAACGCCTGCGATGGTACACTTGCTTGGATACCTGGTATCGGATATATTAAGGGCAGCCTACAACCACGTACCAACGAGTGCCACATTTTTTTTTTCATCAATCGATGTATACCTCAATGAAATTATCGAAAGATAATTCCTTGTGAGATTGGAGAAGTAACCGATATAGTAATGATGAAACAAGAAGCATCATAGTCATGTAGGAGTCATTTAAGAGAACAGGATAAGAAACGACGAATCGTCGCCATTTTTTTTTAACTCTCGACACTGCCCGCACTGGGCAAATAAAAAGACGAGAGTTATGCGTTTCACAGTGATCAGCTGACTTTCATGATTTCATTGCGCAGTATGTTTTGGGGAAGCGGCAAAAAATTAGTTGACCCAATTTCAAAAATCGATTGTATGACTGGTCATCGTCTTTGTTTCATTAATAATTACGAACAAGGTGTATACACTCGCAGAAATAATAAGCATCTTACAAAATACCCTGTTGTACATATCGAAGTAAACAAAAGAATATCGAAGTAATTCCGCTATAACTTCCATCAACCGTGATCTACTTCACGCCGTATCTTTCCTCTTCCTTTTGTCAAAAAGAAAGAAATGCTGAATCTCAACATTCAATCAGTTCATTTGGTACACGCAGCGAAGAGAAAAAATCGTGAGCCTCATTATTAAAAACATTTGATTCGATGTGTTACAAATAAATATGATTTAAGGAGGTTCTTAACCCAGAGCAAAACCGTAAGATTGATTCTAAAATTTTAGGGGAGATTTGTGCTGGAACTAGGAATACACCGTAATTGTTTCAGATTTTTTTTACCACGTAGTTGAGGAGAAAAAAAAACATTAAATATGCTGCTTATACGTGGGCTCCCATAGGAGCCCATAGGAGCTCCCATATGAGAAGTATACGAAGCTATGATCGGAGATTATTTTAGGAGTGCAAAAACGGTAACGTTTCCCCGAAGAACCGCTTAAACGATACATTAGACCTTCATAGATATAACTTGCCCATAAAGAAAGTTTTTCGCCGTGCCGATTGTGAAATATATACTTGTAAACAGAATTGTGCGTGAGTAATGGCAAATTTAAAAAATGACAACGTATTTGGTGAAACAAATGCCGAACGCAACCTGCCCCGCACGACGCCCGGCGCCGCGCTATACGTTCCCCTTGCCGCGCCCAAGCAGATGTTAAGAACCTCCTTAAGATCGCATGCACTCATTTATCTTGAAAAGGTCGGAGCTAATCGGAAGCCTTTGAAAAGTATGAAAACGAATGCTGAGAAGATTTGAAAATTTGTGATCTTGTGCAATTTCATAAAAAATTAATTTATTTAAATTTGTGCCTTAAAAAAGAGTGAAATAATTCAGAATACCCTTAGCAAAATAATTATTATTATAATTAATTAATGAAACGGACAAATCGATATTTTCTCTAGAGTTGGGAGGCATCTTTACTAATAACTTCATAATTCAAAAGTTATGCTGTCAGTATAATGGGTATTGGTTAAATGGATTTCTGGAGGGTGCCTCCCAAATCTAATGAAAATATCGATTTTTCAGTTTCATTAATCAATGACAATAATTATTATTGTGCCAAAAGTATTGTGAAACATTTCACTATTTTTTGAGGGACAAATTTTAATTTTCTCAATTTCATTAAAAATTTTTATTATATTTTTGAAAATTTTTTGTTATTTTCTTTTTAATGCAGTTTTCATTCTTCAGTCGGGAGTTTTAATGAACTCGGTCCGGCAATGCTTGACAGTCGGAGAATGGGAAATATCGAAGTCGACCGATGCGACAGAGGACCCTCGACTGAATAATCGCACTGGCGCGTGTCACGACTCCTTCTACTCGTAGGAATGCCATTTGTTTTATCCTGCTCTCGCCCTAAAGTCCCATTATTTCTTATATATCTCACGCGGTAAACCGTTTAACGGTGCAAATGGCAACTCCATCTATGCTTCTGTTGGATTATCGATCCTCGGACAAATAAACGCGGAGCAATGTTTTTTTTTTTTTTTTTTTTTAACGACAAAACGGATCAAGGAATTTGCGGAAAACAATAAGCCGGTGAATTATTCTCCCAACGTCACATTCGGTTAGCAGTTCATTTTTGTGTTTTTTATTTTTTTTTTTTTTATTTTTTATTTTTTTTCATACGCCCCGGGTAGGATGAACATACCGCGATATACACGCGGGCTTTTGAGCTCGCGACGAAAGAGTTAATTCATCGTTGGGCGTTCGCGAGCGTCAGCTTTCGTCGCCTGTCAAATCCACCTGAAAGCCCTACTGCATATCTTTATATAGATACATGTCCCATCTGCATCCCCCTCCAGAGGAAGCATGTGCGTATAATCTAGCCTCTAAAAAATTCCATTAGCTCGCTTTATTCGCTTGGTTTCCCTGTAGCACTGCAGACTAACGCTTGTCGCGCGAGCTTTGAACGCCGGATAATTGAAAATTGACGGTTTTTTTGTTTTGTCTTTTTAATTCCACTTTTTCGCGCGACTTGTCACAATTCAATCGCGCTCGTATCGTTTTTTTTTTTTTTTTTCAGTAATTAAATTACTGGAGCAAGCTTATGGAGTTTAAATGAGTTCTCAATTTACAAAAATGGTTTTTGTGAATTTTTGAACACCAACAGACCGCTATGATGTAAAAATAATCATAATAACGCCCTTTTTTTTTGCTGGTAGTCGATATTCAGATCGTTGACAATGGTAAAAGAGCCCCTAATGAGGGTGAAGTTTGGTAGTGCTTTCCACCAATTTAGCGACACGATGTCTCTTTCCCTCACGTTTCCCATATCGAGGCCCTCTGCAGAAGGTTATTGCGAAATGGTGTACGAGGAGTTGTAAATAATATGAAAACTGCGGCGTACGGATCTCACTTTCGCATGCACATATACATATGTATAAAGGCGAGATGCGAAAGGGTGCTAGGGTATACACGAGCCTGTAAGCGTATGCGATGGTCGCTTCCATATTTCAAAAAGACGAAGGCTGGAGGCCTCGGAGGGGTCGTGAATGCCTTAATATAGTCATAAGATGGTATACACGGATAGGTAATACGAGAAGACTCGCCCTACCCGTCCCCAAGCAGAGTTCTTTTTCCTCAGCTACTATAGCCACTTGGGTTTCCACGATGCTCGTCAAAAACGACCACAAGTCATTGAGCCAAGTGTCCGGAAAAAATAGAACATGGCACCACATTCCAAAATAACGGACTTTCGTTCGACAATTTTTTCAAATTTTTCCCAATTTTTGATAGGGAAACAAAGATTCTGGAAAGCCCCAATATTACTCAAAATGGACGGGTATATCATCGAGAGATTATCCGCGCTAGGTGTTCAATCAGTTAATAACCGGACTATCATGAAAATAAGCCGTGAAGCTTGCCCACGCGGGTTCACGATATGCGGGGGGAATGAGTTGCGCAGTAATTATTCAAAGGTTTTACATACGAATTGATGAGTTAATGCGTGGTTCTCTTACCGATCGATGATAAATTACAGAAGAGAGCTAAACAGACGTAGAATAGTACACACCTCAAAATACTTGGATGTGTTGTGGTGAACAGTCATCAACGTTGCTTGAAGATTCAAATGGACATTCGGAATGTGTTACTCGACGGTTTTTTTTTTTCTGACTTTGGAAGGTTGTCCGTATAGGAAAGAAGAGATGATCGGTCGGTATGTTACCGGCGGTTTACTAAATATATTTCTCGCATAACTCTGTAAATCCAGCTAGAGCCAACCCGGGCTTTGGTGATATATAATCTCTCCCTATATTCGCCAGCTATTCTCAATAACGCGCGAGTCTCTATTACCCGATGGCCATTAGCGATTTGGAAATTGCTTGGTACGGGATTGATTCTCAGGATCCCCTTTACCCAGGCATCCTCGGCTACATGTCCGATTCGCTCTTGGTGCGCTGAAACGACCGACCGGTTAATCACCCGGTCATCCCTCGAAATCGCTTCAGACACACGCACACACACACACACACGCACACACACGCACACGAACGCAGGGACCAATGTATGAATGAGCCAGAGAGTGAATTTCCCGCCAAGTTATCCAACTCGCTCCCTCCCTCCGTGTCTCCCGCCCGGGCTCAATTAATCTTACCCAGAATGCAATAACTGTCCAATCTGCTCCCGTGGCTGCGTCATTGAGTGTCGTGAACGCTCTGGCCCGCAGAAGGCTCAGGGGGGACGGCTGAGAGACGTCGTTATGCGTTTTACCGATCGAGACAACAGTCCAAGATTGTTCAACTGCGAATGCTTATTCTTTGGCGTGCAGCAGGGTAAATGGGATCAACGGTTGGCTATCGAGCCGGAGATTATCAAAATATTAGGCTTTTAATCGTATTTTTGAAATGTTAAATTTGAATTTTTGTCGCGAGATTGGAAGAGACTGGGGAGAGTTTTCCCGATACAACGCGAGTTATGCGCATTATTACGCTGCACTGAATCTGCTGGGAATTCCGAATCGTGGAGAATGGTAAATTATTTTTTGGTAAAACGTTCCAAAGTGCCTGGCAGTTTTGATGAATAACATTTTTTTAAATTATTAGCATTGAAAATTGAAAAATTAGCAATGTCCAAGTTTCCGATTTGCACGGTTTTCATTTTAGTTTTTACAAGTTTCAAAAAAAAAAAGGCTGAAGTCCTTTATTGAATCTCTTCAAAATCAATTCCGGACACACGGCCTACTTTGGCGTGAGTGTTTAAAAAAAAAAATGAAAATTCCATAACTTTAGAAGACATCGGTCGATTTTCTCGAAAGTCAATGACGAACATTGTTTCAGGGATGGTCCACTTCTGAATGAAGTTTCAGCCAAGTAGCTCAAAAGTTGCACGAGATAATTGTTGAAAAAACTTGAAAGCCCCATATAAAATCGGAACGTCTTGTTAAATCTTCAGAAAAATTATATCAGACAAAGGGTATAGTGATAGCGCTACTCGCGTGCAAGACGTTCAGTCCGACCGGTCAAGCCATCCCGATTTTATAGAAGTTTAATTTGTTGAACCTCTCACACACGCACACCCGGAAATTTTTTTTTTTTTATAAAGTCTCAAATTCCAAAAATCCTTGCTTAAAACTTTAAATCGACGAACTAAGAATAAATAATCCAAAAATTCTAAGAATATGAATAAATATTCCAAAATAATTTTGTTCCGCCCTCAAATCCAGACTGCTCGAGTAGAAATTCGGTCTTACCTTCGATATAACCCGGATATATGTGACGGCTGGAAAATCTCGAGCTCGCCGCGAGAATGAGGGAGCCGGGAAATGTGCCACTCGGTGGAAAACCGGTGAGCAAAATTGTGTCCCTGCTGGAGGGGGGGGCTCGGCACGGTCCACAAGATCAGTGGGGTCGAGAAAACATATTGGATCGTTAAGGGTGCGGGGCAGTTTGCTTTAACTAGCAACGAGCTCATCTCTCTCGACCTTCAAGCGCTCATCCAAAATTACCGGAAACCCCAAGACCTTTTCTTTCTTTTTGTTCTTTCTTATAGTATTAAATTTTCGAGAGTCGTTTGTTCACGTGAACCATTATAGATTGTATGCATTGAGGCTCATCAAACTTGTCGGGTGAAAATTATTATTAATAACAGAGATAACAAATATTGGTGAAAAAAATTAATCATTCAACTTGAATTATCGAAGTTAAAAAAATCGATAAACCATTTGATCCAATTCTTCAGCAAAATACCCACAATAAAAATCAGATTAGGAGTCAAAAAATGCGTTAAAAAATTCATCAACAAGAAATTTTTTCTTCCAACCCCCCTATACCATTTCGAAAATTCGTAAGCTTTTTTTTTATCGCCTCATTTTCTTCATTCTTTTTATTCCACCAGTTATCTTCATATTCTCGTAAAGTGTAAAAAAAAAAAAAAAAAAAAAGTCGCGTGTGGATTTTTAAATTGCAATTTCTCGGGCTAGAAAGAAATATCTCCTTCATCCACTCCGGTTCGCGAAATATATGTAAAACCGTTGGCTATGTACGATGCAAATTTAAACGAGAGAGAGAGAGAGAGGGCACCATGGAATATCCTCTTTTGGGTCGCAAAAGCAAATTTATGTGCATGCAAATTATGTATTACGAAAGTACGCGAGGGAAACCGGCGAGCGAGTGAAAAGCTCGCGCGAATGATGGAGGAGAGAGAGAGGATTCACTTTTTTTCGTCTCGCCATTAAAGGCGCGTTCAAAAAAAAAAAAAAAAAAAAAATGGAAAATGAAAAATTTAAAGAACGAAAAAAACATTTTGTAGAAATGGTAACAGCGTTTATTGTTAATAATAATGACAATAATAATATTAATAGCGAGGACTAATTACAATAATTACATAATAATCAATGATGAAACAATAATAAGTTCGAGAGAGAGAGAGAGAGCGAAATATTTCAGATTTATTTGAGACACTCTTTTCTTACCTTGAAGTCGTCAATTTTTTTTTTTTTTTTCATTCCACTCTCTCTTACAACTCACCTTCTATAATATATATTTATATATTTATATCTTCATATGGGGATTCAATTAATGTTTATACACGTACAATGTAAGCCATCGTGAAATATTTACAAGTTTCCTTTTTTTTTTATCATTTTTTTTTTTTTTTTTTGGAAAGGAAGGATGCCCTCATTGAACGTTTTTAATCGACTGACGAAAAATTCTCAATATACATAAAGCTTCATTTTTTCTTCTTCTCATTCTCGTTATCCCTGAAAATAAATATGGCTTGATTTTTTTTTTTCCCCTTAAATTTAGAACTAGAGAGAAGACCGGATACTTTTCCATTGTTATCTGAAAATGAAAAGTGCAGGCCACGAAAAAAGGAAAATCAAAGTCAACGGTTCGTCGAGGAGTTCACGTATTCTTTTCGGGTTTTGAAATTAATTTTGGGTTTTTGTTTTTTTTTTTTTTGTTTTTTTTGGGAAAAAAATTATTTTCAACGATTTTTCTGATCGTTTTCCTGGAAAATTAATTCGGCAACATTTTTTTTTTTTTTTTTTCATCGATCGAACAAAAAAAATCGGATAAAACGAAGAACGAAGAAAATCGTAAATTTAATTTAAAAAAAAAAAAAAAAATTGCAACGAGATCCCATCACAGTTTTACTGCAGCATCGTCGTTTGATTTACGGTCGTGAGATTGTTGGATGTTATATTGCCGATCGAGGCACGATGATTCGTGGCACCGATCTCAGCGTGCTGAGTCTCGCGATGCCTGCGAAGATCGACCTTGCGCTGAAAAGCACGACCGCAAAGATCACAGGCGAAGGGCTTGAAGCCCGTGTGCTTTCTCGAATGAGTTATGAGATTGCTGCTCTGCGAGAAAGCTTTTCCGCACACCTGACACTTGTGCGGCTTTTCACCTGTAAAAATGTATGATTCACGGAGGGAAAAAAATCATCGGAAATTAGAAAAAAATTTCCTGCCTTTTTTTTTTTTTTTCTAATTATTCTTGCAAATGTTTTTTTCGTTATTTTTGCCTGTACGAAAAATTTTTTCATTTTTTCCCGTGTACGTTTTTTCGCTGGAGGAGCTCTTAATTTTTGCCACCTCACAGAGGAAGCTCCCGCAATGGTGAACAGCTCCGATTTCCCCGAATTGTGAGATATTCAGCGGGCACGAAAAAAAAAAAAAAAAAAAAATGAAACTTCGGAGGAGAAGGGGAAAAATTTGGAGCTTTTTTTCAATTCCAGTCAAGAGGGATGTATCGTTATCAAATTTTTGAAAGTTTTTTCGAAAAAAAAAATTATTATTTACATTAACTCGCGTGTGGTCGTGAAGAAAAACAAAAAAATTTATAGAGATTTTGGTAAATCCTGCAGGATAGCATTACGAATCGCAGCTATCGAAAGCTCGATATACACATGTGCAGTTAAAATATAAATAAAAAAAGGGTGGGGGGGGGGGGCATCGGTATTGCTCCCAGTGGTAGTGGTATCGGGGATGCGGGGCACGCCCGGTCAAGATTTCCTCCCAAGCGAGAATCTCAGCGTGGCTGAGGAGGGGCAGTAGAGGGTAGTTTTGCTGGAAAACAGGGGTGGTCGTATGTCGGTTGGAAGGAGTTGGTGGTGGGGTTTCAGCAGTCGGTAGAGAAAACGAGAGAGAGAGAGAGAGAGAGAGTAAGAGCTTTCGGGAACAACGGGAGCTGAAAAAGGAATTTCCGCGGGGGTTGAAAGAGACAGAGAGGGATGGGGGCTGCTTTCTCGTTTCTCTCGCAGCAGGCAGAGAGCTCTGATTGGTGGCCAGGGGCGGCTCCAACCCCCCCCCAAAGCTGCCATGGCAACCGCGGATATGACCCGGCGGTTCAAGCTTTCCTCTGTCTGGCTCCAACGGAGCAAACTCCACCAACCCTGCACTTGTCCACACTGTCATGGTTTCTGGATGGTCGTGAGAATATACGAAAGCGGAAAATACAAGCCCTGCTCCATCCACCACCATCGCTGTGACCCGAAACCTCAGGGAGTGGGGAGATGAGAGGGAGAGAGAGAGAGATTTTGCTATTCGAACTATGCATTGCAAGCGCTTGCCTGTTAATCGTGACACTATATATTCCCTCTTGGTTCGAGTTTTTTGGGGTTCGTTTATCCGTGCCTGGCCTCGAAATACAGATAGAGAGGCCCTCTACCGTTCGGTATAGAGAACCAGGCGGATCCATAAACAACTCGTTAACCGAACCTTCAATCTCGTTGAGGATATGTGCTATATACGAGGGAGGAGGCTACCGAACGACCACACGCTTGTCCGAAGCCCTCTCCTCGATTTTTATCATCGATCCGATCGTTCGCAAATTCCCCCGAATCGCGAATTGAGTTTCCCCCCCCCCCCCCCCCTCCCCTCCCCAGAACCCTCTACACATGTGCGGTCTGCTGGGCCGTTTGCACTGATAGTGGTCAGGTTAAGTTCGGAGAGGGATTTAATAAATCAGAATTCAAGGCTTCGTTCAAAAGTATTAGAAAAAAAAAAGCTTCTTTTGTTTTCTACCGTTTTACAACACCAGAGTTAGGAATAAAATTTAGCGAGCCATTAATCGTCTTTGAAACTCTCCCAGGCTCAATGAGGGGTTTTCAAAAAAAAAAAAACGTACGTTTTTCTTTCCACGCGGATTTGTGTGCTCTCCTATATCATGTAGCTCGAATAAAATACGAATTGACGTAATCTCAATCGGAATATATATATATATATATAATCTCGAAGCTTTTCACCCTCGGTATATCGAATTACCATTACCCAGGACGGGGACCGTGGATGAAATGGCAGAAGAAATCCCAGGCGCAAGCGCAACTCTCGTTCGAGTAGAAAAAGAAGGATCCAGAGTTCTTGAGAAGTAAAATCATTTCTATGTGAGACAGTGCAGGAGCATGCGTGTCTGTGTGCGTGTAAATGTATTCGAGGCTCGCAGGGAGCTCTCAGGAATTTACGGGCTCATAAAAATCAAGAACCGTCCGAGGCTCCCACCGAGGTTGCCCTATCGTCTCTTCATCCCCCCTCAGTCCTCTCTGCACTCCTGCCTCAGCTGATGCTCTCCCGGCATCCCTCTCGCTCTCCCATCACTTCGAATCTATCTCTGCTTTCCCACTCTTCGCGAGTTTTCCGCATAACTATTCTATGCGCGTACTCTCAAGCCATATCACATTCATGCAGAAATGGTTCTAGCTCATATCCCCCTGCATGCGGTATATTATACACATGGGGTGAAGATGTGCAGAGAAGACTCGAGGCACTTTCGTTTTGGAGCAGTCAACAGTGAGCTGAACGATGCGACATCGCTTCAAATGATTCAACAAAATGTGAAGTTAATGACATTAAAATTCTGCAGTCCAAAATCTAATTGCTGCACCGAACACCGCAACGCTAAAAAAAAATCCGTGGGGAGCAGAATAAATCATGGAACTAGACAGCGTTGAGAACCTCTGCGACTTAAGACGCCATTACACCCCATCGGGGTTGTCCGGGGCCGCCGCCCCTAAAACTATATTAAACTCCGAGAAATCTTGAGGATCTCTCCTTGCTACGGTCTTCCCTCGCTTCATCTCCCATCTCTCTGAAACAACCTCTCTCTCTCCCTATCTCTCTCGGAATTGTTGGATCACGTTGTGGACATGTTCACCCAACTCCACAACTCCACTCTCTGCGGCTCAACCATACCCCGGTATATCAACTACTTTTCCCACAGTGCGTACAGCACCGAGCAAGCAATGAAAGAAAAAGAAGAAGGAGAAGAAGAAGAAAAAGACCGTCACGGCAGTTTGATCGTTTTTTTTCCAAACGACTCTTGGTGTGTGACTCCGTTAAACTTGTTTCGGATCATCGTGCCAACCTTTCGTATAATGTTGAGGAAAAGCTGCGGACAATTGAGGGTCGAAATCGTTGACTGTTCGACCCTGAGGACTGTCGTTGAGGAGCAGAGGAGACGATTCTTCGGGGAGAAATTTGTGGATCGCGCATCAAGGCTTGATTACACGAAGGATTAAATGTCTCCGCGGGTGAGCAACGAATTAGTTAAGAGGGGATTTACGTCATTAATTTTGAAGCCTAGCACCCAAAGCCCCGAGTGTTTTAAGCAAAAGACCGATCCAAGATGTTGCCAACACGAGAAGGATGATTAATAAATCTAGAATTAATGCCAACCCCTCATCGTGTATGATCTTTCGTCTCGGTACTGGCAAACTCGTCGTTTTCGATGCTAGAGCACGAAGCACGGAGATAGAGAGTTATATCCAGCCAGGATTTTGCGAATCGGATCCGACGCTCCGGTGGAACGTTTGATCGACGTCGAATCGTTGAATCCTCAACGATTTTTATCTTTCTCTTCTTGCCCTCTGACATGAGGTATAGCGTTCAAGAGGAACTAGCCAGCAAACCCGGGAAGAAGGAGGATTGAAGAATGCTGTTTTCTACCGACGCTGTGTATCCTCGTGAGGGGAATAAGAGGATGGGCACCGACGTGTGGCATTCGTGAGGGGAATAAGGGGATATACGGACGTCGTGGGTACCCGGAGAAACGAGAGGAAACCCGCGGACTTCTGCCCCGAGGCATTGATTTCTGCCTCTCGTCTCTCCATCGACCACACGTTCCATGCCTCTGGGGTTTCGTGCGCCAGAGGCCCTCCGATCCAAATCCCCGCGAGAAGAGCCACGAGAGCGAAGCTTCTCGCGATGGATATACGAAGAAGCGAAATGAGCAAGAGAGAACGAAAAAGGAAAATGTCTGTCGTTGGTTTTGGATGGAGCGAGCTAGGGACCCCGGCCCGCCGGAGGAAAAATGCGAGAGAACCACATCTCATATTTCACTCAGCAGAGGACAGCAAAGGATTTTCTTCTTCCATCTTTGGAACTCCGTGCCAGGATTACCGATGGATATATCAATCAGACCCAGAGAGTCTCTGGCCGCGGCGAGAGCTTCGTCAGCGAATGACTATAACGTTTCAATGTGGCGCTATCTCGGATATTTCCCAAATTTTTAAATATTTTTCTCTCCGACTATTGGCACTGTGAAATAGGATATTAGCTAATTGCATAGGAGTCGACAGCTCAGCAGGATACGCTGTCCGCGAGCTTGTTATCCGTACGAGTCTCCGAGGACCCGGCCGATTCTCATTCAACATCGCGTGGCCGGTGTATTTACTATTTCCATTACACGAATAGCCAAGCCTACATGTTATCACGAATGGAAACGCGGTGTTGCTCTGGGACTTTGGGTCAACATCGATCCTACATACATGTACACACTTTGCTGCTTCATACAATGGTGCATGTAGGAGACTCCGGGGTTGCAGTATTTTGTTTGCTAGCCAAGCTAACCATGCTCCAGAACCCCCCCCCCCCCCCCCCCCCCCCCCACTGGATCATACGCTACTCGTGTACAGCGGGAAAAATTGATTCCATGTGCGCTGTACAATTGGCCGGAGGAAACATTCGCTTCAATCCTACCGTCAGCCTCCCAAGAGCTCCTATACGCGTCAATGTGACTGGATATACTCCAATCTAATAGCCCCAACACTCATCCACTTTGCTGGCTCTCGTTATGGACCTACATCACAGCTTTAGCAGAGAGAGAGAGAGAGAGAGAGAGAGAGAGAGAATAGCCAACGTGTGGAATCGACGACCTGCGGAAACGCGCTTCGGGGGTCCAGGGAATTTGCGGTGTACTGTAGTGCTATAAAGGAACAGGCTGATCGGCTAAACCTCTCCCTGAAAGCACCTTCCCGCTAATGTTTTGCGTTGAACTGATACACAACTGCGCGTCGAATAACGAATTTCGATGTCGGAGCGAATCTAAATCGAATATCTTCCAACACTTTTTTTTCACTCTCACCAGCGCTTCAAGTTTTATGAGAATATCTGGGGCGGGGATTATTTTATGAGGAGCGATGGAACAGCACTTTTCATGAAACTCTACACCTTCGGGAAGGGTAGATATGATTCGGATTCAAGAAACAATCCATTGAAGTTTTCGCAAGGAGACCGGATGGCGTGGGAGCAGCGAGTTCCACGATAGGAGGCGATGATTATGATTTTCGGAGGGGCCGAGGATTCGCAACGTGAAAGGCTAGCGATAGAGTAAGAGCGAAGGAAGCAAGAATCAAGAAGAGGTAATGGGATACCTCTGAGCTAAGTCGTTTAGCTCCTTAGTACGTTCAGCCCTCTCTTATGCTATACACATATATAGGCACACCTCTGGGAAAAGCGTATACGACTCTCGAGCAATCTCTCGTGTTCATCCCCTCGCGAGACGATCAAGCCAGGATGGATAGCTATTAAATTATTACGGCGTCGATCACATTTAGGAATCGTGACAAATCCGATCTGGTCTGACCAAGAGGACCCATCGTACAAGTATACCATCATGGCATTTCTCCCCTTCTCAAGTAGGCGTCTAACGTTTCACGAACAAATTGACGAAGAAGGAATGACTTTGGGGAATAGATTTTCGCGAATTGAATATACACCCAGGAATTTATATGCCTTAGTTTTCGCGTGCATCGATATTGTGGTTGAAAGATGACGCGCTCGAGGCATGTCGATATCCCTAATAAATAATGAAACTAATATGCAAAATGTACTATGCTTTCAACAGCTCGAGCGATCTATTTAGCAGTCCAGTAGCCTGGAATAGTCCTTATTTACTTTTGGCTTCTATGTGGTGGACCCACGTAAAAAAATGATTCAAATGCAATGCAAAAATTTCACCGACATCATCGTAACGTTCTTTTAGTTCGAATATGGTAAGCATTCATAGCTGAATGACGATCGTGAAAATATTTTGTTTTAGCTTCAATGGTGGAATAAGGGTTGAATCGATTATTCCTCGGGCGTTTGCCGAGCACATAAGCCGAATTTTGGGTTTGTATGGCGGGGGACACGTCTAACGAGGCGTAAAGAGAGCCACACACGGAGGAACCATGTTACGCGGTATATACGTATACAGGTCTGTGTGTGTGTGCGCTTGGGACATGGGGTTGTTCCCCAGACTCAAAGTTTAAACAGCTTAGAGGGATGTTGCGGCGGGCCGCGTCGACGTCTCTCGATATGTGTCGGGGCGGCGCCAAGTCAACCGGAAACCTCTAATAGCCCCGAAAGCGACACACACACACACACACACACACACCTATACACCCGACTACCCTTATACACGCATGTATATAATATGCGTAATAACCTGGCAAGAGAGCAAAAGGAGATAGCGGCACTTGGAGAGGACTCCTCTGTGGTGGCGCTTTTGGTTGTCCTCTCGGTGCAAATATGATGGCACCAACCACTCAGGAAGATCGTGAACTCTGGCCACGAATAATTCAGTGATCACGGGCTCGATCATAAATTTCTTTCAAAACACGCGAACGTAAACCTAATCGGTTTAAACGACTTTTCGAATAAGGATAAAACCATTATCTGAAGAATTGAAAAATCTGTGGATTCCTCAAAAAGTTCGAAAGTGCAATTTCAAGGATTATCATTTCTGGAAGAGAAGCGACAATAAGGACGAAAGTTTTTTTTTTTTGAGAAGCCAGTAAAAAAAAAGACTTTTTGAGACTTTGTTTATATTTACGAGCAAAGATCATCACCCGCCAACCGCGTTGAGATGTGCCGGTTGAAAAAAAAAAAAAACTTTGAGGGTTGTTCAAGGCTTGGATAACGGGCGCGAAGAAGAGCTGACAGGTCACAAATATTGCAGCCCTCGTGCGCTCTTTCTCTCTGAATTACAGGGCGAAAAAAAAACGATACCAGTTGCAGCTCAACTTTGAGGGGCCACCATCGAGGAATATACACAGAACGAGCGAACAGGTTGTGTTTATTGAGAAAACATAGGGGGATGCCTCTCTTGCTATCTTTCTGTTGATGGTGGAGCACGAGGTGCGAGTTCCTGATGCACAATAAAGTCCCCCCAGCCTCATGTACATCTATAGGATTGCTTTGATCGATAACAAAGCTCAACGGCATCACCGGGAATAAAGCGCTTTTATCGAACTAGAAACATATCAAGCCTCCGCGGCCACTTGCTGCCCAGCCGTCACGAATTTTTAGGATAGGAGAGGGGTCAAATATTCGCGCAATTTCGTCAATTATCCTGATAAAGGAAAATATTATTGGAAGGCTTTAACCGGCTGGTGAGAGAAAGAGGGACTTTCGAGTGTTGCCTCAATGATTCCATTCCTAGCAAGCTATTTTCATTTTCGACAGACGTAGTCGTGGCTGGATCGGCCACTTGTCGTTCTGTCATTCTAGCAGTCGCTTTGTGTCAGGCTACTGGCAAACGAAAGGGCCGCGACTCTACGTATTCAATCGTAGAGTGTATCACGATCTTTTGCTTTGGCACTTTATCTAGTTTTGCCTGGAATGACAGCTCGGTAAGAGTCTGAGAGTGTATACGTAATTTTTTACGACCCCTGAGTGATTTGATGATACTGGATACGTGATATATATTATATATGCGTGTGCCTGCGCGCGCGCGCGTGTGTGTGTGTGTGTGTGTGTGTGTGTGTGTGTGTGTGTGTGTGTGTGTAGTTAAATCAAATTCGCACGATCCCCCGAATTCTTCTATGCAATCAAAACTTTTATTTTTAGTGGTTGTATATGGAAGAGAAAGCCAGCCAGGTCTTTATATAGGATATAATAGACTATGGTGTACGAACAATATTTGCAGAGCTCTTATTCGCGAGCAAGGGAGGGTGAGGGGAGGGGGATGGCAGGGGCCCTTGGCATTACGATGTTCAACGAAGGGGCAAAACCCACCTACCCACCTAATAATGATTTTACGTTACGCCACACGCCGTTCCCCGGGGAATCCTCTCACTGTACTGTGCAAGGTTGGCTGTGCCGCACCCTCGGGTTGCACATGGCCCAACGAATGTTCTCTCGCTCTCTCTCTCTTTCTCTCTCTCTCTCTCTCTCACTGAATGTGACCAGAGCACAGTCTCTGCGACCAGCTAGCAGAGCCTGATTATCATTAGAAGCTCGCACTGAAAGTCCCTGGGACGAAAAAGAGAAACGACCTCGTTCACTTTTATCCCTCTCTATGTGAGAGCAGAAAAGTGTTGCGTGCACACACGCAGCACTATTGTGAGATTCACGAGATTTCAGAGTGCGATGAGGATCGCTAAGGGGGAGGGGGGGGGGGGGGGGGGAGAAAAAATTGCTCGGGGATGAAAAAAAGAAGCAAAGGGAAGAATATCACGGGGAAAATGATTCTACCAGTGTTTTGTGACTTCAAGGGTTGGAAAAGACATTTTTTCGATTGGATTGACATTTCCAGCGCGGCAGAGCACGCAACACGTACATAATCAGCTTTTGAAGACTGTATAAAAATTGCTCTCGATCATAGAAACATGTATAATTGAGATTGCATGGTTGTGATTAATGATTTTTCAAATTGTGTAAAAATTACGGCGCTGGTGCTGGTCTGATATCGAAGTGTCGGTTGACACGCTGACAAAGAGGCATTATCAGAGGAAGAAAATCTTCTGAAAGAAACGAGATGAGACAGCCGTCAAAGCGACAATGGCCGAATCCAATGATCGCGGAGACATGGTCGTGGCAATAACCCAAAACCGGACCACATCAGAAGCTTATACGGTTTACACGAGGTATACACACAGGTCCACTGAATTTTTCATTGCGCCATTGGCTGAATAATGAATTAAATGTTCCGGGGAGCTGGATCTCGTGACCCTCGAGGCGGATGATATACGCGATATAACCTCTTGTGTGTTAAAACGTGGATGAACCGGAGAGATATCCCGTTGCGAGGTCCCATAGGTTGTTTGGACTTTCGACCTGATGGAGGGAACGCGAGTGGGGGTGAAACGAGGCGGGCAAGTGACCATCGGTTTCGCTTTCCTATGCGCCAATTTTGTCAAGCTCGTAGCCGCCTCTGTACGACTGTGCTTACGCGCAATTCTACTCGAGAGTGTACGAGTGGAAAAGAGAACACGGAAAGGAAGAAAGAAAGAAAGAAGGGAAGAAGAATGTAGGTATTGGAGGAGAAAGGGCAACGTCCACAGGGGTTTGAGAGGAAACTCGTCGAGGATTTTGCTTTCCCAGTATCCCGGAGAATCCTGGCGAAGAAGCTCGACTCGAGTGAGATAGGGGGGGGGGGGGAAGACAAGGTGATAATTTGA
Source organism: Rhorus exstirpatorius (assembly GCA_963564615.1). Lineage (NCBI taxonomy): Eukaryota > Metazoa > Arthropoda > Insecta > Hymenoptera > Ichneumonidae > Rhorus > Rhorus exstirpatorius. The sequence goes on along the minus strand of OY751322.1, from coordinate 9,789,469 downwards.
TAAGACATTGGGAGAGCAGAGAGCGTTACCATGGTGACGCGATACAATATCCACAGCCAGAAAGAGAAAGGGAGATGGAGAGAGAAGATTCACCAGCTCCAAACCTCCGGACTTTCAACCCCTCACTTTCCCTCTCGAGGAAAAGACCCCCCCCCCCCCCCTTCCCTCAACCTTTCCTCCAACTCTCTCTCTCTCTCTCTCTCTCTCTCTCTGAATGTTAACAGGAGGCAAGCTCCTTCCTCGACACTAACCCTGCTCCATCAACTCGGGACAACCGAGTGTCAAGTGTCCCACCCTGAGTTCTTCCGCCTATTTTTCTCGCAGCTATACGGGATTGCACGTGTATACGTATTCTTTTTTTTTTCGACATGGGAGCGAGGTATCGAAGACAAATACCGGGTCACTAGAGACTCCACCTGCCCTCCCTGCAATCCAACACCTCTGATACGCAAGTGGATGGAGAGATAGAGAGAGAGAGAGAGAGAGAGAGAGAGAGAGAATGAGGGGAGTGGAGCTGATTTTTCATACGAGATTCCTGAGGATTCATTCGCGACTTTCCATCGTCCGGATATTTTATCCATTCCAAAGTGATGTACACGGAGGATCGGTGCAAGGAAAAACCGTCAAGGATTCACGGTTGAATCGAGCGAGGGGCGATACAACTTATTTTATCCAACCTGCCTACTCTCGTGTGTGTACAAACACATGAGGGAACAATTGAGATTTCACCGTTCTCATTCCCACGACTGACAGGGTAGCTCCTCAGGGATAATTCGTCGGGCAGTAAAAATCTATTTGAAGATTGGGAATCGCTACGGCGCACGAGCCTATAAAGCATCGGGGGAGTGAGGGAGAGAGCAAACAGTCGAGAGAGCCATCGAGCGAGAAAGACTGCTGAGAAGGACCCTGCTTTTCTCTCAATAATGTTACGGATCGAGGCAAGCAGTGGGCAAAGGGGCGCATTACGATTATTACCGTAGCGGGATGAGCTCGTGCCATGCCAGTAGCCGGAGAAGCAGCATCAACCCCTCCCCGTGTATCCCTGTATGTGTCTGCGTGTGCGTATGCCCCAAGTCGCAGTATATTTTTGCTAGTGTTATGGCACACGCCACATGTGTTCACGGTAGCCGGATAAATTTACGTGCTGGGCGCACTGACTTCGTCCAGACGGTCGACTGCATTATTTATCGTATTGTATACACGAGATAAAGTCTAGAGGGTGAGGAACGAACCTCTGCTAATTGATCCCGTGACTTGTCCCCTTACCCAGCTCACCCCGTGATTATCTCCCGGACTCTTTGCATCCACTGGTCACATCGAGCGAAAAAACGTACAGAGGTCCTTGAGGATATTAATTTATCGATTTTGTCTGTTGGCTCGTGCAGGACTTTCCGGCAAACTCGTTGGCTCGTGTCTCTCAATCGATTAAAAAAAAAAAAAAAGGAAATGCAAATCAACTCACCGGTGTGTATGTAGGTGTGTTTCTTCATGTCGCTCTTCTGATGAAACCGTTTACCACAAAATTGGCAAGGATAGGGCCTCGTGTCCGAGTGAATGAGAAGATGAGTGCTCAGGGTGCTGGATCTCTTGAACGCTTTGCCGCACTGCTTGCACTCGAATACTTTCTCCGCCGAGTGCACAGCCCTGTGCTGCGTCAGACTGATCTCATGGCCAAAGGTCTTGTTGCAAAGCTCGCAGGCGAACGGCCTCTTGCCATTGTGAGATCGTCTGGCGTGGACCTTCGAAGGGGAATCCGGTGAGCGACAAATGAAAATTGTTTCTCCGCGAATGGTTCTTGGACAAGGTGAGGGAGGTCTTTGCTTTCATGAGATGACTTACCTCCAGACCGTGAGGGGTGCTGAACATCTTGTCGCACTTGACGCAGCTGTAGACATCGCCGAGCGGATGCGGATGATGAAGACCGTGTGGGGTATGGGCCGAGTGAAGTGCCGGATGTGCCGGATGAACGGCGCGCAATAGGGGATGAAGATGGGGCGGTAGGAGATGATGCGGTAGCAACTGGGGATGAAGGTACGTGAGTGGATGATGTGGATGCGGTGGCAAAAGGCCAGCCGCACCCTGAAGATGCAACGGTGGATAGAGCATCGTTGAGGAGGCTGGCGCGGGATGATGGGACGTTGCACCAGCGCCTTGCGCGGTATTGCCGGGAGAATCGCTGATCGGCGAAGAATTGTGCTGACGATGATTGTGATGATGGTGATGATGATGATGATGATGATGATTGTGATGGGCGGAGGGGGGATCGGGCCTGAGAAGGGCAGAAACACTGAAACTATCGCCGGATCGTCTGATCGGTGGATGAAAGGTCGTTGGCGGAGTTCCGCGGGTCATGGAGGTCGGCGAGGGTGTGGAATTGGAACGAGGCGGACTTGATGTGCTGGCTTCGCGCTCATCGTCATCGCCCACCTCTTCAACGTCAACGTCGATCTCTTCCTCGACGTCGACGTCGATCTCCGTATCGCGATTCCCGAGCGAGGTCGTCGGTGATTCCGGACATAGCGAATGCCCGGATGGCGATGGACTCCTCGTAGATGGTGAACCAACCAGGCGACCAACGCCAAACGACAAGCGTTCTGCAAATTTCCAAATCCCAATAACGCCTCGATACTGGACATATTTGTATCCCTCAACAACGACGCAACGTTAACGCGGTCACGTTTTTGATCAATCGGACATTCTTGTAGTACGCTCGCGGGTATTGTATATCCCCCACGCGCGGATGCAATAAATATCGGGAAAATTATGCGAGCTCAAAGTGGTATACGTTGTCGCGAAAGGGCCGCAGATTCGAATCCGATATAATGGAGAGTAGATTGAGAGTAAGCGCAGATTCGGGGGATGGTAAGGCTCGATATATCAATGTGGCGGGTCCGTGATTCGGGTGTATATGGCTCCAGGATCGATTGGTAAAGCGGGAGTTTGCCGGTTCTATTGCGTCAAGGGGTGCTGGGTGTAAGCGGGACGCACTAGGAATTCGCTTCTGGTGAGCAAGTGGGCAGGGAGATTGAAGGTCTTGAAACGTGCACTAGGACGATGATATGATCCCTGAAGCGTGTGGCATGACGTCGAATGAGCAATCGGGCATCAGTGAGTCCAATACAGCGGGTTATGGATGCGTATATTACATATCATATTTGTAATCCGTGTGGGCGAGTAAGGGGCACGTGCCCGAGTACATTATAACCGGCTGGCTAATCGCGTTTGAAGCTCACTGCGCTCTTCTTGACTCCGCATATTGGCACGAATGCTGGAGGAATTATAATCTCGATTTTCACAGATAGTTCAGGCTAGGGCACGTTTTTTTGACCCCCCCAAATATCAATCAGTTCAAAAACCTTCGCGTCGATCATTACATTCCACTGGATGGGCATAGGCATGGATATGTTAGAATCATTAAAAACTAAAAAATTAAAAAAAAAAACAATCCCTCAAGCCAAATTCATGCAAAGCACTTTGGTGTCTCGGTGATAAATTTTTTGTACAATAAAATTAAGGCAAATGAAAGAAGCGCAGACTGCTGGACGTGGAGAGTCTTCCCGGGCGGAAGTGCGATTGCAGCAGATGGTGCTTTCGAATGCGGGGATACAGTGCGAGAAGCGTATAGGAAGAGACAAGAAGAACGTTGCTTACGCAAATGGCACGTCTGGGAAGAGGAGAGCAAGAAGATGAAGAAAGGGGAGGAGGAGGTTGGAATGCGGTAAAAACGAGAGGCAAACAGTGAAAGGAAGAAAAAGCTTTCGCCTTGTGTTATAACTAGTCCTCGTGCATCCAGCCTCTCCGCCAGATGGCGATGAATCGCGATCTCTCTCTCTCTCTCTCTCTCTCTCTCTCTCTCTCTCTCTCTCTCTCGGTCCCTCCAAGCTTTCTCAGTGTCCGGGTTCTTTGTGGGTCGGATTTCGCCAGATTCTCTCATACTATCACGTTTTTTTTTTTCCCCAACTTCTCTTTTATATCAATTCATCCAAGAGTATGACGAAAGTTTCGTAGTGGGGAAAAAAAAAATTGACAGGACTTTGAAGCGAGGAGGAAGAACTCTGACGACAATGATGGAAATAACAGAGGAAGACCGGAGTCAAAAAAGGAGGGAGAACAATTAGATCGAGTTAACAGGCAAAACTTTAATCCTCTGTCGTCCATCAGTCGTTTACTGCGTAGTGATCTGCCCCGCTATTGAAGCGCTGTTATGCACTTAAACCTTTTTTTTTTGTCTCTGTTCCCCGACTCTCTTGCGTTAACGATAGCTCGTCTGCCTCATTCGTTCAAGCTTTTGTTGCCTCCTGTACTTCAACTTTTTTCCAAGCTTTCATTCCTTTGTGCATGCGTTTTTTTTTTTTTAAGTTCAATGCTTTTCGTGAATTCCAGTACATTGATCTCATCAACCGCTGGATCGCTCCAGATCCATCGGCATTCCCGGTGTGCAAGAAAATTTTATTTCGATGAGATCTCTGGTATTCACAGATTTCTCTGATGCATTTCAACTTTGATGCGAAGAGCTTGAAACGATCGCGCCAAATGAGTCCACATTATTCTTTACCGCGGAACAATTTGTCCTTCCACAAAGATGAAAGATTCAAGAGCGGCTAATCCGGGAGAATTAGAGACCGGAGTATCCAACCCGTTGGTCCCCAATCAATGATGCGCAACGATGTCGCATGAAGAGCGGGTTGAGGGCGAGAAATGTGAGGAAAAAAAACGAGGGTGGACAAGCCGAGAACACTGCGCTCACATATCCAACGCTACCAAGCAAAAGGCCGTAAAGAATAGCAGTTTGCGTTGCTCAAACGTGTTAGTCAGACCCTTTCCCTTGCCAGCAGTCGACTTGTGCGTTATAAGGTACTTCTTTATGCCGGCTACATGGTGGTCACGTGCCCGAGGTGCCTGCGGATAAGCCGCGTATGTGGGAGCGTTTAACATGACAAGACGTTACTAATTCAGGGTAGGTACCGACCGACGACGACCGCGACGACGAGGAGAGAAGAGAGAGAGAGAGAGAGAGAGAGAGAGAGAGAGAGAGAGAGCGGTTACGCGCCCGCGAGAGTACAAAGGGACCGCGCGCTCGCGCTAGCGTCCGAATCCCTGTGTGTTGCGCCTCTAATCTGCTCCAATTGGGGTGACGGGCAAGCGGTAACGGCGGCGGGGTTAGCGGGAGGGAAAGAGGCAGAGAAAGAACGAAGATACAAACGAGAAGCTTCGTTCTCTCTCAACGCATTGTAAAAATGATGACACAGATGAAGAAACGACAGAGAGAGAGAGAGAGAGAGAGAGAGAGAGTGAGAGAGAGAGGGATGGGGGGAACCATAGATGGTGCGCTATATATGACGCGTGCTACCATTTATCCCAATCATCGAACACAACCGGTCGTACGTACTTAATGACTGATAAAAGAAAAAGAAAAAAGTCATCGTCATCCGGGTCCAGTATAGGAAGCAGGCTCTCTCTCTCTCTCTCACACACACACACACACACACACACACACACAACTCAACACTTGCACACATAAATGTGAGCATGCAAACAAACGTTCAAGTATAAGTGGATCACTCGCAAAGCAGAAATGACGAAAAATAAAGCTTGCATGAGGGTGGAACTAAAAATTTTTGACTGATTTCAGTCACCATGTTCCAAGGTGCTCCATTCGTCGAATGCAAGAAAACGCGAGCTAATTGTTTCGTAGAATTTTATGAACGATATTGAAGCATTGACAATTGAGTAATGGAACGATGGTGAATGTATAAAATGGTCATGAGGATAATTCTAGCCTAAATTTAAAAGAAAACAAATGCAATTTCACATGTTCAGCCGTAAAATATTCAAACAATTTTGTGGATCGGTGCAAAAATCAAATGGATCGACGGATGGACAAAAAAAAAAATAAACGACATACCTGTGTTATTTTTACGAAGGGATGGAAGCGTCGTGATGTCATTAACGTTTCCGAATGGCGCCCAGAGCCTCGGAAACATAAGACGTACATTGCATCCATCTGAAACATCACGAAGATATCTCTGCATTTTTTTTTTTTTTCCTCTCATTTCATCATTCGTAGTCGGAAGGGGCGAGGAGCAGATGGGAGTACATCTCAAGCAGGAGCGCTGAGGATGTATTATCGCGAGGGAAAAAAGAAGAAGGAGATGAAGAAAAAGGAGGAAATTTCGTATTCAACTTGCGTGAGAGAAATCAACCCCTCGACAAGAGCGTCTTTATTAGAAAGAAGGGATGGTTGGTTGCTCCACTCCTCGATTTATCAAACTATACCTGACCCACCATTATCACTGGCTTTCTCTTTCTCGTCCTTTTTTCCATCACATTTCTATCACAATTGGGATTACCGAAGAAACGGAAAAGAAGCGTAAAACATTGTGAAGATAAAGTCGAGAAAATTTTAACCCTTAAGGGTGCTCAGCCTCATCGAACTGCTTGGAAGAGGGCAATTGATTTTTGCATTTTCTTCAAGCTTCATATACATTATCGTGGCAAAAGTGACTCCAAAGAACATTGCATGATGGAATCTTGGCGAAAAAAAAAAAAAAGTTAAAATTGTTCGCAATAAAAGCACAGTTTACGTTCTCGCGCAATGATAAAATCACCCTTGGGATGAATGCGTCATGAATGAAACTCTACATCTCGGAAAATTCAAGTTTCTCGCTTGCGCGTTGTGCGTCTCGGCGGCGAGGAAAAGGCGAATTAAAAAAAAAAAATGGAACGAAGAGTGTGTGTGGAAAAAAATCCGGTAATCCGGGCAATAGAACCGACGGGATAATCTTTGAAAGATAGGTATAAACGGCACACCGCGAGTGGACATGCGAGAGAGTCAAGCATCGGCAGCGCAGTTTGTATACAGATTAACCATGGTGTACGTTGCAATGAGAAAGAGAGAGGGAGCGAGAGAGAGAGAGAGAGAAAGAGCGGTATGCCGCAAAGCTATCTGGTCGTTGGGTTATCAAGGGAATAAATCATATATATTTTCCTATATATAGGTAAACGCGAGACACGCAGGGAGCATGAGGATCGCCATGATGATAACGTACCTCTCTCTCTCTCTCTCTTTCTCTCTCTCTCTCTCTCTGCGAGTACTACACGACAACGACGAACTTGTCAGCTGCATAGCGCATCAGCTAAAGATATTGTGATGTGTATATATATTAAGGTGTTTCAAAATTAAATTTTCTTTTGGATTTTCCTGCGGGCACATGGCTGAATGCTTACTTTGTAACTAAAAAATAAGATTCCCAAAATCTGAGTGCTGTAGCTCAAGCGCTAGGGTATGCTAAAACTTTTTTTTTTTTTTTTTTTTTTGTAAAAAAGCAGTGAAAAATCGCATTAAATAGATTTTAAATCCAGGTTATTGATTCGTTTCTCAGAAAAGTCTTTACCAGTACAGTTTGATTAGAAAAATGTCTATCGGTCCAAAATTTATCCTCCCTTCAACCAAAGTTCATTTCACATCGAAACAAAAAAAAAAAAAAACACTGTTCTCCAAAACCTGTGTCGTAAGGTTTTAGGCACACCGTTGCGCTGGTCCGATTCGAGCTTTCAACTTCTCATTCTCCTCAGACATCATTTCTGCATCTTTTGAACGCGGGGATTTGCAAAAAAAAAAATTATGTCAAAAGGTACAGCCAATTATGTAAAATTACCAAAACTTGAGTTACCAATTTGCAAGTCGTTGAGGGCTTATTTTGTTCAGAAACAAAATCCTCATTATGTAAACGAGGCGATTTTTTTTTTTTTTTTCGCAAAGCTACTTGCAAATTAGTTACTCAAATTTTGGTAATTTTAGATAATTGGCTGTAACTTTTGACATAGTTATTTTTTTTTTTCAGATCCCCGCGTTCAAAAGATGTATAGAAATGATGTCTGAGGAGAATGAGACGTTGAAAGCTCGAATCGGACCAACGGCGCGTGCCTAAAACCTTACGACACAGGTTTTGGAGAACAGTGTTTTTTTTTTTTTTCGATGTGAAATGAACTTTGGTTGAAGGGAGGACGAATTTTGGACCGATAAACATTTTTCTAATCAAGCTGTACTGATAAAGACTTTTCTGAGATACAAGTCAATAACCTAGATTTAAAACCTATTTAATGCGAATTTTTACTGTTTTTTTTTTTACAAAAAAGATTCCAGCATACCCTAGCACTTGAGCTACAGCACTCAGCTTTTCGAAATCTTATTTTTTAGGTACAAAGTAACCATTTAGCCATGTGCCCGCAATAAAATTTAAAAAAAATTAATTTTCAAACACCCTAATATATATATATATAATATTATATATATATATAATACTAGGGGGGCTTCGCCCCCCTGCGCGCTCCGCGCGCCAACCCCCCGTATTGTGTTTGTGTCAGTGGTTAGAGAAAAATATTCTGGAAAGATGTTTTGATAAAGAATTGATTATATTCGTATTTTTTAGGTTTGGGATATGTTTGGGTTGAGTTTGGGTTTGATTGAAATATCGACATATCGATTCTTGACACGATTCGATGTATCGAAATATCGATTCTTGACACATTTCGATATATCGATACATCGATTCTTAAAACGCTTCGATGTATCGATATATCGATTCTTGACACATGTTGATCTATCGATAGATCGATTCTTAAAACGCTTCGATGTATCGATATATCGATTCTTCACGCGGTTCGATATATCGATATATGAATGCTTGACGCACTACAATTAATTGTAAATCGTGTTCAAAATCTTTAAATGGATATATTAATATATCAATTTATCGATTTTAGACACGATTCGATTCGATATATATATATATATAATATTATATATATATATAAGTGTGTGTATCAGGTATATAGTCAGCTGAAGACATAAATGTATGAAATTAAACGATAAAACATGAATTCCAAAAATTCTTTGAGGCAAATGTCCCTTATAGTCGTCCATACAAGGATTTTATTTCATACATGAGATTATCTATATAGATGAGGGAAAACTTAGAATGTATGCATCCATGTCCCTGAATTTGCACCCTCCGATCAGCCTGAATTTGACCTGAAATTAAGCTCGAAAGAAACTTTAGGTTGAAAAGAGGGTGAAATTTAGTGGCTCTCGGTTAAGCACGTATATTTTGATATCCGCACAGCTATATATGGTATATGACGAATGAGAATTTCTCGATCGTTTATCCCCGTCACACAGAGAGCGCGGTTTTGTGTGCGTATCGCTTATCCTCGCTATCAGTTGGGATCGTAAATCTATAAACTGTAAATCCAGCGTGATTTCTGCGGAACCGAGAGACGCAAAAGTCAGGATGAGATTGAGGCAACGAGAACGATAGTGACGCATACACGAAGAATGAAGAAGACAACAAAAGGAAAAGTTATAAAAGTTCTAACTTTTCCAAAATTCACTTTCAACCTCATTTCCGTAGCAAAATTGCTTATCGACATTTCGTTTTTTTTTTAATATTCTAATTAGAATCACGCATCGTCATGTTGGCCGTCCATTGAAATCGAATTTTTGTAGCTATCGAGCAAACAGACTTGTCGAATCGAGCGATTATTCTTTTTACGAAAATATAGGCTCGGTAACGACACGAGACGTAGGCCCGCATGGGATAATCTTATCGCTGATGCGCGCGACAGATATATATAAAAAAAACAAATCTGGCCACAATGTGAATTCGAGAATCCGCGCGACGATGGCTAAAAATGGATTTTTATCGTCAGAACACCGGAAATAGATAGTACATTATTTTTCTCAGGAATAATCGACAGTACGAAATAGTGAGGTCATTGTTTAGATGGTTTATAGACGGAGGAATTAAATTCTCGTAGCGAAACGATCGTCCGTCATTCACCTGGCAATTATGGCCGGTTAAATCGCTTTAGGAGGTCGACGAGCGGCGTTTAGGGTTGATATTATTGCGTCGGGCTGTTGGGCCGATTAGCTGATGGATATTAGTCCGAAGAGAGATAGAGAGAGAGAGAGAGAGAGAGAGAGAAAGAAAGAGAGAGAGAGAGAGAGAGAGAGGGTTGAAGGTGTAGTTACAATAGCAAACGTCCAAGGATCGTCTAATGCTTCAACCATCCCCCTTCACCTGTTGAACGGTATTATAAGCTCGGGGATTCTGGCCTTCCCTACGCACCTGTGCACGCAACCATTTATCCTGGATATATATACGTATATGATATACATAACTCATCCCTTTCTCCTAACCCTCTCTCTATATTTTCCACGAGCTTTCGTTCGACTGCGGCCACTTTTGCCTCATTTTAACCCCGTTAGCTGTGAATTGAGTGACAATCTGACGACAGGAGCCTCGTCACGCAGCTTGAACGAAACATTCATAAGAGTCGATGTAGTTTGTATCGCGGGCGAGGAATGCGTTTTAGAAGCAATTTTTTGAAGAAGGATTTCATTAAAAATAATTGACCGTTATATGGGTCGACTTTTCGAGTGTAAAATCATACCTAACTATACTCGAGCTTGCAAATAAACAATCTCTAGCGTTTACCATATTTCTTTTTCCTTATTTTTACAAATTTCATGCATCCCAATTGAAATGCATCGTAAGCCATGTAGGTTAGACGTGTCAGTTGTGGACACTTGAAGCATTTTCGAACATTCATTTGCGAACAATGCATTATTGCAAGTTCAGAACTGAAAAAGTGATCGATATAACGTAAAAAGGTACACAGATACGCATTGTTATCATTTAAAATCTTTTCCGATCGTGATAAATAAGAAAATAGGAAATTATCTTGTAGCTGTCATTTTCACCATTTGTGGCCACAATTTTACTACTTTGGATCATCCGAAGTACCAGTTGTGGCCACCGAGCTTTCAATTGGGATACGGTTGTGGTACAAAACGAAAGGTGGAGTATTAGAGAACCATAGTGACGGCAAGAGTCGAGTTAAAAATTATTATTTATTTGCTTTATAAACATATTACCGAAGTGGTATGAGTGTGCTCGATTTGTGGCCATAAGCTGATCACAAATAGAACAGTCGCATTTTGAATGCACCACCTTCGGTCACCGCGTATTTTTTAGGTGTTTCAGCTGCTATATCAGTTTTTTGTGATGCTGACCCAAAAAATGAGCTTCAACTGATGAAATATAAATTTTTGATAGGTCGCAATGGACTTCAGATATGAGAAACCGTATAGTCTTCTTACCTCGGGATCCCTTGACACTTCTGACAAAAAAAAAACTACGCGAACCGCTCGGCGTTGACACATTTCGTCACATTTCGTTGAAATAAATTAGCAGATATTCAATAAAGCAATATATAGTCGCGCGAAAATATCTCTCGAATATCGAAATATGACGCTTGGAAATTTTGAAAGATTCGAGATAAATGCGGAGCGGCCAAAACTGGTAACCTTATCTTGTAAAATGCAGCCCCGACGGAATTTCATTTCAGTAATTATTCCTTCGACAAAAATCTCGAACGCTGTTTACGCGAGTCGAAAGAAGCGTCAGGACCGGGAGAGTTTTTGCGGGGTGGAAAAAAAAAAAATATATAAGCAAGGGAGAATTGGAGAACCGAGTGTAAATTCGCGTGTACGAGTCACAGGCGGAGTTGGAGAGGCCAGATATTCGAGGATGCAGATGTGTTGCGGGAAAGCTATCGATGCAGACGGGGTGGGCTGAAAAGCTCGCACGATGCAACTATACCCTTTTGCATCCCCCGGGGCTTAATAGGCAGGTAATTGAAGCCTTGATGACAGAGAGTGTCAATCGACACGAGGGGAATACACAGAGATATACCCGATCGAAGGAAGAGAAAAAAAAAAAAAAAAACAGGTAAATCATCCCCTGTCATTTTCACAGCCCTTTTACCCTGCAAACTCTCGATTATCCGATGAAAATTCAAAAACGCCTTTCATTTATTAAGCTCGTGAACGTTTTAGTCAACTGACAACGAGACAACAGTCTCGTTATCGTCACAGCCACGAGGAATGACTGGATGGAACATGAATGGACAGCTTTTGCTGAAAGGACCTTTTGCGTCCCAATATAGGGGATGAAACGTAGAAAAAAATATTCAAAGGTATATCGGTACATGTCTGGGAGGAAGAAAAATTTTTTCCGTCCACTTTGCCCTCAAATAAAGGGTTGTTTAAAAATTTCCTAACGATTCTCATTTCGAAAAACAATTTAACGACGTACCACTGGTCTCGATCGGAACTTGCGCGTGTTCGCGATGATTATCATTGTTGTTGTTGTTCGTCTCGTTTTGATGCGATTGCTGATGCGCCAGTGATGCGGGCGGTTGTTTGGGTTTTACGACGCGAAATGCCGAAGCCTCGGCCACACCGCGTCGGGAAAAATCCAAGGGTCCGACGCCGACTGGCGAGTGTTGTTGCTGAACTTCCATCATTTTATTTTATTTTTTTTTTTATTGATTTTTTTCTTCAAATTACCGCTATATCTACCGTGCGTCAACGGTGCTCGAGGTGATCATCGAGCCTTCTCAAAGGCCCAGCACTCGTGAGCACCGCATAAAACTTGATTTTTTTTTTTTTTTTTTTTTCAACTCAAAGAACAAGTAAATCGAGGATGTGGCTTCGAGGGGGTTGAAAATCGTGAAATCCTCGGTTATTCAACTCCCAATCGACGGGTCGATTGTCACACTTTTCGTTTCACTGTTTCGTAGGGACAGAAAATTTTTGCGAAAGCTCGTCGACGGCACAGTTTTCTTGTAAACAAAAAATCCGTCTTTTCCTTCCTCGTTTTGGCTCTTTGTTTTAATAACGATTTTACTAGCTCGCGACTCGCATTTCCGGATATCCCACGAGAAGAAGAAGAAGAAGAAGAAGAAGAAGAAGAAGATGGAGCGGAAAAAAGGAGAATCGAGCTTTTTTTTTTTATTTTGTTTAGCCGTGAATCCCGACTGCAGTTAAGGGGATGTGTCTGCGATCGAAAGCCGGAGAAAACGTTTACGCAGAGGCAGCGTGGTCGCGCGATGACGGAACGTAAAGTAAACGCGCGCGAGATCTTTCTCTCCCTGTGTGCGCTCGCTAGTCCCGATGAGGGACTCGAAAGCTTTGGGTGGATTGAGAACGAGAAGAGCGAATGGTAGCTTTGCGACAGAGAGAGGGTAAAACGGTTCTTCGTGGGCTACGATGGGGGGGGGGGGGCTGATTATGGATAAGAACGAGTGAGAGAGAAAGAGAGGGAGAAATATTGAAGGAATGAACGGATGAGAAGAGTGAGACGAGGATATACGTTTGTACGGGGGGGATATAACTGTGAGAGAGGACGACAGATATAGAAGACAATCTCGGGGATTTTCGACCCAGACCACGCCTTCATGGCCCATTGGTTCACGCCCATTTTCATCCCCGCTCTTCCCGACTCACGAACAAATACACTCGATCACTTTACTTGCTTTTCCACCACCAACCCCCTCCCCAGCTCTCGACAAGTACAAGCACCAACGTGCCGAAAAGCTCGACACTGCGAGAGGCAGCTCATAGTTGTCCATGTACATGCGTGTTCCTACTCGAGCTATACGACAAGTCGGGGAGAGAAAATATGGGCCTAACGCGGTTCGATCGAGGGATGATTTACGATTATTTTTTTTTTTTTTTTTTTTTCATAAGAAATGAAAGTCATATTTTGTACCGAAAAAAGTTTTTAAATGGAAGTCTGATGAGATTTTGTGTACGTTATGAAAATTTTTTGCCCAAATTTGGATAATAATTGATTGGAAATATTTTTTTTTTCAATTAATGGAAATTCAAACAAGATGAATCATGGTATGTTCTCGATGTTGCAATTACCGCGGGTGGTGCCATCGAAGAAATTATCGCTGGAGCTTACAGTGAGATCATTGAAAGAGAAGCAAAAATGACATTGATTCGAGAGCTTTTTTTTTTCGTAAGAGTCGCAACATCCCTTGACCCCTATTTATCAACCACAATAATCCTCATCCCTCTAGCCTCCCCCACCCCTGACCTGTGGTACTTGCAACCATTCGTGGGAACGTTTAAATCGTAAAGATGGAGCTTCTCGGTGTGCGCGAGATCAAAAGCTCCGAGCGAGATTTTCATTGCAGGAACTGTACGTTTTTCCCGCTGACAGGACTCAAGAGTCCAGGCTACGTGTTCTTTATCTACAGGTTGTACAAGCACGTACTCTTTACAACTTTCTAGCACTATACATGTATATATAGTGAATTTTACACATGTGTCTGTGCATGTAGGCACTTGCTCTACTAGCTCGCGAGGCACAGGGGGTTGTTTCTCGACTGGTATAGTCTGGCATGGTCCTACCGTACTCAACCGCCCAGATTCTCTCTCTCTCTCTCTCTCTCTCTCTCTCTCTCTCTCTCTCTCTGTCTTGAATTCACTGATTGATATTTGTCCTATTGGCACACGTTTTCATGCTTATTTTCCAGCACGAAATGTACTTTTGTACCAAAAGAACTGCATCAAGGGGAATGAGTGAATTTTCGTGGATCGAGTAAACTTGTTTAAACGAAAACTTTTAATTTGATTCAAGTATAGTCCCGTTTAATTTCCATCATTTGCGTCTAAACTGATCAATCTTTCCTTATAATTTATTAAACCGATCTCTACAAACAAATATACACTGCAAAACGTATTCTGAAATTTAAGATACGAAAAATGATGAAATTTACAAACCCTGGTAATGAAATTGAAATTAATACAATAAAAACTTGAAATTTTATATGTAGATCTCAGAATAAAACAAAAAAGTACTGAATTTTAAATAACTATCACTCTATATTAATATTTTTGTATTAAATTTGTAAGACTATATATCTTGTAAATTCAAAGACCGTCTTGAAAATTCAAAGACTATCTTGAAAATTCATAGAATATCTTGAAAATTCGAGGACTATTTTGAAAATTCAAAGACTATCTTAAAAATTAAAAGACTATCTTGAAAATTCGAAGACTATCTTAAAAGTTCGAAGACTATCTTGAGAATTCACAGACTATCTTGAAGATTCAAAGACTACCTTAAAAATTTATACGCTGTCTTGAAAATTTAGACTATCTTGAAAATTTATAGACAATCTTGAAAATTCAAAGCCTATCTTGGAAATTCATAGACTATCTTGAAAATTCAAAGACTATCTTGAAAATTTATAGACTATCTTAAAAATTCAAAGACCATCTTGAAAATTTAAAGACTACCTTGAAAATTCAAAGACTATCTTTAAAATTCATAGACTATCTTGAAAATTCAAAAACTATCTCAAAATTGCATAGACTATCTTCAAAATTCAAATACTGTATTGAAAATTCATAGATTATCTTGAAAATTCAAAGACTATCTTGAAAATTTAGACTATCTTGAAAATTTATAGACTATCTTGAAAATTCAAAGCCTATCTTTAAAATTCATAGACTATCTTGAAAATTCAAAAACTATCTCAAAAATTCAAAGACTATTTGGAAAATTCAAAGACTATCTTGGAAATTCAGAACAAATTGTGAGTTCTTGAAGTTTTAAGTTTGAAATTTCATTATCGTGATTGTTTATCCTAAATAAAGGGTGAAAGACGAGATCGCCAGCATCCCTTGAGTAGCTCCCAACGTACAACTGCACAAGTGTTCTCAGGCGAGTCAAATACATGATATGAATTCCAAAAGTTCATAAGCAGTTGACGGCGTAGTGGGTAGCGTGTTAAGAAGATAATGCATAAATTTGATAAATTAATTTTAAGAAAATTAATTTTTTTTCATGAGAAATCGATTTTCTCGATTAATCGTATTTTCTTGAATTTTTTTTTTTTTTTAAATTCGGGGGAGGAAGGATTTTCGTACGAATCTCGTGGTGTCCCGATGCACCGGGTCACACGGTTAGTTTGTTTTTAGCGCCGAGCACGCGATTGCGAGGGTCCCCTAACTGCGACACGATTTCTTATCAGACACTCGTCGTGGGCTTATCAAATTCGTGTTTGAAAACGATAAATCCGGCTTGGTCATTCAATTTTTTTTTTTTTTTTCGAGTGAAACAGAAAATTAATCGCGTCCGTTGTACAGAAACTGTCGCGTGTGCCCGCACATACAACAGATCAGACAGGATGTCTGTTTCTCATAAATTTATCGACGTCTATTTATGTATGGTTATCAACAATTATTGATCCTATCTAGTGTCAGCAATAACCAAGTCGAGTGACACGCGTTCGTTTTCCATCGATCCCCCCCGAGGATCAAGCTTAAGCACCCTTGTACATATATGTATCTATACATAATAAAGATCTTGCCACCGTCGCGTTTTCGTTGCAGTATTTTTGGCCATTCGGGGAGGCTGAGGAGATCGCAAATTCCAAGGTGCATTTGCAATCATTTTTAGCATTTCTCTTCTAAGCATCGCCTTTGGAATTTTTTCACCCTCTACCCGCGATCAAGCTGTCATGTGGCTCGAGCCCAGAGAGAAAGAGGAAAAAGAGAGTTTCAAAAAAAAAAAAAAATTTTGTTACATTTTGAAATGGAATTTTTGAGTTCCAAGGAAAACTACATCGATTCAGGGCCCTAAATGAAATTTCAGTGAATCTATGATTTTTTTATGGGCCCACTAAAATCGCTTTAACTCTTCTTCCCAGATGAGGAGTTGAAACTTTATTAAGTGCTCATTCTTTTCGCAACCCTTTCAGCTTTAAAATGGCGCTTGGTTCATCGAGCTACGATTTTTTTTTTAATTTTTTACGAATTTTCAAAGTCGAATCATCAATTTTTGCCAATTTTTCCTCTTGAAATTCGGAGATTTTCAAAGTGCTCTATTGGTTACTAAAAATCAAGATATGGGGATGAATCAAACGGCATTCTTCAAGTTTACTCAAGGGCTTTTCAAAAAATCCCCGATAAGCCCAAATATCTCAATCTGGAGAAAAGATATGGTCATCTGAAACTTTATGATTTTTAGATTTCCGAAAACGTGGGCAAAGATTGAAAAAAAAAAAAAAAAATTTTCGTCTCTCACCATATTTTTAGGCTCCAGGCGATCGGAAATTTCCCGTCGATTACAAACACAAAAATTTCAATTCAACAAAAGTATATTATCCATCACAATTGCTTATATTCATGTATTTCCATATATGTGAATAAACAATACCATATAGTATATTTTTCTAATGATTATGGCTGTATATTATCAATTTACACCCTCCTTTCAGCCTAAATTCAACCCTGAAACTTTTAATCAAAGGCGAATGAGAATTTAGGTTGAAAGAAGGGTAAAACCACGTGAGTCAAGATCTCCTGCCGGTTCATAAAGCCCCAAGAAGATTTAATATTAGATATCAATATACCTGGCTCGCAATCGAGTTTGATGAATCACATCGCGATATATTTTCTTCTTGTCTCTTAATCCTGAATAATATGTCAAATAAATTATGGAAGAACGAAATATCCGAGAACAACGTCGTTGATTCGACGTCTCAACAAATGAAAAAAAAAAATAAAAATAAAAGAAAACCTCGAAGAAATTTAATCGATCGCTTCTAACTGACAGGCTTTCTTTCATATCCGATCGAACCTTTTGTTTCCTCGACTCGCATTTCAATTTTCGTGTGCGTATTAGTTCGTTATCGTAAAAAAAAAAAAAAAAAAAAAGGTAAATAAGAAACGAAGAACGTAGAATAATTTTTCCCTGAATCAGCGTTAGTGACTGAAAACGAAACGATGAAAACGAAGCATCGACCAATTCGTCTCGCGCATTGTGTCAGTGTCTTTTCTTAAGATCTGCAGATCGCGCTTTTCAGCGATGGCAATCTTTGAGATCATGTATATCTATCGACGATCGTTTTTGCTCGTCGGAACTCGGCGATACACATTCAAAGTGAGAGAAAGAGAGCGACAAACGGGTGAAGCAAAAAATTTTCCTAATAACGATCGATAATATAATCACGCTTCATGTGGAAAAGTTTTTATCGAGAGAGTATGACGACCTATCGAAAAATTGCAACGATACGTAAAAAAAAAAAAAAAAAAAAAAACAGGCACACTTGTCGATATTTTTTTCGTTCAATCACAGTTCACACATGTGCCCTGTACACGGAGATGAGTCATAATAAAATTTTTTTTTTTTTTTACAAATCCACTTTCAAATAAGCACAGCTCAATTTATATCGTGCAATTAATTTTCTTAATTGCTCTTTCATTTTTGTCAAAATTCGAGTGTATCAAAACGAAACGAAAAATGAATAATTTGCAGAAAATTTAAAATTCGATTCACGTACTTTTTGACTGCCATTTTGTTATATTCGCCGGTGATAATCGTATCGATTTGTATGAACGAATGCAATTTTTCTTTGACTCCATTTTACTACCTGTTTCGTCACGGAGAATGTGACTCGGAGCCATATTGGAAAAAAAAAAGGCTCCCCCAAAGAAGCACGGTGAGCAAAGAGAGAGAGAGAGAGAGAGAGAGAGAGAGAGAGGGAAAGGGGTAAAGTTTAGTCGAAGCTCTTAAGGATTCCTCGCGCTTAGGGATTTTTTTTTTTTTTTTTGCCAAGTAGTAACAGCACATACTACACGGGCAGCATTCTCTGCGACGCACGTATCTCACGCTTGCGTCTTTTCGTACTCGACATGGTCCCGGTGACTCGTCATACCAATGCTCCAACATACCTATACGTATGTACGTGTACATATATATATATTTTTTTGTGGACACATACATACGTGAGTGAGGCGTGTCGTGTGACGTGAAACACAGGAAAAGCTCGAGAGTTCTTTTCCGAGCTCCTCGCGGCACTCGAGTTTTTTTTCGAGATAGAAAGGGAGAGAGAGAGAGAGAAGAGAGGGGAGAGGGGAGCCGCATCAATCATACTCGCTCACTTCGTTCACGCTCTTGTTCCCTCGAGTCACGAAGATGAGTGGTCCAGGGACCATTCTATCTTCTCTGAAAAAATTACTAACGCTGGTATACTCTGACTCGTGCTCTCTCTTTCTCTCTCTCTCTCTCTCTCTCTCTCTCTCTCTCTCTCTCTCTCTCTCTATCTCTCTTTCTCGTTCTCTCTTTGAAGAGCTTGAGGAAATAGGAAAACTCGCCTGCTACATAGCGAGAGTGCCTCGGGCAGAAAAAAAAAATGAAGAAAAGTTCCTGCCCTCGTTCCGGAAAATGATATTTCTACGACAAAATATGCTTAGCGAATGAAAGAATCGCGCGCACAAACCGGAAGAGGCAAAAATTATTCCGAGTCTCCATTTTTGAGAAAATTATAGGTAAAATTGTTGTCAAAAGGATATTTCGTCCTGTCATTGCTTTTGTTATTTTTAGACCTTTGGGGAAATAAATAAATTTTAAATTGTAATTATAATTATTAAATATTCATTGTTGAAATGATTAATTGAGGAATAATTAATTTTTAGGTCTGCGTAGATATTCGAATTGCTATTGCTCGATTTAATTATGTTAAATGTATTTGTCAATTGATTAACAAACTTTTATAGGGCTAAATTAAAATTTGGTTACGAATTTTCATTTCAAGAAAAGTTTCATTTGAAAATGCATAAAAATCTTTCTTCAGTCCGAAGGATTCAACCGTCGATATACTACTTGTAAAATCGATGCAACTGCACTCTTCAAGTGCACATTGCATTGTATTATTCCCTTGTTCAAGATATGGTCCGGTATGGAAGCGTCGACGCAACGTCTCGTCGGTTGTTTGCACGGGCGCGTCGTGCCGAGACGTGATTTATGAGTCTCGAGATAGCCTAATCCGCGTCGCCAAGACGTATGTACCTCGCATGCACACTCAAAAGTATATAATGTCTCACGACATTATATAAAAAAAAAATCTTGCCACCGTCGTCGTTTACAAGAATCGAGGGACTCTCATGTGGGCACCGCAAATGCAACGGTGCATTTGCGGCATTTTTTGCACGGTCTATATATACATATGTATATATTTCTCGGGTATGCATCGCCTTCGAGGTTTTTGGAGTGGCAAAAAAACCGGAAGCGAAAAGCCTCGAAATATCGTTAGAAATGACGAAAAAAAAAAAAATTTGTCATGTTTTTTTTTTTTTATCAAGTTGAGTGTCCCCATTTAGTGAACATTTAACGGAGGATCCACGTTCTTTTTAAATTTTCCAATCGCATATCTGAGTACGATATCCAAAAACTTTGGTTTCATATCAACAATTTCGTTCATGCTGAATGTAATAATGTTGAATTTTTTGTAAAAATGTTGAAAAATCAGAGCAAATGAGCAAATTAAAAATACGTATTTGACGACCGAGTTACTGACAAGCCGCCAATTTGCTGACTCAGATAATGACTCGACAGAGTCCCAGTTAATGAACAATCGGGAATCAATCCGAAAAAATACTCATTATACTTTTATTTCACATTTACTTGGTTCCGTTAACATTTGTTTGATAAATAAATGAAAAAAAATTTCAATATATTGCGCAGAATTTCTAAGGGGATTGGAAAAAACTGAAAACTGTTTAGGTTATGGAACACCAATCAACAACTCGTCCACGTCCTAAATTCGTTGTCCCAATGATGGATGTATAGGACGTACCTCCCCAACCAAAAGTGACTTACGTCGACAATATTGCATACTTCATAAGATAAAAATCGGAAAAAATTCAACCACAATAAAAACGATAAAAAGATTATTTTTTGATAATAATAATGCCCGAAAGTTATCAATAAATTGTTTAAACAAAAAATTGCTTAACAAATTTTTAGGGAATGTTTTTTTTTGTCATGTGAAATTAATTACTTGATTTTTCTGACTATACATGAAATTTTTTTTTATTCTCTTATTATTTTGAAATTTCGGTTTTTTTTCGAAAAATTGTATTTAGGTAAAAATTGTATTTATTTAAAAATTGTATTTAGGTAAAAATTGTATTTATTTAAAAATTGTATTTATTCGAAAAGGTTGTATTTACGAAACTATTCGTTCAATGCCCTGGAAACTTCTTAATTGTAATATACAACGTTTTTACGGAAAAATATCCAAAATTTACGATTTTTCCTTCATTTTTCAAAATTAAAAAATTTTCGAAAACCAAAATTTCAAAATGATAGGAAAATTGTTAAAAAATTAATGTGTAGTCATAAAAATCAACGAATTCATTTCACGTGTCAAAAAAAAAACTTTCCCTAAAAATTTGTTAAACAATGTTTTGTTTAAAAAATTTATTGATAACTTTTTGGGATTATTATTATTCAAAATTAATCTTCTTATCGTCTTTATTGTGGTTGAATTTTTTCTGATTTTTATCTCATCATAAAGTATGCAATATTGTCGACGAAAGTCACTTTTGGTTGGGAAGGTACGTCCGATACATCCTTAATGACGGGATAGACAGAAGTGCCGATTTTCAAAGTTAAATTCATACAACAGTCGGACTTCGGCACTGACCTGAGGCACTGACTGAGCTCGAGCACAGGAGCCTCGGGTACTGACCGAAAGACCTAACCTTCTTACTAACCAATGAGAATGAAGCACCAGGCCCGTATCGTACGTATATCGGTACCCTCCACTCGTTGAAATTATACATTTTTTTGTTCATCGGGGGGTTCTATATTGTAGCGGCACTGTGGATTCCTCAGTGCCCGGGGTCAGTCAGTGCCCGAGGTTTTACTGTATATCGAAAATAGTAACTACTCTGAACTTTTTCTAGCCGGAAAGTCTAAAACTGAACCTTTATTTGCGGGTAATGAATCAACGATCCGATAAAATATATGTAAGTTATCATTAAATACATACCGGATCGTTCAACAACTGGGACGCGTTCACTATCTGGACCGTTTACCTTAATTAAGTTTTATCCGATGTAAATTGTTATTGTAATTTCCTGAAATGGAATTTTTGAGTTTCAAGGTGAATGCCTGGCAGATTCGTGATCAGCAGAAAAAAAATACATTGATACAAAGTCCTAAATAAAATTTCCATTTTTTAAATTTTTTTACAAATTTTCAAAGTCGGATCATCGATTTTTGCCAATTTTTCCATTCTCTTTCCTTTGGCTTCAAATTCGTCGATTCTCAAAGTGCTCGTTTCGATATAAAATATTAAGATTTTTGAATGAATCAAACGACATTCTTTCAGTCTACTCAAGGGCTTTTAAAATCACCCCTGATAAGCGCAAATCCGTCAATCTGCTGCAAGGTTATGGCTTTTTTTAATTTCATAATTTTTAGGTTTTCGAAAAAGTGGGCAAAAAAACTAAATTTTTTTTTTGCCTTTCATCATGTTTTCAGGCTCTAGGCGATTCGTAATTTTCTGCTGATCACTAATCACGTGGAATTATTTTTCGCAAACCCAAAAATTCGATATGAAAACGTGAAAAAATCATAAAATTATTTCAAATCAACAAAAGTTTATTATAAATCATGTTTATTTGTATTAGTGTATTTCCATATACGTAAATAAACAATACCTGCTTATTATTGTAACAGTTCTTGCTTGTATATACATCTATGTGAATGCAAAATCGAATTGAGCTTTTCTACCTGATTTGCATCGGTACGTCATTATTTATAATTATTTTTATTCATTTGAATTTTCGATAATTTCGAGAATTGAATCGCTATATAGCCATCAGCCTGACACGAAGCAATTTTTTTCAATAACATTGAGTCGAAATTCAAAAAAAAAATTGATCAAGCAAAGCAGCCAAAGTGACAAACGATAAGACTTGTAGAATATTTACCATTAAACAATTCACAATGCATTTACATAATGATGTCTCACGATAGTAATAAAATTCATAAACTGTTTTGCAATAAATATTTCACAAGTTTTATAACTATATCATGAATCATTTTACCCTTGAAAATTTATTTAGCAGTCGAGAGTTCCGTAAAAATCTATATATATATATTAGGGCGGTCCTTATTTAGGACTCGGACGAATTTTTAATCAAGCGCCCCCCAAATCAGCTCTAAATAATTCAAAAAAAAATACCCTAATTTTTTCAGATTTTTATCTAGACTCTAACCCCTCGCACCCGAGGGTGAATTTGCCGATTTGAAATACACGTGTTTCGGCCAAATTCTCAGGATATATTTTATTCTAAGAGTAATAATTTTTTTTTAAATCTGTAACTGCGAGATTTTAGTGTTCATTGGTGCTACTATATGAAAAAAAAATTACATTATCATACGGATCAATTTAGACAAATTGCACACCCTTTAACTTTGAAACATGGTGGTAACCCACGTTACCACCTCGATTTTCTTGAATTTTTCTAATTTATTTACTTTTTAACGTATTCAGATCCGGTTTTTGCACTTTTCAGTTACTTTAGTGATGAAAGAACATTAGTATACAGTATAATTGTCATAATTGTTTATAATACATGATTTATAAATAAACAAGCTAAAAAAATGACGTTTTTTTCGGAAAAATTCAATCTTGAAGAATCTATCCAAGGTAATAACTTGAAATTAAGGCCGTGTTCGGAAATTGGCTGACAGTACTGTCAGTATTAGAAAATGTACGGTATACGTGACTTGCACTATAGATTTTCTAGTACTGACAGTACTGTCATCCAATTTCCGAACCTGGCCTTAGTGAGAGGGGGTTTTTGGGGTCACTGATTACGAATCCGCTATCAGATCTGCAAAATTCAAGATGGCGTATTCAAGATAGTGGACACCAAAATTTAAATATTGAATTTGAAAAATCTGACATCGGATTTGTAATTAGTGACCCCAAAAACTCACTCTCACTGAATTTCAAGTTACTACCTTGCATAGATTCTTCAAGAGTGAATTTTTCCGAAAAAAACGCCATTTTTTTAGCTTGTTTATTTATAAATCTTATATTATAAACAATTATACCAATTAGACTGTGTATTTATATTCTTTCATCACTAAAGTAACTGAAAAGTGCAAAAAACCGGATCTGAATACGTTAATAGGTAAATAAATTAAAAGTAAATAAATTAGAAAAATTCAAGAAAATCGAGGTGGTAATGTGGGTTACCACCATGTTTCAAAGTTAAAGGGTGTGCAATTTATCTAAATTCATCCGTATGATAATGTGATTTTTTTTTTTCATATAGTAGTACCAATGAACACTAAAATCTCGCAGTTACAGATTTTTAAAAAAATTATTACTCTTAGAATAAAATATATCCTGAGAATTTGGCCGAAACACGTGTATTTCAAATCGGGAAATTCCCCCCTGCGTGCGATGGGTTAGAGTCTAGATAAAAATCTAAAAAAATTAGGGTATTTCTTTTTAAATTATTTGGAGCTGATTTGGGGGGCGTTTGATTAAAAATTCGTCCGAGCCCTAAATAAGGACCACCCTAATATATATATTTGTAATGCTTTTTAGGTTATAATTTCAACTATAACCGTAGCAGTTATTCTCATGTTGCACTATTGCACATAAGAGCATCCATTTTCCGATCAAATAAATCATAACCCTGAACACACGAAATAAAACGACACTGCGCAGTGCCGTGCGCAACGATCCTCCGTGAAGTGAGTCGCGGATCAGCTACCGCATCGTTTCGATAATTATGAATGAACTTTTTCGTAAAAATCTATCAACTCCACGCGTTTGCATCTGATTGTGATTATTTGTGGCTCAAAACACGAGTAATGACTGAGAGAATCGATGTCTCAAGTTTCGTCAAGTAATTTTTCGTCGTTTCCGAGAATATTGACGATATATCCGAAACAACAGGTACTCTTTCATTGATCTTTCAGCGCGTGTGGCTCTCGTTGAGTCTCGTCAAGGCTACTATTACGATCGTCATCAACGGTCACAGTCCTCCCAATCATCGTGGCGCCACGAAATTCAATAACAACAATAGTAATGATAATAACAGACGAGCTTATAAGCGTGTCGTTTTATAGGCCTTATTTCGATCTCTGGCGGTGTATATATATGAGCGGCAGACTCTTTCTCTCTGCCACGAGAGATTGTGAGCAGTGACTCACGCGCCCTCAATCGAGGGAGAGACAACTTATTAGTGATTGTCTTTAGCAATTGGGGATTATATGTGGGTGAACATCTATATATATATATGACTCGCTCGCGCCACATTGACGAAATAGCGACACGATCACCTATAAAGGATGGGAATAGATCGCTCAGCGAGGATATATATATGTGCCCTGATCATTGTATACATTCATTAACAACGTTAACAGAGCAGCACCAACGACACCGTGTACTCTGCTAGTTTATCCATATAGATATATTACGTTCAAAAAAAATCGTAGGCACAGATGGACCCCTGCGGGTCAGCAAACGAGAGACTATCAAACCGATCTCGAGAATTGAGCGAGGCGATAAATAATAATAAAAGAATTTCCACTTTTTTTTTGTTTCACGATAACTCTCTCGTTTCCCGTCATACGACAATCGGAAATGGATAAACATCAAAAACATATTTCTCGATAATGCAAATCTATTTTTTCATATCACGGTGCATGAATATCGAGGCGATATCCGAGCGATCTGACTGATAAGCATTCAAACACTTTTGACAAGGTTTGACCATCATTCGATTGGAAAATCAATTAAAATACCTTTTTTTACATAAAAAATTATTTTGCAAACATGAAAATTTGCATTTTTTCGGAATAATTTGAATAATTTACAGTTTTTGTAAAGATTTTTACAGTTTTTATATCATAATATTTTATAGACGTGAAAAATATGTAATAATTTTATCAAAAAGTTATTTTTAATATATTTTTTCATTCAAACAGTGTCCACATCTTTGCTTCGAACGAAATATTTTTGCGTCGTTATTGCGACGGTGAAATCTTAAGAAAAATAATGATGGACGACACTTCAGCGTCACCTTGAACTTGTACTCTTATCTAATCGTTGGACGTCAATCGGCTTCTCATCTATCGCGATGCAAGCGGTTTGCGTGGTACCGTTACAGATTTTCACAAGATCGATCGCGATTCCGGCAAAGATTTTTTTTTTCTCCGATCAATTGGAATAAATCAATTTTACTTAACGTCATATCGATATCCACAAAAGTGAAATGAGCACGAAAACACAAGAATCGGCCACTTACGATTGTGGCTATATAGATAACTGTAGATAACTCTTCAAATTTAAATTGCATTGTCTCACTGAATCAATAAATATCAATCAAGTCATTCAATTATCCACGAAATTGGAAAAAGGGGCAAAGAGTCATTGAATCTTCTCTCTCTCTCTCTCTCTTTCTCTCTCTTTGTGCTCTCAGCAATAGAGAGAGAGAGAGAGAGAGAGAGAGAGAGAGAGAGAGAGAGAGAGAAGGTCTCGGGATCACTTTCAGTCGACGAAAAAAAAAAATACATTGTTCGTAGT
The DNA here is from genome assembly GCA_963564615.1 of Rhorus exstirpatorius. Classification (NCBI taxonomy): domain Eukaryota; kingdom Metazoa; phylum Arthropoda; class Insecta; order Hymenoptera; family Ichneumonidae; genus Rhorus; species Rhorus exstirpatorius. The sequence continues at coordinate 9,763,198 of OY751322.1, read as the reverse complement.
TTCTGCATGGTGGGAGATCGGACATATGGGCCCCCTCTGCGTCTCTCATCGTGTTCGGGTTCGCATATACGAGCGCGTTGGTGAATTAACGCAAGGACAAACGAGCGTGACCGCCTCGCCGCACGCGTTCCGCGTCGTTTCTCCTGCTCTCGAGCTCCCCCAAAACGCGTTATCTCGGCTTCTAGCATGGAAAAAAGGCGTAACTCCGACAGTATGGCAGGAAAGCAGCTAGTATTACGGCCCTTAAGGTTTTATGGAGAATTTCACGTACGTATATATCGTCTATTGAGAAGCAAAAGGGCCCAACTCTCGGAATTCAACACACATTGAGCGATCTGGATTACGCCATTTTTCTCTTCAGAGGGACCAACGGGAAAGTATATACATACAGTAGCGAGTATTACACTCTTGGACGCGGACTCGAGGGCCAGAGAGGGGTGAGATCGTGCCACCGTTATAGGGGTGAACCAGTCTGTGTAATCCCCCCATAATATACAGACATATGGACCCAGAGCAAGAGAGAGAGAGAGAGAGAGAGAGAAGCAAAAACCTCCCCTGGAATATTTCCCCTTCCCTTGCCTCGACTCTCGACTCCCCGTGGACTGATATTTAGGACCGATATTCATTAGCAGTTTCACGCTGCTCGTGATCAACTCTATACGAGAATGGAAACCGTGCATGTGTGTGTGTGTGTGTGTGCTTGATTTATGTACGGGTGAACATTTTTAGCGGAAATTTTTATTCCAGGGATGAAGAGAAAAAATTGATTCTTTCAAATTACTTTGTAAAAATTGCTGCGGCAATTTTTATTCTTAAGGGCTTAAATTTAGTCATAAGTGAACCAATTTTGTTCACGGTTTATAGTCGTTCAGCTAGAAATGATCCATACAGAGGGTGACTTTTAGGAATATCAATAAATAAGTCAATTGATTTCTTAACTATGGATTATATTGTTCCAGAGAATCTAAAGGAGTCGTCTGAAATTATTTTTTTTCTTTTGTGTAAAAATTACGCGCGTATATATAGATCTATGGTCAAGCGATAATCCGAACTGATAGAAACTTGAAATTGGAAAGATTGGGTGGCTGTCATCCCGAGCTATACTCGAGAATCTCTCTCTCTCTCTCTCTCTCTCGAAAAGATAGAAGAGTCTGTGGAAATTGGTCGAATGGATCGGTGAATTAGTCGGTCGGATAGTCCAGCGTTTTATAGACACACAGCATGAAACGTTTCGGTGTTCATATGTATACTCTCCTACAGGTTTGCGCAAAATCATTTTGCTCCTTATCCCTAAACATTGAAACTCGCAGCAGCCCCCGCATTGCTCGGAAAATCTGTCTTTTGATCCAGAGTGCCCTCAAAACGAAATATCGATCAACGAATCCAATAATCAGCGGCAAAAGAGCCAAATCAAAAATTAATCAAGCCTAAACTCTTCGCGAAGCATCTCTGTGTGGTCTTGTCCCTGATACGGACAGTTAGCGATAGATGGAGCTACGAAAAATTAACAAAATGACTTTGGATCGTTTTCGATCCACTTGATCAAGAAATGAATCACTCTGTATGAAGTTGTGTGTGTGTATATAGGGATGTTCGAGGTGGTTACGTCAGTCGCCGAACGAGAGAGAGAGACAGAGAGAGAGAGAGAGAGAGAGAGAGAGAGAGAGAGAGAGTCAGACGAGAGAGGCATATCCGGTTGGCTTAGATTGACTTGGCGCCAACCGCTGCGCGTATACGACTGCCGGAATTAAATGATTATTGCGTTATATATGGGGTTTGCCGCGAGCTCACAGGCTGACTCTAGAAGGGGTACAAGAGCAGTAGGATAATGTGTATTCGAGAGATGAGCATCAGGAGCGAGAAAGAGAAGACGATAATACGAACGAGAAGTATGAGGCTTCAAAATAGCTGATGTTCAACAACGCGAAGAGGCTAGTTCGGTTGTTGGGCGCGATGCTCACGCCCGCATATATGAACGCAGCAAAGTCTACATGGTCATCGTAATGACCCACCTAACGTCGCAACGATAATCACGTATATGTACGGAGCAAGATCCCCACAAGTACACCAGCGTGTGTTCGCTTTTAGAGGGTCCCGATGTTTGAACACGGTTTTGATGACCCTTCGGCGTGGTGGTGCGAGCATACAAACCAATTCCGCGCTGAGGACGAAAATTAGAAAACTGGGCAAAACGATTAATTTTTATAAAGCAACGTGACGTTATAACCCGGAGACAAAAAGCCTGTGGCGACCCACGGAGTGGGATGAAGATTAAAGGGAACAAAGGACGCGACGAAAGTGATCGGAGAATACGAGAAGACGCGGGAGACTCTGGCGATCATTCGCACCCACTCACTTATCCAGTCGCAAGTGCGTCAAAGTCGTAAGGGGCAGAGTCGAAAAGTAAATATCCTGAATACATATCAGTTTTATCATTGAAGTTCATGGCTCTTTTCGTGAGATGGATCATCGATACTGGATTGGGCTAGGTAGGGACGGCTTGAGCAGGTTCATCAAGACGTAAATGGGTCAGGTAGGAATTCGTCCAGTTTGGACTATTTTTGGTACAATTTTTTCTCTCTAAAAACTCTGGTTGATGACACACAAAAAAGTTCGGTAAATTATCAAGTACTGAGGTATACAAGATGCGTCCGTTGGGTTTTAGGTTCGTTTGACCGAAGGGCTATCTCCCCGGGGCTGTAGTTTTGCTTCGACGAATGGCTCAACGTTACTAATCATTTTTCTTTTCTCATGGGCGTGCTACATGCATACACGTATACGCGTATGCATGTATTCCCGAGAGAAAAGCCGCAGCCTCGAAAGGTTGACGCGAAACGCCCAGGGCTCGTTGCTCAGGGTGAACCAGATCAAACGGTGAGCGCAGTTTTAACAAACGGACCCAACTCCACCAACTACTCCTGTGTATCTCTGCTGCCGGTTATATATATATATAATATCCGCTTCTCGTCTATATTCCGTCTCTCCCTCTGACGTAACTCTCCCTCATCTGAATTGATAATTTACCCCGTCAGCATATCAAAGACCACATCGAGCGCACCCCGCAGCCGATGGACCAGAGCAGTGGAGTATCTCACCCACACACACACACACACACTGGCGCACCCTTTTTCGAGTGTGATCATGATCAACTTCGCGATATGCTTTTCCCTACAGCCCCATATATGCAGTAAACGTGCACACGATGCGGACCTTTCGACAGATTCAGATGGGACACGGAGCGGAAAACTTATTCCTCGTTCGAAATATGCAAAAAGTCGTGAGAAAAGTTGCATCCGCCTTTTTCTTATTTTTTGCTTGGTTTTTTTTTTTTGGATCGGGGTGATATCGATCAATAAATTGCATCGATCGATAAATTTGAGAAGCATCATCACGTGTGTGTGTGTTTCGGTCGTTGCACGATATCGTTCCGTTCGTCGACCTCTGAGGCTCAATGAACCTGCGACAAGATAATCTGACGGATTTGACGAGTGGGCTTCGTAGAATTTCTGGGGAATCGTTCGCGCTGAGGCGTTCCACCGTATGATCATATCAGAATGGATCAGAAGAATTAAAAAGACCGTGCTTTCATCGACGTCACGAAGACCGGCCTTATAACCGTCCAACCTTGACCGATAAGCGGGAGCGAACAAGTGTTTCGCGCGAGAGATAAAAGACAAAAGTGTTTGCGGGTAAAATCAGTGAATGACGACACAGGTTGAGCAATCTCTGGCCGGCTGCTCTTGTGCAAAGAGAACCGGTCCATCCTGATGGCGACCCACTAAAATAATATCACCGTCGAGCCTGCCATAACCCACCTAAAATACATCCTACTGAACGTAGGACTTTGCAGGTCTATCGTAGGACCAAAATTTTGACTCAAGATTGAGGACCTATAGAGGTCTTAATGACGTCCTACTCAAGACTTAAACGTGAAAGAAATGGAAATATGTGCCACGTTTAGGCCTAGAATAGGATCTATTTTCAATACAAATTAGTCCTCTATAGGTCCTAATACATCGTACTGAACGTAGGACATTGCAGGTCTATCGTAGGACCAAAATTTTGACTCGAGATTGAGGACCTATAGAGGTCTTAATGACGTCCTACTCAAGACTTATAAACGTGAAAGAAATGGAAATATGTGCCACGTTTAGGCCTAGAATAGGATCTATTTTTAATACAAATTAGTCCTCTATAGGTCCTAATACATCGTACTGAACGTAAGACATTGCAGGCCTATCGTAGGAACAAAATTTTAACTCGAGATTGAGGACCTATAGAGGTCTTAAAGACGTCCTACTCAAGACTTATAAACGTGAAAGAAATGGAAATATGTGCCACGTTTAGGCCTAGAATAGGATCTATTTTCAATACAAATTAGTCCTCGGTAGGTCCTTATACATCCTACTGAACGTAGGACTTTGCAGGCCTTACCGTAGGACCCAAAATTTCGACTCGGGAAGGCCTCTAAAAGCTTCTTCGTCGTACAAGAGACCTACACGAGTAACTAGAACTTGGCCCTTTTGTCGCTGATTCAAGATTCATTCGCGGGGCTCCAACTACGAGCTGCAGAATTCCATTGTCATTTTGAAATTTTAAACCATGATTAATTATTTTCTTTAACATTGATTCTTTTCAGGTAACAAAAAATTCACTTATAAAAAATAAAAAAATCATCTTATCAGCCGAATCATTTTCGTCCCTGTTTCGCGGTCATTACACTGAGATTTTAATCTTTAATCGGGCAAACTACGAGGCTGAAGAACTCTCTTCTTTCTCTCTCTCTCTCTCTCTCCCTCTCTACAATATCTTTATAGCTTTCATTTCCCTGCTATCGTGATTATGAGCTGAGTAAAAAGCATATTTCTCTATATACATACGATTCGATTTAAAAAGCAACAGTTGGACAATTGCCGCTGAGATAAATGATTCTACATCGGCGTCAATGAATCCGATTGATCGCAGATCAATGGGTCATGCTTTGGAGATATATATATATATATATATATATGTAGATCTCACAGCAGCAGCTTTAACATTGAGAATAGACCTCAAAGATCGACGAAATATAGTCAAGGAAAGGAGGGGGGGGGGGGGGGGCTGCTATAAAGCGGCTGGGTCAAACGACGTCGGTCAAGTCCGACTTCCTTCCCCATTTGACCCTGCCTCGTTGCTCTCTTCTCTCAATCTCGACTCTCGTGTGACTCATCATCGGCATCATCGGCGTATCGTATTTGTCGTTGTAATTTAAATTTTTCTTCAGCTCCTATAGAAATTTATTTTCACACGTGTTTCGGAAAAGTTCAGACCTCAAAAAGCTTATTTTTGGACCTCAACTGTCATTCTCATGAAAATCTCAATGGACCGTTTTGATAACAAAAAGTTTAAAGGTTCTTAAATTTTTTTTTTCATTTCTGCATAATCGCTAGTTAATTTATAATTAGGGGGGAAAGAAATGTCAGTGAAAAGACCCGAGGGATATTTGTTTGCTTTAAGTTTGCTTCCATCTTCCGGCTCAAGACGATTAATTATTATTTTTTTTTTTTTTTTACAGATTTTCAAAATCGAATAATCGATATTTTCGATTATTGAAATAGGTCTATTCGTCAATTTTCAGAGTGACAATCGGGCTGCAATAATATAATTGCATTTGGGAATGCAAAAAAACGTTAAATTCTATGATAGTATAATTTTTTTTATCAAAATTGATTCAGATTTGGATGAATACTCTTTTTCCTCAGCGCAGTACCACTTTAACCCGATCTCCCTCGTACTTATGCCATGCTCGCGTGGTCGTGAACAACTAGACGAATTACGACATGGCTTTCGTTCGGAGCAACTTAAAAAAAACAACAGCTCGTGTACTCATCCTATATGTATATATATATATATAAATATATATACATATAGGATAGCGTTTGATGCTGCGTGCGTTTGTCTTTTCTTTCTCTATCTGGCTGACCACGAGACAAATTGAAAAGGGAGTCCGACGAGTGAAATAACATCGAGACGACGATGTGACGAGCGACGATTCAAGAAAACGAGGCACAAAGAAACAATGATTACTCACCTACCTACGGGTAATTCTACGAATTGCCATGAGACGAGAGAGAGAGAGAGAGAGAGAGAGAGAGAAAATGGATTGCAAAACATTTGATTGGTGATGGGGGTTAATACGGTCTGATTAAATGAACTTTCGGTCTCTTGACCCTCCCTCGACCACCCAAACGGATTGATAAGAATCAGAAAATCATTTTTTTTCCCCCATCACGCTTCAACTTTTACGAAAAATTTTGCAACGATTCAATTTGATCTTGAACATTCAATAGTTCTGATAAATTTTAATTGCACCAATCTTGGGAATCGCTCAGTGCCTTCCTCAATCATTTTCCATTTACACGATAATTCAAAAAATTCGTACGTTAAATCGTACAAATTTGTATATATATATATATATATATATATATGTTTGATAATGTAGCTAGATATGGTAGAGGGTGCTCTCGTGGCTCGCCCATGTTTGTCGAGCAATCAAGCCCAATCATTAACCCCCTGGAAGCTTCAACATGGTATCCACTGTCGTTACTTCGGACTTGCGTACATTATACTATACAGAGTACAAATATAAAATATATATATATATATATACATAAATGTCCATAAAGTCCGAGACGAAGATCCTGCGGCATTGGAATCGACGACTCGTGGACAGGAAGTCCACCTAATCAGGGGTAGTGAGTGGCAAACAGGGGCGCGGTAAAACGTCTGTATCTCGCACGCTTTAACACAAATATGTTACACCGCTGTAGGAAGGGAAAGAGAAATATCCTGTGGGATTTCCAAATGAAATAACAACGATAATGACTTTTTTCGTGTTATATTCGCACATACGAGCCGCGAGTCTACGGGAAATTACACGCAAAGTACAAGGATTTTTGATCGAGGAAATTTTTAGCATTCCTTAACTGGTGGTTGCTAATGAGAAATTAAGAAAAATAATTTCTTAAAAAAAAATCAATTTCGGACAGATGAAAATCATAAAAAATATACGTCAATATATTTATACAAATGTTTTTCGCATAACAGTGTAGGTCTGTACGTTCCAATTCTCAAAGGTCATCTTGCAATTGCGTTAATGATCTTTAATTTAATTAATCCGCTGAATTATCGGCATGTGAAGACAGGACGCTTGGGACACGCGCGGAGAGAAAAATTCGGGCGAACGGAGAAAATCGTTCCGGAGATATACACTACCGTTCATAAGTATGGAAACACTCGCCCCAGATCCGAGCCACACAAGAAGTTGTATCGCTCTTTGAAAAATAAAGATATCTCAATTTCCCAAGCGGCGTTCTAAAAAGGACATATTTAGCTTCATTTACCTTTTTTGAAAAAATTTTTGCGATTTTTTTTGAGCCCGGTACGCACTTTGAAAGATGGTCATTTTTTGGCTTTTTTTGGAGGGTGGAAATTTTCCCGCATATCTTGTAAAAAAAATTTTTTAACTTTTTTTCCGTGAAAAACTTGAAGCGGGGAGTACAATCTTCAATCTCATTTTTTGGAAAATTTTTTACGATTTTTTTTCGCAATGATATTCAACTTTTTGGAAAAAAACGACCATATTTATAAGGGGTAGTCTCACTCTGAAACTACTGGGTTTTCGAAAAATTACTAAGAGGGTAAAAAGTTGCATACAATCATTTTGGATGTATCACATTTTTTTCAGAATTGAAAAAACAAATTTGAAAAAAAAAAAAAAATTTCAAAAATTAAAAAATTATTTTTTTTGAAATCTTTCTTAAATCAACGGAATATTTTTTTTTATCGTGAAAAATCGGGTCTCTTACCTCATCTACACGGCTTTTTCATCGAAAAAGCCACCTTTCGCTGCGATTACAGTTTTGACGAGACGTGGCATCCGCTCGATCAATTTGTCCATTTGACCCTGCTCCAAACTGGCCCAAGGTGGCTTTTTCGATGAAAAAGCCGTATAGATGAGGTAAGAGACCCGATTTTTGACAATAAAAAAAATATTTCGTTGATTTAAGAAAAAATTTTGAAAAAAAAAATTATTGAATTTTTGAATTTTTTTTTTTTTTCGAATTTGTTTTTTTAATTCTGAAAAAAATGTGATACATCCAAAATGATTGTATGCAACTTTTTACCCTCTTAGTAATTTTTCGAAAACCCAGTAGTTTCAGAGTGAGACTACCCCTTATAAATATGGTCGTTTTTTTCCAAAAAGTTGAATATCATTGCGAAAAAAAATCGTAAAAAATTTTCCAAAAAATGAGATTAAAGGTTATACTCCCCGCTTCAAGTTTTTCACGGAAAAAAAGTTGAAAAATTTTTTTTACGAGATATGCGGGAAAATTTCCACCCTCCAAAAAAAGCCAAAAAATGACCATCTTTCAAAGTGCGTACCGGGCTCCAAAAAAATCGCAAAAATTTTTCCAAAAAAGGTAAATGAAGCTAAATATGTCCTCTTTAGAACGCCGCTTGGGAAATTGAGATATCATCATTTTTCAAAGAGCGATACAACTTCTTGTGTGGCTCGGATCTGGGGCGAGTGTTTCCATACTTATGAACGGTAGTGTATATATATCGCGAGTGAAGAGGGAACGACGACTCGCTGACAGGTTGCGGAGGTAATAAAGTCATCGTTGATTATCACACGCGACGATGATATACCAAATAATCGCGTTATTTCGTGCGGAGATCCAGCAGAGAAAAAAAAATATATAAACCGGGTAGGCTAGAAAAAAGAAAACCGGACCGATTCAAAGCGTCAATAAAATGCAAACGCGTCGACCGATTTTCAAAAACTTTTTTGGGCTCGAAAGCAAAAGAATGAAACCTTTCATATCGCGTTTGAAAATCCGAAAAATCTTCATTCCTCGCTGAGATACACGCCCATGAAAAACAAATTTTGAAAAAGTCGCTGGGAGGATTTAAAAAAATTAATATTAAAGAATGTTCAGCTTAATTTCCATCTTCAACTATGATTTGAAGACTAATTTATTTTGGTTCAATTAATGACAAAGAATTTACAACAACGTGCGTTTTTCTCTGAATCTTCTTATTTTTTATATTTCAAAATTTCATAGTAATTCGTAATAAATGTCGTAATTCGTAATAAATTCGTAATAAAAATGTGAAGAAATTTACTGGTACTTTTGTGGGTCCATGCGGAATATTTCCTAATAGTTTATTTTGTTATTTACGACTTCAATTTCACAAAAAAAAAAATATTTATTCAGGCGTTGAGGAGGTTCTTAACCCAGAGCAAAATGGTAAGGATGATTCCAAAATTTGAGGGGAGGTTTGTGCTGGTACTAGGAATACACCGTAATTATTTCAGGTTTTTTGACCGCGTCGTTGAGGAGAAAAAAAAACATAAAATATGCCGCTTGTGTACGTGGGCTCTTATGAGAGAAGTATTCGAAGCTATGATTCGAGATTATTTTAGGAGTGAAAAAACGGTAACGTTTTCCCGAAGAACCGCTTAAGGATGTAACGGACGTACCTTCCCAACCAAAAGTGACTTTCATCGACAATATTGCATACTTCATGATAAGATATCATGTCCGATTTTTTTGGCCCACCCTGTTTACTTTTATTTACTTCTCGTCGTCTCACCCCAACTAAAATACTATAATTCTCGAATTTCAACTTTTTTTTTAATTACAAATTTGTTTTGCGTTGTTTTTCCGTTTACGTAAAGTGTCCCATAGGCTTAAATCGTTCATCTACCGAGAGATCATTAGGCTGCTTATTCATTCGCCCCAATGATATCAATTTCTGTGGGCAGGGAAAAAAAAATGTCCACCCCCATGTTTCGTATACACACACACACACACACACACACACACACATACACATTTCGTGGGGCATTTAATCTCACTCGCTTAATGTACAATGCGTCATTATCGTTAGTACACCGAGAGCTTTCCAATTATTATTATCGTCACGATTTTTCGACTGTCTCGTTACAGAGTGACGTTTTGCGAAAATGAGAAAAAAAAAGAAAGGTACTTGCGTACATGTAAGATTTAACATAGAGATACAGGGGGGACGCGAGGGTTTGAGGAGAGTAAACGAGACGTTTAAAAATCACCAGGAGATACGTCTCGAAGTACGTGCTTCAAACGCTGCTTCTTTCATTAAGGGGTTGAAACGATGAAGGGATGAGAGAGACAATTTTTTTTTTTCCCCCGTTTCTCCGTCACTGTTTCTCCTCCCCCAACGAGGCAAAAGGAGAGAGTCCCGAGGAGTTGAACGAAGAGAAAGGATTCTCTCATCCCCTCGGAGGAGTCTCTCATTTTCTCGTCCTCCATTTCGCGGAGAGGGTATATGCCCGTAAGATGGCGCAGCAGGCAAGCTAACAAGAGGCGCGCCATGAAAGACGTAACAAGAGGAGTGAGAGAAGAAAGCGGATAATAATAAGCTTGGTAATTCGGAGTTTGACGAGCCTCCTGTGAACTTTTCTCCTAACCACGACCTCGAAAGCTCTCTTCTAATTTTTTTTTCTCACTCCCTCTGTGCTCGACCGTTATGACGTTTTTTTTTTTTTTCCTCACTTTATCGTCCTGCCCGGATGTCTCCCCAGCGTATGCCGGGGATGTACAATTAAAAAACGAGCGCTCAAAGCGAACTGCGCACGGTTTTACGAGAACGAGATGGGGGTGATGGAAAATGTGTTTTTCAGGAGGATAATAAGAGAGACCGAGAGTACATCGAAGTGGATAAAATTAAAAATCTTTAGAGCAGTGATTAGCCACGATATTAGCGATAAATGTCTCGGGTACTGCTCGTTATTGAAAAGGGAAGGGGGAGTGAATTGCAAATAAGGGAGCGCCTTAGCGATACCCTCGTCGATGGATAGGTATACACGCGACCTTCTCACACGATTTTACGTGTGAATATATGTGTGTGTGTGTGTGTGTGTGTGTGCAATGTCGCGCTCCACTCGTTCGATATTAATTCGTTCTCTCTAATTATTGTTTCACGTGGCCGTGTGGCTGAGCGTCACGTGTGTGTTTATGTGCGTGTACTCTGTGTGCGAGTCATCGGCGTCAGGGATGCCAGAGGGTGCGCCGTGAAAAACAGAATCCCATCCCCATTCGGAGTCATAAACCATAAGCCATGTATTCGTGTATGGTTATATATAGAATTGATTGATATTCGATGTATCATCCTCCCAATTTTAATCGTCCCTAATTAAGTGTCATTAATGAACGTACGTAACAACGATTCATTGAATTTAATTTACAATTTCATTGCAATTCGATAATCATTGATAATCCAAGAATCGTTTCCTTTTGTTATTATTATTGGTATTTAGTAAGAATTATTGATAAGCGGGCTTGCTAATTTCAATATTAATTAACTAACGATTATTTGTTAATTACCGAATTAACGACCGACAATATAGATCAATTGAGAATTTTACGATACAAATAAATAAATTGACGTTTAAAAAAAGAAAAAAACGTACAAACACGTCTCGTTCATTAAAGCTCTCACTGTTGTGCGGATTCGCGAACGGTGGACACGTATATGTGCATGTTTGCGGGATTGAAGGAGATCAGAAAATATGTTGCGCGAGCGGGAGAGGGGGAAAAAAAAAAGAAGAGAGAGAGAGAAAAGCCTGCAACGCGAAACGTGTGAACCGAGAGCTCGCTAATACGTAAAAAGCGTCGGGGGAGCTCGGAGCAAGAGCTTGTACATGAGCCCTCTTTTGCCATATAGCGATATACCATGCAACGTAGCTCTCAGTACCAGTGCCAGCGAGTATTCAGCTAATTTAAGCGAAATTGCCGGAATAAACGGAACTGCATGGTGTACATCCCGTCTCTTCCTCTCTCTCTCTCTCTCTCTCGGATACATATACGCACTGTCGAGATATCCAGCAGCTTCGTCCAGATGTGTTTCACAGTATTAAACGAATCCGAAACGGACCGTTATTACATGCCCCCATAGCGCTATCACAGGCCGGATTACGAAATTACTCGACGCTTCACGCCAATTTTTCCCTCAATTAAAGTTGCAAAAAAAAAAGAGTGAAAAAATTGTCATTTCATAAGAACAGCTATCAACGGAACATGCCAGAAACTAATGTTCCACGTTGAAAGGAGAGTTATCGAAAAAAGAAATGAATAATTCCGAACGAAAGTATCGATAAAAAGCTTTAGCGGGGTATAGAAGACCTTTGTTGAGCGTAGCGGGTCAATGAGATACTTATAGCCAGGGTGCACTGGTTCGCGGGCGAGAAGGAATCGCAGTGCTCGCCACCTAGCGGAGCAACGGAGAACCAGTGCTCGACTTGCCTCATTTATGTGTTTATAGGGGTCGGGAAACACAGATGTGCAGCGTTGCGATGAGGATAAATATGTGAAAAAATGGATGAGGCTGCAACGGATAATCCCTCAGTTGAGTGTCTATTTAGCATGAAACTCCTCATGTGCGTTCCATGGAGGACAATGATGCTGCGGGGTTCGCGGTACGTATACTTCCGGCTCTCGTCGTACACAACGGGTTGAGTAACGGCAGCATATATACATATATATGTATGAACATACAGTAATTCGCGAGTGGTCATCTTCCCTCATCGCTGTGGGTTTAATTAAAACGAGGAACAAGTCCCAATTGACGGAGCTCCATATGCTCCGGTGTTACGAGATGCTCTATCATTTTAAGCTGGACCATATATAGGGTAGACCGTACCAGAAGGCATATATAGAGGGATGACGAGAGGGAAAAGACCTGCCCTGGGGCCGACAAGGTTTAGCCCGGTGTTTCGCGCAATTCGCGAGTCAGTCTAGCGGAGCCTGGAGGATCATGATGCTTAAGGATAGAGAGCAAGCGAGCTTGATGCACACTCGTATACGACACGATATATTCGATGAGGATCTCGCGGCACGAGCTTGATGCGAAGCTAGGTTTATGCATGCGATAGCTAATATCCGATGTTTATCACCTGTAGTCGAATGTACATATATAGACGTACGTATAACGACTGCTGACGAACGAAACGATGTAACAACCGCAAGATTGAACAGAGGGAGTGAAGTGCATAACGCCATTTTGTTTGCTAGCAGTCTCTTCAACTATAAACATATACGTATGTGAGGTGTATACAGTTCGAGGTGGAGAAACGAGGCGAGTGAAGCCTCGCAGGGTTGAACTGCCAACGGTCCAGTTCGTTATTAACTGACCAGAGTGAACGAGACACTGGGGAGTCCCACGCGGGTTACCCAGCGCATTCTACCTGATAGCACAGCGAGAGATGTACATTGATGTACGTAACGAGAGGGGAAACACGATGGAACCGAGCCCAGTGGCTAAACAAGAGAATGAGGCTGGTGGATCTACGAGAGAAAGGATTCATGTTGGGCTGCGTGTAGATACATGGGTCGTATCGATGATACTTTCCAGGAAAATTGCTCAAAAAATGGTACCGTAAGTGGATTCAAGTGACTTCATTGAAATCCAACAAGACGAATTTTTGACGAGCCAACTTCAAGGCTTGGCAAATAGTTTGCATAAATTGACAAGGATGCCTGCGATATATCATTCTTAAAGCAGTAATTGCGAACAAAGGAAAGTCCTGGATCTACCTCTATCGTTGACGCTGGTATTATGACGCTGAGCCAAAATGATACAAGAGATATGATAGGCTGACCACGGAATTGCGTCGAGAGTGGTAAATGCCCAAAGACCACAGAAAGATATACGGACAGACAGACCAGACGGTACAGAGATATTCTAATTGAATTAGTCACGCGGTCGACTGCGTGATGTATGTATATATATTTGAGTATACATGTGTATACGTTACGTGGCAAAATGCAGCGCGGACAACATACATCGTACACGCAACCCTGCCGCAAGAGACTCGTGATCCAACTCTCCTAGCGAATCGACCGGAGAACTCGAGTCTTCCAGCCCGACAATTAATCGTAGCACCATACACATATTTCGTTGCTGTTGTTGTTGTTGTTGTTTTTTTTTTTTCTGCTTCAATTTCCATAAAGCGATGAGGCATACACGTGTGCGCATTATATAAGGTAAAGCGGAAGAGTCGAAGATTTGGGAGGGGTGAACCTCCCTTGTTTCTCGGGTTTTCTGACAAATTACGCGAGCTCCCGGAAGACGGATGACTTTTGACTCTGGACTTTTGCCCGGAGACACGGGAGAAGAGGGCGGGAGCGGAACGAAAAGAAAATTGAAACGTGTGTGGCTATACGTATTATGAGTTAGCGAGAGAGAAAAAGAGAAAGAGAAAGAGAGAGAGAGAGAGAGAGAGAGAAAGAGCGAGTGAGTGAGGAAATTGAAATTTGCCAAGAGTGTGTCGGCACCCCTGTATAAAGTCTCGTTGGGGAGCTGGAAGCATCAGAGGAGAGCTTGGCATCGTATACTGATCGCCGAAATGTATTGCACTCGTGGGAAAAACCTTAACATAGTAAAGAAGAAGAAGAAGAAGAAGAAAGCAGCAGTCGAGATGACTATACGAGATTGAGATAGATTCAAGTACTTTTTTTTTAGGAATTAAAGTTTTATCAACGGTTGATCGCCCGAGCAATTGTAACCTCTGCTCAATGATCCTCATAGAGTCATCCGGGGGGAAAAGGGTATAATGGGGTTACTGAGGAATAGAGCGAATACTGGAAGATTGAGCTGAATTCAAGTATGGCAATGAGAATTAAAATTTACTCAATGACGATTCAAAGTCAACTCGGAGAAGACTCTTTAGGATCGTATATTAGTAACGTCGGGAACGAGCTCAAGCGTTCGGTTAGTCGCGAATGGTCGCGTGTTCGCCAGCACTTTGTTCAACGAGCAATATACTTTTTTCCGAGTTGTTGCCCCGTTTCCAAGTGCTCTCTGCTGGCTGATCCAGCTGATAAACCGGGGCATTTAGAAACAACGTAATGGACAACCCAAGGAGGGCATAAAGGCCCTCTGAGCTTAGCTAAAACCCACTGGACACTAACACCTATGCATGTTTATTCGCATGTCACCTCGATGCATGCAAGGCGTGCTGCTACACTTTTTTTTCCTCGATTCGCTTCGAGGGACAAAAGCCTGGGCTCAAGTTGGGCTGGGTATGGTGAAAACGAGAGAAGAGGCATGAAAAAAAAAAAAGAAGCGAAATAGAACGAGAGTCACGCTCGTCCCACGGGGCAGACGGGCTCGTAAAGAAGCTTATATATATATATATATATCTATATGTGTAGTATATCAGGAATATGGGGGTGCGACCATCCCCCGGGATAACGCACACGACGCACAGGAAGGGAGGTGATGGTGAAGCTGAACACGCCTACTTGGTAATTGTTTTAAAATCTGACGTTGTAGTTACCGGTTGCACGTGAAAAGAGCCATGGAAACCCGTTGAACCACCCTACACGCTTGGCGCGCCACGGCTAATTAGTCGATTGCTTAATAATCTTTTTGGATTCATGCGACAACAGTGTCACGGGGTTAACTGGGTGACCCAGAGTAACTTGCTTTATTGTCACGGAATATACAGACCAAGTTGTTTTTTTTTTTATTCGGTTTAGGCCAAGTGCAGGCTTACGACTCCCATGAAAGTCATGCGAGATGTGCAAGGGCCTTGTGGGCTTGGGAAGATTTCGTTTAATAATGCAATGCAAAACTTCCCAAAGTCTCCGGATAAACCGATCTTTGATTTACGTAAACTTATCCAAGCTTCTGGGGCTTGGAACTCCAATGATAACTCTGGCCTATGCTCCGGCTCCGCGATATAATATACGGGAAAAAATACTGATGCACTGCTATAGAGCGATGAGAATATGATTGAAAACCATCGGACTAATCTTCGAAGCTCTCTCTCTCTCTCTTTCTTTCTGCTTTCAGCACTAGCATCAATCGATGGCCTCTAACGCCAGAAAGGATTCAAGCCCCAATGCTTAGCCACAATTCATACGATCTTTTCACTCTAGCCCCGCAAGGATACATGTACCCTATACACGCGCAGACCTGTATAGTTATTAAACGCTCGTGTTTACATATCGCCCAGCAGTGCGGAGGGATAGAAGCAGGATTGGATGCGCTTCCATGTATATAAGACCATAATATCCATGACCGTATCATCCGTTTGCAAACAAAGAGGCTCAAGCCAACACGATTCAACACCCAGAGCAATATTGGTGGAGCCCTTTTCCTTGCAACCCTTCGATATATTTGCGTGAGAAAGTGTTGGCCAACGAGAGAAGTGGAAAGCGTCTGCCATTTAAATAAATGTTTAATCCCGCCTCTGCCACTTCCTTCCCTCAACCCGGCGGTCTTTTTTTTTATAACTCATCTTTTCCTTTACTCGCTATATGGCTTCACCTGAACCGTGTCTTTTTTTGGTCGAGCGAGACCGTTTTGCAAAAAGCTCTAGAGCGTCCCACAGAGCGCACAGAGGCAACCGGAGAGAATAAGGTAGAATAGCGAAAGCAGAGAGGGTCGAGAAAAGTTAGTGGGGGGGGGGGGGGGGGTTAAAAGAGGTTAAAAAAAAGTGGAAGTACCCGGGACGATGGGAGGGAGCATAGAGTGCGGTTGAATGAGAAAAAAGGAGAGTAGCTCTGCCGCGGCTATAGAGGCACCACGGTCATGTAAAAAACCAATCGAGTCTGTGCAGGCAGTGGCTGCGGTGCTATGGCGAGAGTCTTTTGCCTGCTTTACCATCCCCCTTCGTCCTCTTCACCATCAGCATAAAACGGGACCCCGAGTGTGCAGGGGAAGATTCAGATATATATAGGAACGCACAGGAAACTCGCTCTACGTCCCCACTACGCGTTCTCTCACCGTCAATTCCTCTCGCCCGGGCTCTCCCGTTGTACCCCATTTAACCTCTGCATTGCAAATGCCACCCTCTTTTTGCCATGGAGGAAAACCCCCTCCCTCTCTCTCTCTCTCTCTCTCTCTCTCTCTCTCTCTCTCTCTCTCTCTCGTGTTGCCCGCGGGTGCGTCCACGAAAGGGAGGGAATGCAGGATCCGCTGGAGGCAACCGAGTCGAGTGTGTGTTCGCTAAAATGCCTGACTCTGTATTGCTTAAGGGTTGCCACCGAGGGTAGGAGTATTAGAACACGACAGTAGAGAACGAAAGAGAGAGAGAGAGAGAGAGAGAGGAAGAGGCTCGTGACTGTTATTTTAACGAAATATCTTTAAACGGGTCTCCTGTACGGGTGTGTAGGGCGGCAAAGAGGCCGAACCGGGGTTGTAGAAGGAAAAGGTCGAAGGCGGGCGGGGAGAGATGAAAGGATACGTTAGTTACGGAATGAACTCTCTCTCGCTCTGTCCGTTTAAGGGATTACCGAGAGGAGCCGCGGACCGTTATTCAAATGTATGCTAAATGCAAGCGGGAGCCGGGGGAGGGGGTGGATGCTGCGCGATAGCCTTATCAGCCCCCTTGGAACTACCCTGCGGAAAGAACGATCCTCGCTTCGCTCCAAGCGTGTGTTAAACCTTGCTTGCTTTATATTTACGTACATATACGTGTATCACAGACTGTTGACAAACGAAAGGGCATGTTCCACATGATTTTACAGCATCAATCGTATGGATTATACGGCCTTTCGTTCGCTAGCTGTCGATGCATCTATTTCTCTCTGTGCATGAAAAATGCAAGGACGTTTCGGGTCATCGCATAAGCACGGTACCGCGGCTTTTCTGGGGTCAAGTCTCGGATATGTATGATGTTCCGTCAGTCAAGTGTGAACTCCACGCGAGAGGAAAGTATAGAAGCGAGAGTGGGAGAGAGGTTTCGCAGAGCTAGGAAAGCTCACGGACGCGTTATAAGGGTAACGATAAGGGTAAAGCTTAAATTCTGCCGGTAAAGCGTTTCATTGGATCAAGGTGTCCGAATATTTCAATGGCGGAGGAAGATACCGCGATAAAATTTTCACGATATCCAATAAACACCATGAAATCTATTTTATCAGAAAAAGAAATCGATATAATTATACAGCAGACCAACACAATGATTTTTCATCAGCTATAACAACGCACAGGAAGTACTAATAATTGATAAAATTAAGAGGGATGATTAAATATGGTAAACAGGCTTGATAAATGAGTCACAAACTTCCCACCGAGGACACAGAATATGGAGGGTATGTATACATATAAATATCAGTATGGGAGAGAATCCCAGTGGCAAAAAATTAGATCGCTCATTAACGCTGCGAGAACGATTTAATGAAGATGACCTCATACATGGACACGTTGTGATACATACTCGCGGATATCGTACACGACGGAATCCATGTATGAAGAAAAAATAAAAAAAAAAACTCACACACAAAATTGTGCGTTAGTGTGGGTAATGTACAACGCTGACGCGGAGACGGCGGAGTACGCGGACTGTAAGCGGGATTCTCACGTCAATAGCCGGTCCCCGCGAGTCAAGTGGCGAGAATTGTCGGCAATTATTTCCGAAATCCCGCGCAGATGCCTAACCGACTCTGCTGCATGGGATATATACACAAGTCGTGTACTTGCAACAATACGTATTCATATCCATACAGGATGGGTCGAGTAAAGCGTTGTTGATAACTTTTACCAAATACGGATCTGTTGACTTTTTCATTGGTAATTTAATTTTTTGTCTTTGGAAGTTGTTGGCAAAAATCATTTTCAAGCTAATTGGATTGTTTCACTTTTTTTCTAAATTATAATTTTTGCGTAATCGATGTCAAGGTAGTCCAGGTAGTCCTTGCATACTTTGCTATTCGAGATTTTTATGAATTCGAAATATTTTGATGTTGGAAAACCTTTTTTTTTGTTTGAGGTTCGATTGAAAAATGAACCTACTTACTCAAGTACTACTTTCGATAGATTGAACAAAATAAAAATGTAGGGTGTATTTGGCTAAGAAATTTCAACTTAATGATCAGTTTACGATTTAACCGATCAGCTGGCAGCCCCCTCTGCTAACGAGTGTTGCCAGTAATCATCTCTATCATTTTCGTACGTGATGAAATTGTATTAATTGTTAAAATCAATTACGAGCTATGTAATCATGCAATGTATTTATTAGGGTGTGTCGAAAATGGACTTTTTTTTTCTTCGCTCCTAGCCCTCGAAACTTTAGGTCTTGACATTAAAGAGGTCCTCGTTCGAGGAGGGTGCTGTAGCTTAAGGTTTAGAGGTCGCTCAACGAGGATTTAGGTTTCCCCATCTAATTAACGCGTAAAAAAAATTGTTTTTCGTTTAAAATTATGTCAGGCCACCAAAAAATTGGCGATGTCTGTGTTTCTTGGCTTCTTTCAAAGCATGACTCATCCCTTAAACGACGATAAGTCGTTTTTCGAATGACCTTGTTCCAATTTTTTTTACGCCATTTTTCGACCACACTAGTCACTTTTGCAAATTTATAAAGTCTCCGAGGTATCAATGAGTCCAAAATAAATTGCTACAAGTATCGATTGTTGATTCGAATATAAATAACAAATTCTAAAAATTGGTAAAACATACAAAATTTCTCAAAATAAACATGTTTTTTTTAAATAAAATTGAAGATACGGAAATACGGAATTCAATTTTATTCAAAAAACCATGTTTATTTTGAGAAATTTTGTACGTTTTACCAATTTTTGGAATTGGTTATTTACAGTGACTGACAAAAAAAAGAGACCACTAAATTCTTTAAGTTAAAATTTTCATTATTATGAAAACAGTTGACAAAATCTTATCGTTTTTTTGTTTATCATAAATGTACTATACTTCGAACTAATATGTGAAAACAATTTGTACGTTCTTTCATTTCGTTATTATATTCACAATGGGTTTTCCGTAAATATTTCATTTTAGCCAAGGTCAAAATAAAGAGACCACTATCAACACCAAAGGTATAGCTTGTTGTTTTGTATGTTATACGTGTTTACTATTTTTGTGTTTTGATCTTGGTCGTTCTATGATACTTTGTATGAGCTGGTATTATTCTTTGACTCAGTCTTAAATCGTTTCTCGACGACAGTACATGTGCTACGATGACCAAGAAACAAACTTCCATCGATTTACGAAAATTAATTATAAAAGATATTCAGGCTGGTTTATCACAAAGAAAAGTTGCTACAAAATTTGAAGTGAGTAAGACTCAAGTACAAAAACTGTGGAAAAAGTTTTCTCAGACTGGTTGTGTTGTGGACATAAAAGGAAGAGGAAGAAAACGAGCGACTTCGTACCGGGACGATTCTCGCATTATACGAGAAATAAAGAAAAATCCGCATACAACAATACGAGCTATTAAAGAAAATCTTCAGTTAGACGTTTCTCACAAAACTATTAGCCGTCGACTCCGGAAAGCTGGTCTGCATAGCCGATTTTCAGCAAAACGGCCCTATATCAGCAAACGAAATAAAATTAAACGTTTGGAGTTCGCAAAAAAATTTGTTGAACAGCCCATTGCCTTTTGGAAAAAGGTCCTTTGGTCTGACGAAAGCAAATTCGAATTGTTCAACCGGAAAAGAAGGACCAGAGTGTGGAGAAAAGCCGGGGAACAGTTGGAAGAACGTCACCTACAGCAAACTGTAAAGCACGGAGGAGGCAGCATCATGGTTTGGGGCTGTTTTGCTTGGTCCGGAGTGGGAAGTTTGGTGCCAATCACTGGCATATTAACTGCTGATAAATATATCGACATTCTCAGTGAGAATTTGGAAGCGTCGTTGGTTCGGGTCGGATTGGAAGAGAATTTCATCTTTCAACAGGACAATGATCCGAAGCATACAGCGAAGAAAACTCAGCTGTTCATGAAATCAAACAAAATAAAAATGCTTGATTGGCCTGCGCAATCACCCGATCTCAACCCAATTGAGAATTTGTGGTCGATTTTGGATGCAAAAATCGACAAAACAAGTGTAACAAACAAGGAAAATTATTTTACGGCGCTTAACAAAACTTGGGAGGAATTAGATCACCACTATCTGCAGAATCTCGTCGAAAGCATGCCTAGACGACTCCAAGCTGTTATCAAGGCCAAAGGTGGCCATACCAAATATTAGCTATCGTCAAAAAAAAAAAGTTTATATTATATTAAAAATTGAGAAAAGCGGTCTCTTTTTTTTGTCAATGTGTTGAGAGATATCAATTGTTATAATAAATAATAATCATTGTTATATTAAAAAACGAGCAATTATCTCTTTGATCACCATGTTAAATATTTCTAAGGATAATAAAATTTGCCTATTAAAGATTATACAAATATAAAAATCTTAAATTTTTCGATTTTTTTCAGATTTTTTGAGGTGGTCTCTTTTTTTTGTCAGTCACTGTATATTCGAATCAACAATTCAATACTTGTAGCAATTCATTTTGGACTCATTGATACCTTTGAGACTTTGTAAACTTGAAAAAGTGACTATCGTGGTCGAAAAGTGGCGTAAAAAAAAAATTGTAACAAGATAAGTCGAAAAACGACCTATCATCCTTTGGGGGATGAGTCATGCTTTCAAATAAGCCAAGAAACATAGACATTGCCAATTTTTTGGTTGTCTGACATCATTTTAAACGAAAAACAATATTTTTTACGTGTTAATTAGATGGGAAACCTGAATCCTCGTTGAGCGACCTCTAAACCTTAAGCTACAGCACCCTCCTCGAACGAGGACCTCTTTAATGTCAAGACCTAAAGTTTCGAGGGCTAGGAGCGAAGAAAAAAAAAAGTCCATTTTCGACACACCCTAATATTTATGGCAAAATTTTCAAGACTTTTGAGGTTAGCAGAGGTCAAATGATTCAACGAACTAGTAAAATGACTGACGAAAACTCGAAAATACTTTGGAAAAAAAAAATGGATTTCAAGTACTAAAATACATCCTCCACAGTGATAAATTCTGATAACTGATTTTCACATGATTTGTAACTTTCACCGATAATTTTGTTGCTCAAATAATCGATCACGTGACTATGGTCCGCCGCAAGAACTACCTCAAGGGGTGGCTTTTCTTTTCTTCGAGATTAGCCCAATCTCCGAGAAAACTTTCTCGGACAGACCGATCGATATTCGGGATAGATCGGACGGCCTCTTCACGCTTAGCCCGAGCACCCGTTTGGAAGGGTTTGAGTTTTGGGCTTGGGTTTGGGTTTGAAATAAAATGCGGGCTGTTTTGTCACCTGCGATCTTTTGTCCGCGAATATCTTAATGACACGCTCGGTCGTGTATTAACGTAAGTAATACAGTAAAGAGCGGTCTGAGTGAGTATAAGAGACGCATATAGAGCGGTCGCGATATCGCAGCACCGGAGCAAAGCACACTCGGTCGATCCTGATGTGTGAATCACTCGGCACAAATTACGACAATTACTAAAGAAGCGGGGAGAGGGAAGGAGGGGGCGTTATAGCAGTGCAACGCATCTCGCACAGATCAACTCTCTTTTTATTTCTCTCTCTCTCTCTCTCTCTCTTTCTCGCATTATCCCCGGTTATATAGCCAACACTTGGCAAGAAACGTTCCCACGCCCTCTTACCATTCACGCTTCGCGCAAATCTTGATTCTCAAGCCGCGAGAACGACCCCGGCCACGACCGGGAGTGCAAGTGATCCCGTGACTTTCTCTCTTTCTCTCTCTCTCTCTCTCTCTCTCTCACACTCTTACTCGCGATATATTACGCGGTAATGAAACTCCGCGGAACGCTATGACACACGCGAGAGAGTATTGTGGGAGGGACATTTTTTTTTTTTTATTTTCTGTCATTCGGGAAGAAACTGTGTGGGAAATTAGCGGACAGATTTTCGTAAACATACTTGTTTTTTTCTTAGTATGCCAAAAAAAAAAAAACGTGGTGTCGAAAATCCCAAACGACAGATTGTTGAGAATGCATCTCTTCATTAATTTTCTTGTTTTTTTTTTTTTTTTTTTTTTAATATTTGTCACTATCGTCCAAGCATTTTTATTATGAAAAATCGCAGCGATACTTTTTTCATTGCTTCGACGATTCTTATGGGACAAAGTTTCAGGCCTGCGAAATAACATCGCGATTTCATTGAGACTATACCGGTAGTCCAATGGACAGATTTCCGTATCGTATTACCGAGTATACATTCAGAAATTTATTGCTAATCATACTTATTTCGTGTGAGAGGAAAAAAAAAATGAAGGCGGGTAACAAAGAATCGTTGCAAGTTATATACTATGGAGAAATCAATTCGCGACCCTTTCTCGCTATATCGCCATGGGGGTGGCTGACCCAGTCCCGAGGGATTTGACATTTGACACCTTGTACAGCCAAAGCACACGTATATTCATATAGAATTGCAAGAGCATGTATATACGAGAAGCGTATATCTTCCGCACCCCCCCCCCCCCCCCCCCATACGAACGATTGGCTGATTATGATCTCGCTAATCCGACGTCGCCGGCGGGCCTCCGGACCACCCCGACGTGATTGCCGAGCTCCGGAGCAAATATATATCCCACGACCCTGCTGCCACTGTGCTTTTCTTCTCTATTCCACACACACAAACACACACACACACACACACACACACACACACTCGCACAATCTTTTGACGCTACTGATAAATAATAATAATGCTCGGAATATTTATACAACCGATGAATATCGACAAATGAGCAAACCACAATTTGTCAAATTTATTGAAATATTATAAATACTAAAGCGCTTTGGTGCAATGAAAAAAAAAAAAAAAAACTCCACGTGGGGGATACAAACCGAGAAGATCTCGAGAAACGCAAAAGCTCAAAATTTGTCTGAGCTCCCCTCTGATGTGGGACAATTTGAGATGAATGTTTGCCATTTTTTTTTTTTTTTTCTTCATTGAAATATTTTTTTTTTTTTCGGTTTAAAGACTCGGAGTCCGAGGAATAATGTGACACGAGAACAGCAAAAGTAATACGCGGTTAATAAAGGGAGAAAGAGGGATGTGAGTTTGATGGAAAGCGTGAAGAGCAAAGTGAATATCGCGTTATAGAGGAGTCGCGGAAAGCCACAATCAAAATGCTAATGGGGAGCCTTGAACAAGGTGTAAGTCCATAGAAATTGGATGTAAGGGTGGTTTATTGCTGCTCGGTAAGCGGCGGCTCGTTCTATGCCGCGGGATACAGCGCACCGAAGTGTATTACGCGGGATTATCGCGGGGGTGCGCGAGGCTAAAAGTGACGTCGTGCTGCTCTCACTCTCTCCAGCTGCTGATACAGCGTGTTATATAGATGTATAGTGTAATAGAATATACATGGACCATGGGGATGAACGAGGGAGAGAGAGAGAGAGAGAGAGAGAGAGAGAGAGAGAGAGAGAGAGAGAGAGACAGTGAGTCTGTTGAATCGGCCCTGTCGAACCCCGGGGCGTTGCAGTCTTGAAAAAACACCGTGGGGGTTGCCAGGACCTTTCGTAAATATTGTTACTGCGAGCCCCACCAGCAATTTCCTCGACCATATGTCTCGGTGTGCCCCATCGATGTTCTTTTTTCGCGAAATCGTATCGCCTCGTACTATTTTACTCGTCCGGTACATTTTGGACTATGCTCTGACGATATTGCGAGCCTTTTTTTTTTTTGTAAAATCTAATTTTTTTTTTTGAGACAAGTTATTTTTGAAAAATAGCGAATCTTTTTTTTCAGCATAGGCATACCTTTTTCGGCAAAAGAAATGGATATTTTTCAAGCGAAAAACACAGTGACCGAAGTAAAAACTCTGATATTTGCAAGTGAAAAGTAATTTTTTAAAGGTTACAAGTCATTGCTTTGTATATAATGTGTAACATTTTTTAAATCAACTCTATTAATTTTTCACGGTACAGAGTACAAAATTACCAAAATCAAAACTAACGCATCCTATTGCAATGTCACTTTACGAGTAATGCGTGCATGAAAAAAAAAAAGAAAAGGTATATTTGTTCAACGACAAGTCATTTTTAAAAAGTAAAAAATTATTTTTTCCAAAGTGGGTGTTCCTTTTTGAGTACAAAATATATATATATTTTTGAGCAAAAAGTATAGTCACCAAAGTAAAAAATAATATTTGCAAGTAACAAGTCATTTTTCAAACGTAAACAAAATCTTTTTTCTTTCAAAGTGCCTTTTTGAGTAAAAAATATATATGTCTTTGAGCAAAATGTATAGTGCGACGGAAGTAAAAACTGATATTTGAAAGTAAAAAGTAATTTTTTTAAATTAACAATATATTGCTTTGCATGAAATTTAATATTTTTTAAATGAACGAGTATTTTTTCACGATACAGAGTACAAAATTACCAAAATCAAAACTAACGCATCCAAGAATGATGTTACGTTACGAGTAATGAGTGATAAAAAAAAAAAAAAAAAAAGAAAAGGTATTTTTGTTCAACGACGAGTCATTTTTCAAAAGTAAAAAATTATTTTTTCAAAAGTGTATGTTCCTTTTTGAGTAAAAAATATATATTTCTTTGAGCAAAAAAGTATAGTCACCGAAGTAAAAACTAATGTTTGCAAGTAATATGAGTAATTTTTGAAAAGCAAATAATACTTTTTTTTTCAAATTTGGCGTACCTCTTTGACAGGAAATTATATTTTTTTAAACTAAAAACCATGTACACCTGAGTAAAAATGGAACATTTTCGAGCATAGAATAATTTCTACGAGTGATGAATAATTGGAAAAAATGAAAAGTAATTTTTTTCAACCACAAGCGATCTTTAAACAATAAACAACACTCTTTTCCAAAGTAGTGGTGTACCTCTCTTTGAGTAGGAAATGTATACACTGTTAAAAATGTTATGAAATTTACAATACTTTTACTGTACCAAAGTAATTGAAATTTACAAACATGGTATATGAAACGTAAATTCATACCATCGTATCGCTAAATTAATAGAGTGATATTAATTTTAATATACTATGGGGAATTTAATATACACAAGTTTGAATACTGAAAACCCGTATACTAATTTTTCGAATACGTCATGTAATGCTACAATTTTTGTTATAATAATTAAAATTCTTGTATACGAACTCATTTATCAGTAACGATGTTCAAGGAATGAGTTTTAAAGTAACATCCAATTCTTTGTATACAAGTAATTTATCATCTCTGAACTCTATACCTATTCGAAAGGTAAAGTCCTCAAAAATAATTAAAAGGTCAAACTTGAATATAACGACTTTTGAGTATATAAGTCGAGTACTCTCTACACTTGCTGTCATTACTTTTTTTTTCTTTTTCAATCGAGTACCACAACCCTGTTCGTATGCTTTTCCCATTCACAGTACGCGTAATCTCGACGACACTATATACAAATTGGATGTATCGAGTTGACGAACACCTATGGCGGAATTAAACAGGGTGCTGCTCCGGCTA
This sequence comes from Rhorus exstirpatorius, assembly GCA_963564615.1. Taxonomy (NCBI): domain Eukaryota; kingdom Metazoa; phylum Arthropoda; class Insecta; order Hymenoptera; family Ichneumonidae; genus Rhorus; species Rhorus exstirpatorius. The sequence goes on along the minus strand of OY751322.1, from coordinate 9,736,890 downwards.
TGACGGAATAAGGGACGAAAGAGTGCACGTGCACGATATATGTGTGTCTATTATGTCTATACATATACATACATATATATATATATATATATATAGGTATGTGTGTGTGTATGTAATATCGTTTTGGGGGCTTCTGGTTCGCGTTTTGCCGGCGTCACGTCCGACACGTGGCACGGATTACGGGGCCCGTTACACGGCCAATTTCGGACGTCCGGTGTACTACCAAGAGTACATACCGCCGGTTTTAGGATGCGGGGGTGGGTAACTTCAATTGGCAAATCGAGGACGATTAGATTGTCGTGCGCTTGACGTGCGTGCACGCGAGAGGATCCATTCGAATAATTGCCGGTGTCGAGAAAAAAAAAAAAAAAAAAAAAAAAAAAAACTACAGCCATTTAAAAAATCAGAAGCCATATAAACGGGAATCTATTTTTCTTGTCCAGAGTGCGCAATTTAAACAGAGACCACCGGACGACAGATTCAATTTCAGCAATTTTCACCCCCTTCTTTGAGCGTAAAAGTCTTCTACCCCATAAGGCTAAATTTTTCGTTAAATTTATGAAGAAATTACTTTATCATTTATGTATAGTTATTATTAATAAATAATTACTAATTTGTGAAAATTCCCTAGTTCATCCCCTATCACTATTTTTCTTCATTGTTTACTTGAAAAAATTTACTAATTGCACCGAGTCAACGGCAATGACCATGTTCTTTTGGGTTAATTTTTTTTTTTCTCCCCAATTCACGAGGGCACACGCAGTACAGCACAGCGTTAAATATAAATTCGCGATTTCGGGTTGTCCACACCCGAAGATTTATTAGTCGTATGGTGTGAGATCGAAAAGGGGCGTATATTGACGTGTCACAATGAACGAACAAATTGTGGCAAAGCACTCGCTCGCACTATATGGTATTATGTACATATATAAAGCTGTAGCAAAATCGAGAGAAATAGAGAGAGAGAGAGAGAGAGAGAGAGAGAGAGAGAGAGAGAGAGAGAGATCTCTGCGAACGAACAAGTGTGAAATCAGGTGCATCCATAATGCAGAGAGGGTATATATGGTACGCCATCGACACACCCTCAACGGAATCGAGGCTGTACGAGCCTGTATCATCGACCCCGTAGAACGCAGCAACGAGGGAGTCGAGAGTGTCCCACCGGAAAAAATCAATTAGCCACGGAACCCAGGAAAATTGCATTCATTGACGTTGTAATGCCGAGAGAGCAAGGAAGAGAAAAGAGGAAAAAAAAAGGTGTTTCGCTCGTCACGCATTCGAAATTACATGTGGAGCGAACGATATTTTTATACCGTTCGTGATTTATTGATTAAGATCGGTATACAGGGTCAATTTGATCGGATCATTAAAATTTACGTCCACGAAATTTTCACGAAAATCGTCAATTTCTACGTTCGAACCCTTTCACTGCGATCAATTTTAATACAAATTGAAGCTACGAAATTAAGGTCGATTAATTTGATTGATTAATTCCCTCTCCTTCGAGTTTTGGAAATTTTCAAAGTGCTCGCAGAGCTATAAAAATCGAATCGTCGATACGAGCCAAACGACAATCTCCGAGTCTATACTCGCGACGTTTCGAAAACCCTCCCGATAAGCATCAATCGGTCAAACCAAAGCAGAATTACGGCTATACTTGAAATTTCGAATTTTAGAAGCTTCTAAAAAAAGCAATGAAAATAATGTGTCACTTTTTCATGCCATTCGATCGTAAATTTTCCGCTGATTGCATGAATCGCGTCGAGTTTGCATGAAAAAGTAAAAGTTTCCCCAGTAAAAATGCTAGAAATGAAAATAAATTCACGTTTTTTTTTCCACACCGAGAAAAAAGATCTAGTTGATTCAAATAGAGTCTATTTGTTGTATAACTCAATTTTTTTTCTTTGTCTCACAGGTTAATAGGACTCTATTTATTGTAATAATTTTTTTCAAATTGATTCGACTATTTTTGCCTATAGTTGGCAAAAATAGTTCAGTTATTTGGACCAAATAAATGTTTATTGAATTCAACTATATTTTTATTGCAAACGTATGAAAGGTTTATTTAAATCAGCAATTTTTTAAAATTTGCATTTATTAGCAAAAATACGTTTGACTCAAATAAATATCTATTCGAGGCAACTATATTATTGTTGCAAACTTTTTGATTCCAAAATATAAACAAAAACGAAGTATATCATTTGCAAAATGGTTCCATACGCACACAGTAGAGTTACACTGGAAAAAAAATCTTTTACCGATTTTTCTCGATAGGATTTTTCTTCCTCGACTGTGGGACTCGAACCTGGGACCTACCTACCTATCCTACCTATCTACCTAACAGTAAAAGTAAAAGTTTCCCCAGTAAAAATGCTAGTAATAAAAAATAGAAATGAAAATAAATTCACGTTTTTTTTTCCACACCGAGAAAAAAGATCAGTAAAAATGCTAGTAATAAAAAATAGAAATGAAAATAAATTCACGTTTTTTTTTTCCACACCGAGAAAAAAGATCTAGTTGATGCAGATAGAGTCTATTTGTTGTAACTCAATTTTTTTCTGTGTCTCACAGCTTAATAGGACTCTATATATTGTAAATTTTTTTTTCAAATTGATTCGACTATTTTTGCCTAGTTGGCAAAAATAGTTCAGTTATTTGGACCAAATAAATGTTTATTGAATTCAACTGTATTTTTATTGCAAACGTATGAAAGGTTTATTTAAATCAGCAATTTTTTAAATTTGCATTTAGCAAAAATGCATTTGACTCAAATAAATATCTATTCAAGGCAACTATATTATTTTTGCAATTTTTCTTTATTCCAAAATATAAACAAAAACGAAATATATCATTTGCAAAATGGTTCCATACGCACACAGAAGAGTTACACTGGAAAAAAAAATCCTGCACCGATTTTTCTCGATAGAATTTTCCCTCCTTGACTGCGGGACTCGAACCTGGGACCTACCTACCTTTCCTACCTATCTACCTAACACGCTACCCGCTACGCTATCGACTGTTTATGAACTATGGTATTTCATATCATGTCTCGGCAGAGAACACTCGATCAGTTGTATGTTGGGAGCTACTCAAAGGATGGTGGTTGTCCCGTCTTCTGCCTTTTTTATTTCGTATAATCATGTCGGTTTTGGGAGAAATTACAAAATTGAATGTGGCGAATCCAATATGGTGGATCCAAAATTCTAAAAATGCCATAACTTTTCAGATTCACTCTAACTGTATATTCAGGGGTTTTTTTTTGGTCGGTGAACACGAATTTGAGGTCAAAATTACAAAACTCAATATGGCGGATCCATTATGGTGGATCGAAAATTCTCAAAATGACATAACTTGTCAGATTTCGATCTTACTCAATATTTAGGGATTTTTCGGGTAATTGAACGTGAATTTGACGTCGAAATTACAAAATTCAATATAGCGGGTTCAATATGGTGGAGCGAAAATTCTCAAAATGCCATAACTTGTCAGATTATGATTGAACATTTCCAATGCATCAATTGCTGCAAAAATGTCGAACGAGATGCAAATAAAACACGCAAATGATCCAAGGGAATTGTGAAAAAATGCACAAAAAATAAATTGGGTATATGAATATAGTTCATTTAACTACATTTTTTTTTTTTTAATGAAAGCGATTGAAAAAATGTAGTAGGAGCAAATAAAGTTTTTATTACTCTTTTAAATTAATATTAATTAAAATAAATAAATTAATGAGAGACAAATATCGTACAATATTTGAATCAAGTAAATATTTGCTTGGATTTAATAAAATTTTAGTTATTTCAAAGAAAGAGAAATTGAATATAAAAATATAGTACATTTTTTAACTAGAACTTTTTTCTGGGTGCACGCTGTGCGAAAAGTTGTTCAATCTACTGGTAAGTACGCAAAACTATATTATTTTCGTTTTGAGCCTCGCGAGTTTGCAACGCTTTACCCCTCGACGGGTGTCAACGGAGGCGCGTCATTTACGCCCCAACTATTAGTACCGCATAATCGTTAAGGGGGTTCGGATCATAAACAAAGTTTTCGCCCCTCGAACTGAAAAGGGAGAAACTTGTGAGCACACTTTTAGGCAAATAAAAAATAAAATCCAAACTTTTTTTCGATTTTTAATCCAAATTTGGTCATCTTTTTTTTTTTTAATTGCAAAAAAATTACATCACAGGCACCAGAGAGAGCCGTTGGGGAGTAAAGTTTGGGTTTTCCTCGTCTGGTCTTCGCGTCGATGCGAAAGGGCAAAAGAAACGTGCGAAGCGTCGTTATAGGGGTATAGCGCGCCAGTGTGTAAAAAAAGAAACGGAACAATGGACCATGTTTCTGGCAGGTTGATCCTCGTTGAGTAATGTTGAAATCTGGGGCGTTCCTGGGAAACGTCCAGCTGACCTACAGCCTCTAGCTACACAACGGATACAAGAGTTTTCTCTCCTTCTTCTTCCTCCCCTTCGCGATATCACACTCGTCGAGTCACTCGCGATTGCCCCTCGAAGACCGAGATACGTATTTTTCTCGACTTGGTACAATAAACCCCAAACGCATGTATATTTAGAGAGTTGTTGCAACATTTCCGAAGCGTCGACAGTGACCGATGTCAGCACAATCAGAAATTGTACGCACGCATGTGCTTATATACAGCCACAGCAGCACCGAGAGATAAATTACCCATCGAAAAGGGAGGACAAGAAATGGGGATGACGATAAACAAAAAAATCAAAAGTCCGCTCATTTTTCTAAATTCTTCGACCATCATTGTTCTGTCCAAAAAACAGTGCGACAGGTTGCAATCAACGTGTCTATTCAGGACCTCGTAGTTCTCTTCGCGACGCAATAACCGAAATGCTTGAAGATCAAAAGCAGATCTGACAAAAAGTAAGAAAAAAAATTTTGAAA